>CM022302.1:353613027-354170366 GCA_011799875.1 Thinopyrum elongatum | reverse complement strand
TTTCAACTCTGACGAACAAGGCTATTCTTGTTGAGACCGCTCAGATGGAATACAAGGAATCGCAGAAGCGCTATCGTGATGCTGGCTCATCTTCGGGCTCAGCATCGAAGCGTCGAGTTTGGATCCCCAACAATGCATTCCGTTCCAATACCTCTGCGCCAAAGAACAACTATGCTGCACCACGTCTGCCTCCTCCACCGCCGAGGCAGCCAAAAACTCAAGCTATTCAAAACAATGCTCCTCTTCGTCCTGAAGATGGTCTATGCTTCAAGTGCCGCAAACCAGGACACCAGGCTAAAGACTGCCGCCAGAATCAGAATCAGTTAGCCTTTCCTCGTGCTGGCCGTGGCAATGGTCGTGGCAACAACCAGACCCGCAACTATAATACCGGGTCTACTGCACATGGTCATGGACACGCCTACAACATTGACATTGAAGAAGTCCAGGATCAACCTGCTACTGTGATGGGTACCCTTCTTGTTAACTCAGTACCTGCTTCTGTTTTATTTGATTCAGGAGCATCACATTCATTCATCTCTGGAAAATTTGCATTGATGCATGGCATTCGATATGAGAAAATGCATACACCGTTAGTCATTAAAACTCCCGGAGGTCACTGTCATGCTGACGTAATAGCACCTGACGTTACCGTCGAAATTAAAGGATTGGAATTCCTTGCCTCGCCCATCGTCCTGAAGTCTTCCACCATAGACCTCATACTTGGAATGGATTGGTTGAAAGCTCACATTGCTTCGATCAATTGTGCCACTAAAGTCGTCCAACTTCTTCACCCCATCGATGAGATAGTGAATTATACCGCCCGCATTACTCGGGACGCTGAAGCTCAGATATATGCTCTGAATGCTTTGAACGCCTCACCTCTGGAAGGGATCGAGAACGTTCCTGTCGTTCGAGATTTTCCAGACGTCTTTCCAGAAGAACTTCCAGGAATACCCCCGGCTAGAGCTGTCGAGTTCGTCATCGACTTGAAGCCTGGCACCGTCCCTATTGCCAAGCGACCTTATAAGATGCCTCCGCATCATCTACTCGAGCTTAAGGAAGAAATCAACAAGTCATTAAAAGTGGTTTCCATCCGCCCCAAGTTCCCTCCTGCTTGGGGAGCACCTTCACTCTTTCTTTAAGAAGAGGATGGAAGCGAACCGTTTGGTTCCGGATATCCGCCCCTTAACCAAGCCAATCCAGAATCAATACCCACTTACCCACTGCCCTGCCCCCCGACTCATGATCTTTATGGATCAATACGTCGCAGGATCATCCGGTTTTCGTCTCAAACTCCCGACCTGAGGTTGGTTATCACCAATATGTCCTTGTCGCGTAGAAGAGGATATTCCCAAGACTGGCATTCTTCACCACTCGTGTTATGGCTGCGTACCTTCTGAATAGGAATGGTTCTAGGGAACCGCGTCATGGTCATTTTGGCTAACTAATGCTCCCCAGCAACTTTCTCCTTCTCCCGTCTGATGAAAATTTGTATGATTCCATGATTACCCATCGCCAATTCGTCGTGGTTTTTTTGAATTATATCCTGATTTATCTAAGAAAAAGAAGAACATGCTGACACCTCCGTTTGTATCTAGAAAGGCACGAGAACACCAGCTTGTATGCCAAGTAGTCCCAAATGTAAATTTTGGCTTTCTGAGTAACTACCTTGGACATGTATTTCCAAGGATGGGAATTGCCTGTTAACCAACCCCGAACGAGTTCAGGCTATTCCCTTGACGGACCTCCACCCCCCGACGATTTTAATCAGTTCATTAAGTTGTCTCGGACTTGCATAGTTTATTGCCCGTCGATTCGTTGAGGAACTTTTTCACCAAGATTGCAAACATTGACATATCTGCTTCAGCAAAGGCTGTTAATTTGGTGGACAGAAAAATGTCAGAAAGCTTTCAGAACACTAAAGAATGAAATTGAACATCTGCCCCAGTATTGCACCCCCGGATCTCCCACAAAGGATTTCTGATATACTCGAGCCTCCCTCAATGATGCTGTGTCCTAATGCAAGACCCAAGGGATGCTTATTTGCCTCCCACAATTGCCCTCACGAAAAAAATACCCGTGCAAGATCGTCGGACTTTCTTTCTGCTGGTTAATTATTATGCCCTGAAGCTATGGCGCCATTACCTTCTCGGTACCCGTTCGAGATTAACGGAGTCTCAAATTTGAATAATTTATATCTCAACCGGATCTGAACCTTGCGTCACAGATGCTCGATACAATTGCCGATTATGATATAACTCATCCATACCCCCTGGCAAGCAAAGTTAATGGCCATGCTGCTTTCTGATGCCGCAAGGCTTATGGCACAACCACCTATGGGTTCGAATCCACCCTCGTCTTGTATGAAGATTTCCGGAATGTGAACTCCAACATTGTTCCCAGGGTTATCCCTCATATACCCTCGTTGTCGAACCAATTTAAACTCAACATCAAAACTTGCAACGTAATACCGTAAGTTGAAGGATGTAGCGATACACTTAAAAAAGGGAAAACCGTCGGAGTTCCTCTTGAAATGACTGGATCCTATTATTTCAACACCGCTCTTCGTACCTAGTTACAAGGACTGAGAAGAACATGTGTATGATGGAATCTCATGACAACCCTTGTCCATCTCCTGGTAGCACAAAGCTATGTACCGTACTTTTGTCAGGATCGGTGGCCTAATACTGAAGCGAGACAGTCTCGTTTTGTTTCTGTGTGACGTTTGCCGCCCTCGTTAAAGCTCATACCTCAAAGGCCCGCAGTAACTCTGCAACCCCTTTCAATTCTCGAACTGGAATGTGGACAAGGTCCAAATGATTTCAATTACTGGTTTTTCCCAAAAAAATTCCCAGAAGGGTAATGATGCGATCTTTGTCGTCATTACCGATTCCTCTAAGGTTTGCCCACTTCCTCCAGTTAAAACAGATGACATCACATTCTAGCCAGTTAGCAGACTTGTATGTTTCCCCGAATTGTGTCACTCCATGTTGTTCCGGTGGGATCAGTTCCTGATCGTGGGCAGCCTCTTCACCTCCAGATTCTGGAATAGTTTTCCAAGAAGCTATGGAACACCACCTGTCTTTTAGCACCGCTTTTCACCCTCGGTCACAGGTCAAGTTACGGTTAATCAAGTGCTCGAAGAGTGCTTCGAGCTTGCGTCATCTCCTTCGGTAAGAATGGGAGAATCTCTCCCGTTAGCCGATTCCTCTACAACAATAGCTTCAAGCTGAGTCTGAAGATGGCAAACCGTTTGAAGTTCTCTACGTCGTAAGTTCGAACCCTCTGAATTGGTCAAAACTGGGGAACGCTCACTCGTCGGACCGGACATTATTCAGCAAGCAGAAGATCAAGTCCCATTGTCCTGAAACATTTGAATAAGCGCTCATTCTCGTCGAGAGCAACTTGACCGAAAGCACCAGGAAAAGTCTATATCAATCAACCTGGCGAGCAAGCCTTACCTCCGCGTCACTCCTCCGTTGAAAGGCACTCATCGGTTCGTGAATCAAAGGCAAGTTAGCTCCTCGCTACATTGGCCCGTCCGTTTCTTGCCGCGTAGGAGAAGTGGCTATCATTGCAGTTGCCGCCAAATCTTTCTCAAGTACATGACGTCTTTCATGTATCCCAACTCCCGCCGCTGCTTCAAGGATCCTATTAGAGCTGTGGTCTGACGTGCTTGAATTACGGAGATCTGTCCTATCCAGAATATCCCATCCGTGTTCTTGATGAAGCTGAACGTCGGATCGTCAAAAGTCAATCAAATTCCTTCAAGGTTTCAGTGGTCAAATCATTCTAAGAGGAGGCCACTTGGAACGCGAGGATCGTCTTCGTGAAGAATACCCCTCTTTCTTTCAGTCTTCCTCTATTCTCGTGACGAGAATTCTTAATAGATGAGGAGAATGTAACACCCCCGGTGATTAGCACAGTAATCACTTTTGATAATGACTTGTCAGCAAGCTTAATAGTTGCATAATCATCATTAGCATCATATTGCATTTCAACTCCTAAGTCAAATTCAAATTTAAACGAAGTGGAATATAAAAGTTGTCCAACATAAAACTAAATGTCAGATAAATAACAAATATTCCAGAGGATATTCTAAAATTGAAACAACATCATTGAAAATTGGATAAGTGACCTCAACAACCTCAAACAGTGGATAAAGATAATATTAATAACCCTTTATTAAATCTGAAATAAAATGGAATTCTATTTTGTCCAAACTAATTTTAGGTGTTAGGGAATAATGCACTGGTATTTATGAACTAGGTCTCATGTTTTACAAAAAACCATTTTGAGGCCTAGCTATTTACTAGCAGAGTAAAGGGACTAATAAAAAAAAAAGAAAAAGGAAAAAATAGAAAACAGAGAAGAAGAAAAAAGAGCACCCCCCCCCCCCCCCCCCACGGCCCAACTGGGCCGAGCCCAGCCGGCCGACCCACCTGCGCCCCCCTGGCCTATACGTACCCCCCACGCGCCGAACCCTAGCCGACTCCCCCCCGCTTTCTCCATCTCTCCTCCCCCCCCTCTCTCCCCCCCCCCCATCTGGATCGATCCCCCGATCCCGTCCGCCCCGCCGCCCGTCGCCCACGTCGTCGCCTCGTCGCCGGCCTACCCGTCCACCTCGCCGTCGTCTCCGGCCTCCACCCCGAGCCCCTCCGCCCCATCGCGGCCCGGCGCCCCGAGCCTGCGCTCTCGCTCGGGCCCCGCGCCCTCGACGCGCTCGACGCCGCCGCCTCGACCCCGTCGCCGTTCCCCCCCTCGAGCTCGAACCCCCCCGCTGCCTTGGCCCTACAACCCCCGGTGAGGACCCCCGCCGCTGCTCTCTGCCGCGGCTGCTGCTTCGAAGCTGTTGCTCCGCTGCCGTCGCGCAGGCCTCGCCGCCTCCCCTGCTTCACCGCGCGACCACCCGTGCGCCCGCCGCTGCGCGCGCCCCTGCGCCCGCGCCGTGCCGGCCCTCCTGGCCGCCTCGAAGCACGCGGCGCCTGCACCCCGTGCTTCTCGCTCGCCACCCCCCCGCGTCGCCTCCGTCTACCTCCACCCCTCCGCTCACGCACACGCATACCCCGCGCCCAACCGCTCCCGCCTCCGCGCGCCGCAGCCCCGCGCTCGCCCCTCCCCTTCCCCGCGCCCGCGCGCATCGCGCCGCCCGCCCGTGGCCCCCTGTGCCACAGACAGTTGGGGCCGAACCACCCTGAGACACTGACAAACGGGCCCACGCCCTAAAAACGTTTTTAAAAAAGAAAGAAAGAAATAAAAATAAATAAATAATTAATTAATTAATTAGTTAATTAATTAGCTAATAACTCTGTTAGATTAATATAATTTATTAATTAGTTTAATTAATTGTTATTAATTAGTTAAACCCTAACTAACTAAACCAGCCATACAGTGGGACCCACCCTGCAGGCGCCTGCTACATCAGCATGATGTCATGCTGATTGTCATCGCAGCACTGTTTCGGATGATGTTGAATTAATATTAATTCCCTTTCAGAAATTAATAAAAACTTTAGAAAATCATATTAAATAAACCGTAACTCCGATGAAAATATTTTATACATGAAACTTGCTCAGAACGACGATACGAACCCGAATACGTCCTCCGTATTCCCGTCAGATGCCCGCAGCTATAAGAACATTGAACTTTTAGACCGATTTCAGTAAATGAATAGTGCCCAACTTTAATTAAATAAATCCAAATAAATTCCTAAATTAACTAAATCGTTTAGTTAGGCAGTAGAACACCCCGGCATATCATTTAGGCATGTCATACATATTGTTTGCATTATTACCGTGAATTTATTGTTTCTCTCCCCCTCCTTCTCTCTCTCGATAGACGCTGAGACCGACGGCGCTGCACCAGGATACGACTACTCTACCGACGAGCAGCCCGTTGACGACCTTCCCCTCTTGCCAGAGCAACCAGGCAAGCCCCCCCCCCCTTGAGCATTCCAGATATCGCCCATTCTATTCTCCTGCTTGCATTAGATTTCGCTACTGTTAATGTATGCTCCTATTCTGATGCATAGCCTGTTGTTGTAACCTGTTCATTGCTACCTTACCTGCCTATGATAAACTGATTAGTATATGTTGGTAGTGAACCATCAGTGACCCCACCACCTTACCCTTGTTGCCCCTGCTTGATCATCGACGACTCGATCAACGTGATCGTCGACCAGAGACCGACACCTCACTTCACACCCCCTAAGTTGTACGACTCTGCGTAGTAACTATCGAGTGCCGATGGTGATACCTCGTAACGCACTCACGATGAATACTCTGCAGTATAGCTGTTCGGTCGTGGTCATCGAGCGTGATTCCTCCTTCTCCACTTCCGATACGACTCTGTCGTGCGACCCCTAAGTGTGAACCTCGAGGGTGATACCTCATACGTTCACCCTGATGATTTGACCACACGGCTACTTGACCTTTGTTACAGGCGGGTCCACCCTGGTGGGTACCCGCTGGGGATCTATGATTTCGGGTGTGCCGGAAGGGCACTCGAGTGTGACATTGTGGCGGAGCATCAGAGACTCTGATTGTCTCCGCTTGATACTAATTGAGCCTATTGGATTTGGGTGTGTGATCTGAGTGGGTCGACGTGCCCTATACGCACTACCACCACGTGGGATAATGGTTATGGGACCCTCTGCAAAGTACGTTTCTCCGAAAGCTCGTCTGACGTCACGATTCACCGTGCGGGCTGATTGTCGGGATTGGGCTGGATACTTCACTGACGAGTTCAGTGTCGCGCCTGCACCCTGGCCAGTCTCGCAACGCGCAGGGTGCCCAGGGCGATGGCCCGAGACCTCTGGGTGCATAGGTTAGTCCGGCGTGCTGACCTCTCTGCCGAGCCTAGGTAGGGCCCTGCTTTGTGTTGATCTTCCGAGGACGGGCATTACCCAGCAAGTGTGTCCGGCCAGAGTTGATCGAGCGTGTTGGGTAACAGTAGTGCACCCCTGCAGGGATGAATCTTCTATCGATAGCCGGTCCTACGGTAAAGGACGCTCAGTTTGTGTATCCCGATCTACTACTTAAACTGGATACTTGTTACTTAATTGAAGCTTAGGGATCGCTTTCTCGCTTGGGAGTCGAGGAAGGATCTTTAAGCTGTACTTCAACATGTTTGCTAAATAAAATGCTATTCTACTCTCTTCTACTGCTGCAAGATGATGGCCTTGTGAAGATGTTTGAAGATGCTAGTCTTCGATAGGACTAGGCCTTCTCTCTATTCTGGCATTTCTGCAGCCCAGTCCAAATATACAGCCTTTCTCCATTGATAATGTTGCATATGTAGTATAGATCCTTGCTTGCTGAGTACTTCGGATGAGTACTCACGGTTGCTTTACTTTCTCTTTTCCCCATATACCCCACATTGATGATACATCAGACGATGGAGTCCTGGAGCTAGATGCCACCACCGAAGCTTACTACCAGGAGGGTCCAGAGGGTACTTACTACTGGATCGAGCCAGATGACCAGGAGTAGGATCGGAGGCTCCCAGGCAGGAGGCCAACGCCTTTCGATCTAGTGTCGCTGTTTGTGCTAGCCTTCTTAAGGCAAAACTTGTCTAACTATGTCTGTACTCAGATAATAGTTGTATGACTGACTTATGTATTCGGATCTTCGGATCTCTGGTTTGTAATATTGTGGACCTCCGTTTAAATTGTGTTAGAGTTGTGTTGTGATATCTTCCCGTGAGTCCCTGTGCTTGATCGTACACGTTTGCGTGTATGATTAGTGTACGATTGAGTCGGGGGCGCCACAGTTGATGTGCTCGCCGTCGGCACGCTACCTCTACATCTACCTTCGGGATTAGTTTTAGACCTCAATAATTGTTATTTGGTGCCAGCGTTGAGCATGAACATTATATCTGGATCTTGTTTATTGCGAGACGATTATTCATTTAAGTCAGAGAATAATGGTTGTTCTATTTATATGAGTAACATCTTTTATGGTCATGCTCCCTTAGTGAATGGTCTATTCTTGTTGAAGCTCGATCGTAGTGATACACATATTCATAATATTGATGCCAAAAGATGCAAAGTTGATAATGATAATGCAACATAATTGTGGCACTACCGTTTAGGTCATATTGGTGTAAAGCGCATGAAGAAACTCCAAAACTCCATGCGGATGGACTTTTGGAATCACGTGATTATGAATCATTTGATACTTGCGAACCATGCCTCATGGGTAAGATGACTAAAACTTCGTTATCCGGAACAATGGAGCGAGCTACTGACTTATTGGAAATAATACATACCGATGTATGTGGTCTGCAGAGTGTTGAAGCACGCGGCGGGTATCATTATTTTCTAACCTTCACAGATGATTTAAGTAGGTATGGGTATATCTACTTGATGAAACACAAGTCTGAAACATTTGAAAAGTTCAAAGCATTTCAGAGTGAAGTAGAGAATCATCGTAACAAGTAAATAAATTTTCTACGATCTGATTGCGGAGGTGAATATTTGAGTTACGAGTTTGGCCTTCATTTAAGACAATGTGGAATTGTTTCACAACTCACACCACCTGGAACACCACAACGTAATGGTGTGTCCGAACGTCGTAACCGTACTTTATTAGATATGGTGTGTTCTGTGATGTCTCTTACCGATTTGCCACTATCATTTTGGGGTTATGCATTAGAGACAGCCGCATTCACGTTAAATAGGGCACCATCTAAATCCGTTGAGATGACACCGTATGAACTATGGTCTGGCAAGAAACCTAAGCTATCATTTCTTAAAGTTTGGAGATGCGACGCTTATGTCAAAAGGCTTCAGCCTGATAAGCTCGAACCCAAAGCGGAGAAGTGCGTCTTCATAGGATACCCTAAAGAAACTATTGGGTATACCTTCTACCACAGATCCGAAGGCAAAATCTTTGTTGCTAAGAATGGATCATTTCTAGAGAAGAAGTTTCTCTCGAAAGAAGTGAGTGGGAGGAAAGTAGAACTTGATGAGGTAGTTATACCTTCTCTCGAATTGGAAAATAGCACATCAGAGAAAATCGTTCCCGTGATACCTACATCAACTAGAGAGGAAGCAAATGATGATCATGAAACTTCAGATCAAGTTACTACTGAACCTCGTAGGTCGACCAGAACACATACCGCACCAGAGTGGTATGGTAATCCTGTCCTAGAAGTCATGTTGTTAGACAACGGCGAACCTACGAACTATGAAGAAGCTATGATGAGCCCAGATTCCAACAAATGGCTTGAGGCCATGAAATCTGAGGTAGGATCCATGTATGAGAACAAAGTGTGGACTTTGGTGGACTTGCCCGATGATCGGCAAGCCATTGAGAATAAATGGATCTTCAAGAGGAAGACGGACTCTGATGGTAATATCACTGTCTACAAAGCTCGACTTGTCGCAAAAGGTTTTCGACAAGTTCAAGTGGTTGACTACGATGAGACTTTCTCACCCGTAGCGATGCTTAAGTCTGTCAGAATCATGTTAGCAATTACCGCATTTTATGATTATGAAATCTGGCAAATGGACGTCAAAACTGCATTCCTTAACGGGTTTGAGTTGTATATGATGCAACCAGAAGGTTTTGTCGATCCTAAGGGTGCTAACAAAGTGTGCAAGCTCCAGCGATCCATCTATGGACTGGTGCAAGCATCTCGGAGTTGGAATATACGCTTTGATGAGGTGATCAAAGCATTTGGTTTTATACAGACTTACGGTGAAGCCTATATTTACAAGAAAGTGAGTGGGAGCTCTGTAGCATTTCTGATATTATATGTGGATGACATATTGCTGATTGGAAATGATATAGAATTTCTGGATAGCATAAAAGGATATTTGAATATGAATTTTCCAATGAAAGACCTCGGTGAAGCTGCTTACATATTGGGTATCAAGATCTATAGGGATAGATCGAGACACTTAATAGGACTTTCACAAAGCACATACCTTGACAAAGTTCTGAAGAAGTTCAAAATGGACCAGTCAAAGAAAGGGTTCTTGCCTGTGTTGCAAGGTGTGAAATTGAGTCGGACTCAGACTCCGACCACGACAGAAGATAGAGAGAGAATGAAAGTCATTCCCTATGCCTCAGCCATATGTTCTATAATGTATGCCATGCTATGTACCAGGCCTGATGTGTGCCTTGCCATAAGTTTGGCAGGGAGGTACCAAAGTAATCCAGGACTGGATCACTGGACAGCGGTCAAGAATATCCTGAAGTACCTGAAAAGGACCAAGGATATGTTTCTCGTTTATGGAGGTGATGAAGAGCTCATCGTAAAGGGTTACATCGATGCTAGCTTCGACACAGATCCGGATGACTCCAAGCCGCAAACCGGATACATATTTATATTGAATGGTGGAGTTGTCAGTTGGTGCAGTTCTAAGCAGAGCGTCGTGGCGGGATCTACATGTGAAGCAGATTACATAGCTGCTTCGGAAGCAGCACATGAAGGAGTCTGGATGAAGGAGTTCATATCCTATCTGGGTGTAATACCCAGTGCATCGGGTCCAATGACAATCTTTTGTGACAACACTGGAGCAATTGCCATAGCCAAGGAGCCCAGGTTTCACAAGAGAACCAAACACATCAAGCGATGCTTCAACTCCATTCGTGAAAAAGTCAAGGATGAAGACATAGGAATTTGCAAAGTACATACGGATCTGAATGTGGCAGACCCGTTGACTAAACCTCTTCCACGGGCAAAACATGATCAGCACCAAGACTCCATGGGTGTTAGATTCATTACTATGTAATCTAGATTATTGACTCTAGTGCAAGTGGGAGACTGTTGGAGATATGCCCTAGAGGCAATAATAAAGTGGTTATTATTATATTTCCATAATCATGATAAAGGTTTATTATTCATGCTATAATTGTATTGATTGGAAACTTAAATACATGTGTGAATACATAAACAAATACCAAGTCCCTAGTAAGCCTCTACTAGACTAGCTCGTTGATCAAAAGATGATTAAGGTTTCCTGACCATGGACATGAGTTGTCGTTTGATAATGGGATCACGTCATTAGGAGAATGATGTGATGGACAAGATCCATCCATTAGCATAGCATACGATCGTTCAGTTTATTGCTACTACTTTCTTAATGTCAAATACATGTTCCTTTGACCATGAGATCATGCAACTCCCGGACTACGGAGGAATGCCTTGTGTGTATCAAACGTCACTTCATAACTGGGTGATCATAAAGGTGCTCTATAGGTATCTCCGAAGGTGTCTGTTGAGTTGGCATGGAGAGATTGGGATTTGTCATTCCGCATGACGGAAAGGTATCTCTGGGCCCTCTCAGTAATACAGCATCACAAGAAGCTTGCAAACAAAGTGACTAAGGAGTTTACAAGATGATGTATTACAGAACGAGTAAAGAGACTTGCCAGTAACGAGATTGAACTAGGTATGGAGATACCGACGATCGAATCTCGGGCAAGTAACATACCGACAGACAAAGAGAACTTCGTATGTTCTCATAAAGGTTCGACTGATAAAGATCTTCATAGAATATGTAGGAACCAATATGGGCATCCAAGTCCCGCTATTGTTTATTGACCAGAGAAGCGTCTTGGTCATGTCTATATCATTCTCGAACCCGTAGGGTCCGCACGCTTAACGTTCGTTAACGATATAGTATTATATGAGTTATGTATGTTGGTGACCGGATGTTGTTCGGAATCCCGAATGAGATCACAGACATGACGAGGAGCTCCGGAATGGTACGGAGGTAAAGATTGATGATAGTATTTGGTCTCCAGAAGGGTTCCGGAATTCACCGGAAGGGTTTCAGATGTTTTCAGAAATGTTCTGGTGCGAGGACACTTTAGTTGGGCCAAGGGGTAAAGCCCACAGGGCTTTAGGTTGGTGCAAAAGGAAGTTTTCCGGAGGTCAGGGAACAGACGCCAGGGACCCTGGCGTTTGGCCCTGGGCCAGATGCCAAGGACCATGGCGTCTGGGCCAGACGCCGAGGACCTTGGCGTCTGGTGCTGGAATCCGAGAAGAACTCTTCCTTGCATTCCAAACCGACTTTGGGGAGGCCCTCTCCCCAAGTAACGACCCCAGGGCTCAACATATAAATACAGGAGCAGGGTTAGCCCCTAGAACACAAGTTTTTTAGCCTCCTCTAGTTGATCTAGTTCTAATTCTAGTTGGTCCTAGTTGACTAATTAGAGCTAGCCCTAGCTACCTCTAATCCTCATAATTAGAAGCCCAGTGTGGTTCTAATCTGTTCCCTCTAGTTCATCCTCCGCACTAAATTCGTTGTGCTTGGCGAAGCCCTGCGGAAATAGTTTCACCACTACCGTCACCACACCGTTGTGCTGCCGGAACTCATCTACTACTTCGCTCCTCTTGCTGGATCAAGAAGGCGAGGACGTCATCGAGCTGAACGTGTGCTGAACGCGGAGATGTCGTACGTTTGGTGCTTGATCGGAACGGATCGAGAAGTTGTACGACTACATCAACCGCGTTGATAAACGCTTCTGCTTAGCGATCTACAAGGGTATGTAGATGCTCTCCCCCTCTCGTAGCTATGCATCTCCATGGATAGATCTTGCGTGTGCATAGATTTTTTTTTTCATGCAACGTTTCCCAACAGTCGAACAATCGTAGTCGAACGAATCCTCACAATCGCAATGTAACCGGAATTATTGAGAAGAAGCACAACCGAAATGAAGCAAACAACATGGTAAACAAACATAACATATCCATGGCTTGATGCACAATCAAGTATGATGCATGTCTATTTTAGTGAGGCATGGCATGGCAAAGTGCATCAAACAATACTACAAATTAAGTGGAGCTCAATATGCAACGAGTTGCATATTGACGAAACGTCACATTCAATTATTTAGTTCGCTCTTGTTTATGTACATGACAAGATTAAATGTTGGTTAACATGACAAGAGGTGAAGCATTTGTAAACTACCTATCTAGGCAAGTTTAAATGAGGTCGGAAACAACAAACAACAATTCTGAAAAATCCCCATGTTCAACTTTCGAATTTGGTACTGTTCTGCCTAAAACACAATTTTAATGTTGTTAAACAGGGAAATAAAGTGCACCATGTTAATCCATACATTTTTCTAGATAATTTACATATATAATTTATTTAATTGGAAGCTACGGTTAATTAGTTATGAAATAAACCGGTTTGACATGTTATTTATGTTAATTAATGCAAACAGTAATTCTAAATTTTTTTGTTATGGATTAAATTTGAATATGATGAAACTACATAAAATTCTACCCAAGTTTGATATATGGCATATTTTATTTCGGTTGGCCATTTAAAAGATATGATCATCTCAAAATGCATGCAAAACTGTCAAAAGATGAAATAGAATAAGAGAGAAAAACATCAGGAGAAGCACTGGACCGAATCCATGGACACAGTGTGGCCCAGCACGAGCTTTTTAAAGAGAGCTCCTCCGATCACCTTAACCGCAACATAGAGACCTCCTCGTCGGCGCCTTCAGCGCCACTTCGAGCAACCGGCGCCCACGCGCACCCCTTCATGGGCCGGCCCATTAACCCGTCGCTACCTCGCTCGCTCCCGCTTCGCTTCATTCGCTCGATCAACACGCTTGCATTTGTTTTTTTTTTCGCTTGTATTGTGTTGTTCGTTCAGGAAAAAAACAAATCATTGATTTACAAAAAAAGTTCATGAATTTAAAAAAAGTTCATCAAATTTAAAAAATAATTCATCGGCTTAAAAAAAAGAGTTCATTGAACTAAAAAAAGTTCATCAAATTTGAAAGAAAGTTCACCGACTTAATAAAGAGTTCATCAAATTTTGAAAAAATTCATCGAATTTTGAAAAAAAATCGTTGCATTTCCAAAAAGTTCACCGAATTTGAAAAAAAGTTAATTGAATTTGAAAAAAAGTTCATCGAATTTGGGAAAAAGTTCATCGAAGATGAAAAATAGTTCATCAAATTTTGGAAAAGTTCATCGAAAGTTGAAAAATAGTTCATGAAATACGGTGAACTTTTTTCATCGAATGAGAAAAGAAAAAAAAGAAAAAGAAAAGAAGGAAGAAAAAGAAAAAACAAAGTGGCTAAGAAAATATTCTTGTTCAGAGAAGGACGAGTGGCGTGGTGGTTATTCCGTGGCACACTGAAATGCTACGGCGCGGGTTCAAATACCCCGTACTTGTTTTATTGCATCTTTTTAGAAGAAAAAAATGGAATATGGGCTGGCCCGCGTCGCGCGGGGGTGTGCGCCCTGTACCAGTAACACTGTATTTGGCGCTGAGGGCGCCAAATAAGATTTGGCCGCAACATATCCTATTTGACCGAAATCAATACTCCTTTCAAAGATCACTTCCACCTTCTCAGGTTATGACAGTTTTTCCTTTTTCATAGATCCATTTATTAAAAATGTTTTATCTTTAACCGTGCGTCCAAATCTTGAACTGTTTTCACCATTAGTTTCCTCGCGTCGAGATCTTCAAGACAAGATCCCATGTTGATAGGTTCGAAAAAACCGGACAAAAAAACAAACGGAAAAACCGAATCTGGAGCACGTTATTTTTTTCCCTTCCAAAAGAGGCACGATCATACCTCTCGCGAACGCATAACCGTACCTCTCGTGAAAACAAAACTATGCCTCTTGCAGAAGAAAAAAAACAGAAAACGTGTTTTTTTCGAGAGGCACGGCATGAAACCACAACCATGACTCTCGCGGAAGCAAAACCGTGCCGCTCGCGGAAGGAAGAAAATAGAAAACACATTTTTTTTCGTTTTTGAGAGGCACGACTCGCAAAAGCACAACCATGCTTCTTGCGGAAGCAAAACCGTGCCTCTCGCGGAAGAAAAAAAATAGAAAACACATTTTTTTTCGTTTCCGAAAGGCATGGTTGTGCCTCTCGCGAAAGTAAAACCGTGCAGCTCGCGGAAGCAAAACCGTGCCTCTCGCGAAAGCAAATAAACGTGTTTTTCGCTAAAAAATGAAGACCGATGAAAAACCAAAAAGTCAAAAAAAAATCCAAAAAACTGTTTTAAAAGCCGAAACGCGTGCGGAAAAATAAAAAAAATCCGAAGGGAGCGCCTAGAGCACGACACGTGGCTGCGGCTAAGAGCGCGCCAAGTGGCGCGCTCTCAGCCCACCCCAAATGATCGTTGGGAGGCTCCCTAAGGAGCGTTCGCCAACTAGTTGCCCCAGCATTTGGCGCTTCAGACGCCCCGTTATTGTGCATTTTGCAAACGGGCGCCTGAAACCCTCCAAGGCGAGGCGGCCCATTTCTATACTTCTTCCTGTTTTAAGAAGCGTAAAAAAGGTGGTGCATTCCCTAAATGCGCCAATTACGGGCGTTTTTTCTTTCCTGATAAGCTTCAAAAGATATGCGCGCAACGGTGTTCAAACACGAGACCTCCTGATTCAGGAAGAACCGCAATAATCACCACGCCATCTTCATGTCCGTGCTAGCTCAATTCAATTTTTCATTTTAGTCTTTCTTCTGTTCGCTGAGAATTGAGAGGTCACATTTCTTTTTCCTTTTTTATTTTTCATTCTTATTTTCTTGTTCCTTTTTTTGTTATTTTTCTATTTTCTATTTTCCCTTTTTATTTTTTGTTTTCTTAAATGGGTGAACCTTTCTTTCCCAAAATAAATGAACTTATTCCGAAATTTTCTTCAAAATCGTTGAACTTTTTAAAATTTATGATTTTTTTTTCAAAATCAAGTATATTTTCAGATTTATGAACTTTTTTCGAAAACAATGAAATTTTCTGGTTTATGAACTTTTTTGCAAAACCAATGAACTTTTCTTGAATTTGTGATTTTCTTAAAATTGACGTTTTATTGTTCAAATTCATGATTTTTTTTCAAATTTAATGAACTTCTTTAAAAAAAAACAAATTCCTGAACTTTTTTCTCAAATTAATGAACTTTTTCAATTTTCTTGAATTATTCTGTATTTCTTGAACATTTTCTAATTTTTAATGAACATTTTCAAATCTATGAACCTTTTTCAAACTTGTGAACTTTTTTCAAATTCATGAACTTTACTTAAATTAGTGAACCGTTTTAAAATTAGTGAACTTTTTTCCAATTTTTGTGAACTGTTTTGAATACATGAACCTTTTCTTTTTCAAACAAATTCGTGAACGTTTTCTCGTGAGTTTTTTTTATAAACAAAATCTATGAACTTCCAAAATTTTGGGACAGCGTGTGACGCCCCCGGCTCAATTGTGCACTAATCATACACGCAAATGCACACGATCAAGCCTAAGGACTCACGGGAAGATATCACAACACAACTCTAAAACATAAATAAGGTCATACAAGCTTTATATTACAAGCCAGGGGCCTCGAGGCTCGAATACATAAGCTCGCATACAAGCGTCAGCGGAAGCATCAAATATCTGAGTACAGATATAAAAGAAACCACAGAAATGCCTTTAGAAAGGTGGGGCAAAAGAAAAACACTACGATCGAAAGGCGTAGGCCTCCTGCCTGGGACCCTCCGATCCTACTCCTGGTCGTCAGTCAACTCGTAGTAGTATCCACTCTCGGGGTAGTAGTAGCGATCGTCGGCGGGGGCAGCTGTATCCGGGGCTCCGTCATCTGGTCGCATCAAATGAATATGGGGAAAAAAGAAAGCAAAGCAACCGTGAGTACTCATCTGAAGTACTCAGCAAGCAAGGATCTACACTACATATGCAACATTATCAAAGGAAGGCTGTATATGTGGACTGGGCTGCAGAAATGCCAGAATAGAGAGGAGGCCTAGTCCTATCGAAGACTAGCATCTTCAGAGGTCTTGCAGCATTAGAAGAGTGTAGATTAGTACCATATAAAGTAGTAGTAATGTATCAATCTCACCCAGAGATCCTTTCTCGACTCCCTGCGAGAAAGCAATCCCAGAGCCATATAGTCATCAACCTCGTCCGGAGATCCCTTCTCGACTCCCTGCGAGAAGCAATCCCAGAGCCATATATCCAGGTCTCATCTCAAGTTCTAGCTGTATCGATCGGGATACAACTCCGAGTGTCCGTTACTGAGGATCCGGCTATGCATAGATTAGTTCTTCCCTGCAGGGGTGCACCAACTTACCCACCACGCTCGCTTAACTCCGGCCTGACACACTTTTCCGGGTCATGCCCGGCCTCGGCCAAACGACACACCGCAACCCTACCTAGAGCTCAGCAGAGAGGTCCCCGTCGGTCTACATCCTAAGCGCTTAGAGGTCTTGGGCCATCGCCCTGTGCACTCTGAGTCGTTGCGTGCAGGGGGAAGCCAGGCACGAGGGGGGGCCGGTCCGTCCCGGCCGCAATGCTGAACTGGACGTCTGACAAAGCTTTTGGCTGATGCATACGATGCAGAGTGCCCATAACTTTTCCCACGTGATGGTTAGTGCTATCGGGCCAAAGGCCCACTCGAATCAAATATCCAAACCGTTAGTACCTTGGGGCTGCGGTAACGAGCAGAGACTCATGAAAGATGTGACCCCGTCGTCCCGTCTCGAGGACCTGTGGCAATGGCCAAGAATGCCCGGCCACGCCTCGTATTCATCACTCGGGCACCATCCAGGCAACCCGTCTCACAAAATACTATCGGGAACTCAGGTCCACCTCTACTGGGCGGTACCGCCTGTCCCTCCAGTCCTGCAGTTAAAGTAACTCCCTCGGGTCGCCCTCGGGGCCGACCCGTTTCTAACAGGGTGCAGGGGTAAAGTCACAGTAGCCGTGTGTCCATAACATCAAGGGAATCCGAGGTATCACCCTCGACGGATACCCACTCGATGTAACTGTCAAGGTGAACATAGGAGGATTCACCCTCTTTGGGTTCACACTTGATGTGTTGCACGACCGCGTCGTTATCGGAAGTGGTGAAGGAGGAATCACCCTCGATGACCACGACCGAATAGCTACTCTACAGAGTTAACATCAGAAGTGCTACACGAGGTATCACCTTCGGCACTAGATAGTAACGCTGCAGTGTCGTTACAACTAAGGGGGGTGATGTGCGGTGCCGGGGCCTGGTCTTCAATCCCGTTGATCGGGGTCTACCGAAAAAGAAGCAACGAAGGGGAAACAAATAAATAACAGAGCAAACAAATGCGACACAGATGCATGCCAGGGCAATATTTGTTGGTGATATGTTCTAATGCATTACTACGCAGTTTAAAAGAAGGGGGGAAATATCCGACAATATTTTCCCGGCTCTAGTTATTTTCGGTATGTTGATCCGGTAGCAAAAGTTCAAGGTTCAGCATGTTAAAGGGTTGGTCATGCTAATGGATGGCATATTCAAACTGTAAGCAATTTAAAAAAAAGGTTGGCAGGAAGGATGATATGGAACATTTGTTACCACGGTGGAAAGAAAGGGGGTGCCACGGCAACGAATCCGAAAATGATGCCACGTCAACATTTCAATTCCGACAACTCGTTTGAGCTACTGCAAGGAACAAGTGTGGGTGATGGAACGTGCAAGGGCAACGGGGAGTGATCCCGGTTAAAGGGTGTCCCACGGTTCGGTGGCATGGCAAACGAGGAACGCGTATGAAACAATCCGAGCACGGTGCAAACATAGGGTGCATCTCATACAACACATGTATTCTTTCACGGGCGTCGTCTCGGCGATTATACCTTCAAAGCATTTGTTCGTGGCGGTTCGAGTTCGATGCAGTGTAGACGGAAGTAGTGGTACACGTGGTTGGAGAGGAACTTGACGAATCCGAGTTCTTCGGCAGTCGAGGGTATTGGTACTTGACGGTCTCGGGTCTTGGCGATGGTAGTTGTACACTTGTCGACGAGGTACTTGGCGAATTCTAGGTCCTCGGGGTCGTCGATGCTCAAGTGGCACCGAGGCACTTTGCGGTGCAGCCACTCGAATCAATGTAGCAGAACGGGCCCGAAGTGGTGTAGCTGCCTTGGGGTCTTGGCGATGGCGGGACAACGACTGCAGGAGAGCAGCCGGCCTTGCCAGCGAGAAGTCGAAGAAGTGCGGCCAGAGGAGCTCGAGCAGGGAGGTGCTGCAGCGCTGCTGTAGGAGGCCAAGCAGGGGAGGCGGCGGCGCCATGGCCCTCCGACGAGCAGAGAACGGCGCGAAGCAGCAGCGGAGATGGGGAGGTGCTGGTCAGCGGCGGCGTGAGGGCTCCAGAGAGCTGCGAGGCGGCGCCATGGCGGCTAGAGGTGGTGGTGCTCGCGGGCGCGTAGACATGGGGTCGGGGTGCGAGAGGAAGTCCCGTAGCGACGAGGCTCCGACGAACGGAGCAGCGGCAAGGGCGCGCTGGTTTGCCAGAGCAGCAGCGGAAGACAAGGCGGAGGACGAGCGACTCAGGCGAGCGCACACGCGCGCCGGCAGGCGCCGACCACGGCCGAGCGCGGCCAAGGAAGGAGCGGAGCACGGGCGGCACCGACGGCAGGGACGTGCGGCAGGGGCGGGACGCGCGAAGGATGGCGGGGCGCCGGTGGTAGGAGGCGGGGGCGCTGAGGATGGCGGGGCTTGGGGGCGCAGCGCGCTTGCGCGGAGCTGGGCGCTGCCCTCTCCCTGGCGTGGTATGTGTGTGGCGGCGGTTGAGGGAAAGCGAGGGAGGGGATGGGGATCGAGCAGAGGAGTGGGGAAACGAGAGGGAGAAGGCTGGCTGCGGGCTAGGGTTAGCAGCGAGGTTGGCTGGGCCTCCTTGTGCCATTAAGGCCCAGGCACAAGTAGGTTAAGGCCCCTTTTCTTTTTCCTCTGTTTTACCTTTTTGCTATTGTTTCTATTTAAAAGAGCTAGCAAACAATGTTTGTTAGATATGAAACTTTGCACATAAATCAAACACAACAAAACTAGAAGGCACAAAAGTTTGGGGCTATTTGGAGCTGTCTAACCATTTTTGGAAATTGAAAAAGGCAAATTTAAATGCTACTGGACCACTCAAATAATTCCCAGGGGCATATTGGGAATTTAGGTGAGGTTGGTTGCAACATGACAAATACTTAGAGAATATTTGCCAAATAATGAACTATTTTGATTGCAGGACAGAAGAAGTAAATATTTGACATGCAAATTCAAATTGGAATTCGGCTTTGATTTTTGGACAAGTGGCAAATTGGCTTAGTGATCATGATGACATGACTGCCATTAGAGGGTGATCACTATAGCATGATTCTCGGGGTGTTACACAGCGCGTCTACGAGTGATCTTAAACATTCAGTGGTTACCCAAGCGCCGGCCCACCAAGGCGCTGCAGTGAGCGCCAGGTAGGTTCGAACCCGCGAGCCCTTCGTTGCGAGAGCTATGCTCTAACCACCAGGCCATCACCCCGCTGGTGGAAAGGTACTTCACTTGTTTTTTTATTTCGTTCTATAGTCCGGTTTGTTCCTTTTGTTTTACTTATCCTTTTATGTTTCTTCTTTTTTTGTTTCCTTTAATATGTGGTCTTTTTAAATTCATGAACCTTTCAAATTCTGGTCTTTCTAAATTGATGACTTTTTCAAATTCGATCAACTTTTTTTCAAAATAGATGCCTTTTGCAAATTGATGAACTTTTTTAAAAATTGATGAACTTTTAAAAATTTGATGATTTTTTTTAAAATTTTGAACTTTTCTAATATTTGATGATTTTTTTCAAATTTGATAAACTTTTTTGAAGATTGATGAACATTTCCTGAAATTCGATGATTTCTTTTTGAAAATTTGTCAACTTTTCCAAAATTGATGAACTTTTTTTCAGACTCGATGAACATTTTTCAAAATCGATGAACTTTTTCATATTCATGATTTAATCAAATAATACGAAAATCTAAGTGATATAATAGACGGCATTGTACAAATAAATGGCGCGGCTACACCTGTTCTTATATTATTGGCGTCGTCATCAAACACAATTGTTTTATGGCTCTAGTGGTTAGCATAGTTCGAGGAAGAATGCAACGCTGCAAGTTCAAATCCTTGAGAATGCACTTTTTTGCGGTTTTTGGCGTTGTTGGTTCGCTGCACTGTGCCTTCACGAGTCGGCCCAACAGGGGCGCTGCAGTGTGCGCGAGGAGACTGTTGAACAGGAGCAAATCCTAAACGGCGCTCGTAGCGCCCGAACAGTGTTAATGTTACACGGCGCACACCCCCTCTCCCCGATGGGCCAGCCCATGTTCATTTTTTTCCTTCGTAAACTGCTGCTGCAAAAAATAAGCGCTGAGCAGGATTCGATCCCGCGCCGCTGGGTTACAGCGCAACACTCGCTAACCACCAGAGCCGGTTAAGTTCTCTGATATTCTGCAGCTTCTTCTCTCTTCTATTCTTTTTTCCTTTTCTTTTTCATTTTTTTCATTTTATTTCTTATTTCTTCTTTTATTTATTCTTTTCTTTTTTACGTTCTCTTTCTTATGTTTATTTTTTTTCTATTTCGATATAAAAAGTTCACCGGCCTTTATGAATGTTTTTTCAAATTCGATGAACTTTTTTTCGAAATTCATGATTTTTTTCAAATTCAATGAACTTTTTTCTAATTCGATGAACTTTTTTCAAATTTAATGAACTTTTTTTTCCAAATAGGTGAACTATTTTCAAATTCGATGAACTTTTTTCAAATTCGGTGGCCTTTTTTGAAATTTGATGAACTTTTTCTCAAGTTCAATAAACTTTTTTTGAAGTTTGTGAACCTTTTTCAAAATCGATGAACTTTTTTGAAAGTCAGTGAACTTTTTTTCAAATTCGATGAACATTTTTTCAAAATCGATGAACTTTTTCTCAAAATCAACTAACTTTTTGAAATTTTGTGAACTTTTTCAAAAAATAAATGAACTTTTTCCTAATTCATAAATTGTTTTGAATATATGAATTTTTTTCTAAGTCATGATTGTTTTAATATTTTCTTTTCCAAAAAAATCACATTTTTTTTTCTGAAATGTATGTGCAAGAAATAGTGCAGCAACGTTTTAATTGATTCTTAATGAAAACATTCCCCAGCTCGTAGTAGCTCTAGTGGTTAGGCAACATGCGCACGACCTAAACGGCGGTAGCTCGAATCCTCATCGGAGCACATTTTTTATCCAACGAAACTGGGGTTTTTTTTTGTCTTTTTTTTAGGGGGCTGGTGTTTTTTTGTGGAACACAGACCAACTCGTGTTTGCACGGCAGCGTAGATGGGCCGACCCACCCAAGGGAGCGCGTGAGCGCCGGTTTCGTTTGGCGGCGCTAAAAGCGCCAGTTAGGAGCTCCCCCGAACAGGTACTCCCGCCTGGGAGCGTAGCCAGCGCCCACCCGTACCCATCATGGGCTGGCCCGATAAGAAGGCGAGGAACTCGCTCGTGCCGGGCCGTTTTTCCCGGTTTGCTGGTCGCATTGACCAGTCACCGTTGACTTCTTGAGAGAAAACTGTTATTTTTTAGGAAAAGATTTTTTATGAATTCCAAATAAAAATCATAAGTTTCAAAAAAGTTAATGGATTAAAAAAAGTTCACAAAAATTACAAAAGTTCACGAATTTGAAAAAATGTGCAATTTGGAAAACAAGCCGATAAATTTGGGGACTTTGGAAAAAGTTCACTGATTAAAAAAATCATCAAATTTGGAAAAAATCACAGATTTTAAAAAAGTTCACTAGATTTAAAATAAAATTTCATAAGTTTGAGAAAGCTTCATAGATTTTATAGAAAATTACGAATTTGAAAAAGGTCACTGATGTTGAAGAAAAAGTTCACTAATTTGAAATAAGTTCATTGATTTTGCATAAAAAAATCATGGATTATGAAAAAAGCTTGTGGATCTGAGAAAAGTTCATAGATTTTAAAGAAAAAAAGTTCATGTATTTAGGAAAAGTTCACGGATTGGAATATATCAGAAATTTAAAAACAAATCACACATTTTAAAAAAATTAAAGAAAAAAGTAAAGGAAAATAAAATAAAAAAATAATCGTCCAGGAAACCAAAATAAGAAAAAAGAAAGAACTGCTAAGAAGCTTCTAGAAGTTTCCTCAAATCGGTTGGAAGGTTCTAGAAGCTTCACAAACAGGTTGGGTCTCTTCCAGAGAAACAAATAGCCTCCATTTCACATACGACATGTGTGCGGCCGAGAAAGAAAATAAAATGAAATGGGCCGATAGTGGTTTCCATCTCAGATAGTGGTCTGAATTCTTCAATGAAGTCCCAGAATAAAATCACCCCGTTAGTGGCTCTGATAATTCCAGATAAATTTCACAGATTGTTAGCCCAGTTCTTGATCCCCTTTTCGAGTCTTTTAAATTTGGTTGCGATACTAGTGCAGGCGACTGCTATATAAACGGTTTTACCCCTTGTCCGCGACAGAGTTTTAAACCGTCGCCTTGCCTGTGTGTGCGATAGGGGGTCCTTCCCACACGACCCAGAAACCTTGGCGATAGGCCCTCCAGTCACACACGCGGGGCAAAAAGAGTTCGTGTGCGATCGGGTGAGTCATTGCAGACAATTATACAGGCACAATCGTTTTTGTTCGTATGTACATCTCACACAGTGAATCCAAGACAAACGTTTTCGTTTGTTTATACATCCCACACAGTGAATCCCAGACAAACGTTTCTGTTTGTAGGTACATCACACACAATTTTCCCCATCACATCGTCTGTGATAGTGTTACCATTGCAGACATATTAATAGTTTTATCGTTTTGCGTTATTGAATGCATCACGCACGGTGCCTACAAGAAACTGTGTGGCATACGTTGTCCATCACACACACTTTTTATGTGAAAAACGTTTACGCAATGTGGCCTAACGCAAACAGTTGTCCATAGGAAGTCATGTGTGATTGTTCATTGATCCAACATGTTTACTTCCTGGAAATTGTGTGGGTTGTCTGAGGTCATCGCCCATGGTGTTGTCTCAATAACCGTTTGCAATAAAAAAACCTAATTAGCAAGCTAATTGACCTATTATTTTTAATCCATTTAGTAACCATTTATAAGATGGATGTGCCCTGGGTCTCTTTGATTTGGGACACCTACTACTATGAAAGAGCTCCTTAGGCTACTGCCAGCTCTGGTTCTTTCTGGTGGAAAGGTATTTGTAAATTGTTGGATCTTTTCACAAATTGTAACTAGGTCCAAATAAATTCTAGAGACACAACTTTGTTTTGGTCTAATAATTGGAAGCTTGGTAATTCTGTGGCCACCTTGCAATCAAGGTTCCCTAGGCTTTTCTCCTATGCTAAGGACTCATGGTTAACAGTAAAAGAGGCTTTCAACCAGGGGGATTTCTCTGAGATGTTCAATCTACCACTGTCTGAACAAGCATATGCTGAATACTTGACTGTTCAGACTTTGATGATCACTCATAGCAGATCAATTGGTGAAAAGGATATTTGGTTCTGGCAGGGGACATGCAATGCTTTCATGCCTAAATTGTTCCTTTATGCATTCATCTCTGTCTTTTAATCCTTTGTTGCTATGGATTTGGAAGTCTGCTTGCACCATGAAAATAAAAGTTTTTGCATGGATGCTAATCATGGATAGATTGAATACAAAGAACATGGTAGAAAGAAGGCACTGGCACCTGGATGATGGAGTTAACTGCCTTCTATGTCCTTTGTTCACAAGAGAGACCAGGAACCACCTATTTTTTGAGTGCAACTTCAGTGTCAGGGTCTGAAACTATCTTCAAATTTCTTGGCCGCAAGAGGATGACATGAGGGATATTGTTTCTCAAGCCAGAAATGAGTTTGGTAAACCTTTCTTCGGTGAGGTTATCTTTGTGGCCTGTTGGAATATTTGGATCATCAGAAATGCTAAGGTCTTTAGGCATGAAAGGCCAAGTTTCAACAACGGTGTGCACTCATACATGACATCTCCCTGATGCAGCACAGAATAAAAGCCAGGTTCGGAGAGGAATTAATTAGATGGATCTCTTTTTTACCTCCTTGAGGTTTCCTGTTTTGGGTTACCCTTTCTTTTTCCCTTTTGTATAGTGTTTCTTTTAGGATTACATTTTGTATTCTCTATAATTATTGTTCTTCTTTGCAATAAAGTTCTAAATGCCGTGGGGGTTTTCCCTATAGTTCATGGTCAATTTTTTTGACATTTCATATTAAACACACCATATATTTCATTTTCGTAATACGAAACCAGGATTTCATAATTGAAATACATTAGAGTACAACATCATATAGCTTCAGCACTCTGTTACACCATATAGGCATATAGCTAGCTACCCCATTACACAACAGCACCAAGTTTCACATGCAACATCTAAAACCTTTGGGAAATAGCATCATAGATGGTAGATAGACAAATGAATCTCATCTGGAAAACTGCTGAAGCGGAAGGCAAATATTGAGTCTTCAATGATGTTGAAGGTCCTTGTAGTTTAGGCCAGTGCCCGTGGATGATTGACCGCCCATCCTTCGTCCTCTTGAGGAAGACTTCAATATTGTACCGTGGGTGTTATATGAACACCTTCCTCGCCTCTTGACCACACAGGTGGTTTGAGAGGTAATCATCAGTGAACTGCTTTGGAAAGGCCTGAAAACAAAGATATGCATAAATATCTTCTCAAAGTTTTGAAATGGTGTAAAGGAATAAAAAAAGGTATAAGAGTTAGTACCATCCTGTAGTTCACTGATGTCTTTTTCATTGTGCAGACAAAGATCTTGTTGTCTTTTGTCGCTAGTTTCTTTATCCTAACAATTTTTCTGAGTTTCTTGACTTGACTGATATTCATGGACATTTAATTTACCCATATGCAAAATGGGTCAAACAATGGGTCAAAACCTCTGACAGCAGGACCCACGTGTGCAAGACCAAATTGTTAAAAAACTAAATATTAGAATGGTTCCTGCAATTGCACAATAATGTGCTATTAGACAAAGGATCATGCATGTGCAAACCTCAATGGTAAACCTCAGTGCCTCCCATTGTGTCCCTGCAACACATATAAGGTAGTTATTGATCAGGTTAAGTGAGGGTTGGTATACTATTAGTAAAATATGTTGATGAAAAATAAACACATTGCAGATTCATCAGATTAATCCGAGCCACTTGGAAAAGCCATATATCCAAACCAAGCATGCTTAAGAACTAGGAAATATAGCAATTGTATATGTTTCTCATGTATTTAGGACATCCAAATTCGATTTATTCTCACATGCATAACAATACAAAATTGTACCCACAACAATTGAACATCACATTGCATAATTGAACCAAACGGTTAACTAAACACCACAACAAATGAATTAAACAGTTAACTGAGCACCACATTGCACAATCGAACATACTATATGATCAGACAGTTAACCAAACCAAGCATGCTTAACAACTTGAAAATATAGCAATTGCATTTGTTTCTCATGTATTTTGTATAGCCAAATTTGATTTATTTCTCACATGCAATACAATACAAAATTCCACCCACAAGAATTGAACATCACATTGCATAATTGAACCAAACAGTTAACTAAACATGACAACAAATTAACCAAACAGTTAACTGAGCACCACATTGCACAATATATAGAACATATATACTAGAGGAAAAAACAGATTGCATAATAACAGTATATAGGACAATTCACTAGAATTTGTAAAGGAAAGGGAGGAGCAGCGCATGCAATAGGTAAACCGAACATGCTTAACCGGCGTAGCTAGATAGCTGAACATAGGTCCTTATAGTGAGCTAAAAAGACAATCTACTCCTCATCGTCGGAGATATCGATGACGATGGGCTCCTTAGAGTTGGAAGAGGGCGAGGCCTCCACATCATGGGTGCCCTCCTCATAGTGGTGAGTCGCTTGAGCCACTCCGGGCACCAACCTGCTGGCTCTGGAGTTGAGGTAAGCACGCGCACGCTGAGAAAACACCTCGTAGTCTTCGTCAAAGGCACCGACGATAGCCTCGAGAAAATGCCACGAACTATCGTTTAAAGCAGACAACCGTGTGGTGGCATCCGCGCGCAAGGCGTCGACGGTGGCCTCGACAGCGAGCTGCTCCTCCAAGATCTGGGGGTCGGCATGCATGGCATCCATCGCGACGTCATCCGCGCGTGCAGCCGCGATTTGCTTCTCCGCTGCCAAATGCTCCTTGAGCTCCTGGTTATACTGCATGCACCATGGCTTAGGGCGGCACTTATTTGGAGGATGGGTCGGTGATTTGGGTGGAAGGTGTCGCGCCAGCAGTCGGGGCATGTGGGATGTAGAAGGAGGAGGGGGATGGGGGTCGGGTGTGGATTACCTGACTAGATCGACGCGGCTGAGCAACAGGAATGAGCGTCGCCGACGAGGAGGCGGCGCTGCAAGAAAATAGTGGAGGTTTGAACTTGGAAAGGAAGGCGGAAACAGGGGAAATGTGGCTTTTGGTCAAGAGGAGGGGGAGGTAGATATTTCCGCGGAAGCCGAAAATTTTCGCTCGGTGCAGCTAAAAACTGGCGCGCAAACTGTCATCAGACACGGTCCCTTATTCAGCACTATGTACGATATGTGAATATCACAAACGATTCATATATCTTATCCCATGGGTGATGAGTTTAAACGTGCAAATTTTGGTTCGAATTTCTCTGGTTACAGTGTTCATCCACGTCATTGCATAATTTGGGTACACAAAAGAGCCTACAACACACCCACACTTCTTAATCGAGCAAGTTCAGCAATTAAACATAGCTAGCTGACCTAAACATTACTCTAACAAAAGACCAGCACTCTAAACAAAGACTACTACTCCGGCTGGTGCTTGTGATCTCTGCCGCCTCCTCCATGTCCAGGTCGTGTCTGACGATCTCCTCGGGAAGGGGCTCCATGGCATCCATTGCACCATACTCGGCAAGCATCTCGCCATCCGCGTCTGCCATCTCTTTGGAAAAGGCCACCACGAGTTGGGCGTGGGCTGCCGTGGTCTGGGCTTGGACAGGCTGCATCGCAGCAAGGTATGTCCTGAACGAACGAACGGCTGCTTGAACGCTCTCGGCGATTGCCAACTCTTCGGCCGTGGGTTGCCGACCGTTGTCGGAGAAGCTTCATGTGATTTGTGCGGTGACCGCCAGGAGCTAGGCGTGGGCGGCCTCGACATGGGCGTGGGTAGCCTCCATCAGGTCTAAGGTGATCGCCGCGGAACGGACAACTGTTGTGCCACTCTCGCCATTTGCTATCCCCATCGCAGATGTTGCTGCCTCCATCTGAGCTACAACAGCGGCCATTTCGGCTGCCAGAGGCGCCCGGTCGCAGATTGCGGTCGCGCTCATGCAGGTTGTGAGCAACCTCATGGCAGTTGCGGCCGCGCTCTCGCTGGAGTGGGCCGCTGAAGTTGCCCTCACGACGCGGGTCCACGTCCCCATCTTTGACCGGCGACGATTGAACAGTGAAATGATATTTGGGGAGCTAGTGTGCTTGACGCGCCGACTGTGGACTGTAGCTGGCGAACCTTCTCGTGTAAGCCATATACTATGATTGTGCCCCAAAATATTTTGTACTGCATCTCACATGGTTGGTGATAATAAACTATGTGTGATGTACTTGATTTTTCGTCTTGATTTGGAATACAGAATGGGGTCACAGCAGCAAAGGACGGTGTTTGAATTGCTACAACAATCTACAGTGAACATGCAACTATAGGAGTGTCGTCATTTTTTTTGGAATTATTCAGTTTTTTTAGATATTTTTATACATTAACTGAGTTTCCTAGGCATTTAAGGAGCATAATTCAAATTTGAACTACAGTCACATGCTACATTGCACCAAAATGGGTTGTAAAATCATATATGTGTCCATGGGTGCATGCTTAGGTCCCATGCAAGAAATGAGAATGAATTTCAAACACCTCCGCATCATGGCCCGACCACAAACACTGAGATACTTGGTTTAAAAATTCTAGTAAATCCAAAACTCGTCTGAAATTCATGAAACTTGGCATACTATCATGGAATGGCACCAACATGCTGTCATAAAAATTTAGTCCCATTTGGGGCGGGTTTTGGTATAAACTTCTCACAAACCAAAGCTTCTCACAAGAAGCCTCATTGTTCCGGTAGGGAATGTGTCACCTTAGTGGATGAAACGACATTCGTTGCCTCTTCTTGACTTCAATTTTTTTTCTAGAGGCAACATAGACCAATAGGAGTGTCGTGTTAAAATTTGGAATTATACGGGATTCATTTGGACATTTTTATACATTAACTGAGTTTTCTAGGCATTTTATGTGCATAACTCAAATTTGAACTACACGCACATGCTCCAGTGCAGTAAAATGGATTGAAAAATCATATATGTGTGTCCTTGTATGCATGCTTAGGTCCCATGCAAGAAATGAGAATGAATTTCAAACACCTCGACTTCGTGACTCGGCCGCAGACATTGAGAAACTTGGTTTTGAAATTCTAGTAAATCCAAAACTTGTCCAAAATTCATGAAACTTGGCATGGTATTATGAAATGGCACCAACATGTTGTGGTAATTTATTTGTCCCATTTGAGGCAGGTTTTGATATAAGCTTCTCACAAATCAGAGTTTCTCGCAAGAAGCCTCGTGATTCCGGTAGAGAACGTGTCACCTTTGTGGACGAGACGACATTCGCTGCCTCTTCTCGCCTTGATATTTTTTCTAGATGTGATATGGACCAATAGGAGTGTCGTGTTAAAATTTGGAATTATTCGGGGTTCGTTTGGACATTTTATACATTAACTGAGTTTTCTGGGCATTGTATGTGCATAATTCAAATTTGAACTACATGCACATGCTCTAGTGCAGCAAAATGGGTTGAAAAATCATATATGTGTTCTTGTGTGCATGCTTAGGTCCCATGCAAGAAATGCGAATGAATTTCAAACACCTCGGCTTTGTGGCTCGGTTGCAAACATTGAGAAACTTGGTTTTGAAATTCTAGTAAATCTAAAACTCGTCCAAAATTCATGAAACTTGGCATGGTATCATGAAATGGCACCAACATGCTGTGGTAAAAAATTTGTCCCATTTGGAGTAGGTTTTGGTATAAGCTTTAGGGAACGTGTCACCTTTGTGGGCGAAATGGCATTCGTTGCCTCTTCTCGCCTTGATTTTTTTCAAGATGCAACATAGACCAATAGGAGTGTTGTGTAAAATTTTAGAATTATTCGGGGTTCGTTTGGACATTTTTATACATTAACTGAGTTTTCTAGGCATTTTATGTGCATAATTCAAATTTGACTATAGGCACATGCTCCAGTGCAGCAAAATGGGCTGAAAAATCATATATGTGTTCTTGAGTGCATGCTTAGGTCGCATGCAAGAAATGGGAATGAATTTCAAACACCTCGGATTCGTGGCTCGGCCGCAAACATTGAGAAACTTAGTTTTGAAATTCTAGTAAATCCAAACCTCGTCCGAAAATCATGAAACTTGGCATCGTACCATGAAATAGCAACAAAATGTTGTGGTAAATTTTTGCCCCATTTTGAGGACAAGTTTTGGTATAAGCTTCTAAAAACCAGAGCTTCTCGCAAGAAGACTCATGGTTTCGGTAGGAAACGTGTCACCTTTGTGGACGAAACAAAATTTGTTGCCTCTTCTCGCCTTGAATTTTTTCTAGATGCAACATAGACCAATAGGAGTGTCATTAAAATTTGGAATTATTCGGGATTAGTTTGGACATTTTTATACATTAACTGAGTTTTCTAGGCATTTTCTGTGCATAATTCAAATTTAAACTACATGCACATGCTCTAGTGCAAGAAAATGGGTTGAGAAAAATCATATATGTGTCACTGGGTGCATGCTTAGGTCACATGCAAGAAATGGGAATGAATTTCAAACACCTCGGCTTCGTGGCTCGGCCGCAGACATTGAGAAACTTGGTTTTGAAATTCTAGTAAATCTAAAACTCATCCGAAATTCATGAAATTTGGCATGGTATCATGAAATGGCACCAACATGCTGTGGTAAATTTTTTGTCCCATTTGGGGCAGGTTTTGGTATAAGCTTCTCACAAACCAGAGTTTCTGGCAAGAAGCCTCGTGATTCCGGTAGAGAACGTGTCACCTTTGTGCGAGCAGTCCTCCACTGTGCAGGCTCACCGGGTAGTGTGCGAGCAGTACACTGTGCAGGCTCACTGGGAAGCGAGCCCTTTGACCTCCATCGTTGCCCGCCTCGCTCCCAACCTATCCATTAATGGCGCCCGAGCCATTGTTTAATATAGGCGGCCTTACTTTCGCCTCCCATTCGCCTCTCGCACGAATCCTATCTCCCATACCTCCACGTACACCATGGTGCACAAGGATCATCTGTCACTAGTCTTCCGGTTTGGTGAAGTCGACTCTGAGCAGGAGAAGATAGAAAATAAGGAGGAATGGGGCATCATGGACATGGCCATGAACGAGCTGGCCGCGGCGGATGCTGCCCTCATGCCCGTCCCAGCTCCCATCCCTGCGCCCGCGCCAGCGATCATCCCCGTGGCAATGACGGGCTGGTCGTCGAGTACGATCGCAGCGCTGGAAGCCGCAGGCGTCTCACGATTCTGGAGCATTCCGGAAGGTTTCCTTTATGTGTTCTTCTGGTGTCATAGTTTGGATAATATTGCTTTCAACATTAATGGGCGTACCTGAAATATAATGTTTTATTCTTTGCCCATTGACAACCTTCGGGTTGGTACCTTCGGCATTATTTATTTTGATGGCTCCAGACCGATAAACCTCCTCGATAACATAGGGTCCTTCCCATTTGGAGAGGAGTTTTCCTGCAAAGAATCTAAAATGAGAGTTGTACAAAAGAACATATTCTCCAACTTTGAACTCACGCTTTTGGATTCTTTTGTCATGCCATCTTTTAATTTTTTCTTTAAATAATTTGGCATTCTCATAAGCTTGGGTTCTCCATTCATCTAGTGAGCTGATATCAAATAACCTCTTTTCACCGGCAAGTTTGAAATCATAGTTGAGTTCTTTAATTGCCCAATATGCTTTATGTTCTAACTCAAGAGGCAAATGACAAGCTTTTCCATAAACCATTTTATAAGGAGACATACCCATAGGATTTTTATATGTTGTTCGGTAAGCCCAAAGTGCATCATCTAATTTCTTAGACCAATTTTTCGGGACCTATTGACAGTTTTTTGTAAAATTAATTTTATTTCTCTATTGCTAAGTTCAACTTGACCACTAGACTGAGGATGATAGGGAGATGCAATTCTATGATTAACATCATACTTAGCAAGCATTTTACGGAAAGCACCATGAATAAAATGTGAACCACCATCAATCATTAAATATCCAGGGACTCCAAACCTTGGGAAAATAACTTCCTTAAGCATTTTAATAGAGGTGTTGTGATCAGCACTACTAGTTGGAATAGCTTCTACCCACTTAGTAACATAATCAACAGCAACCAAAATATGAGTATACCCATTAGAGGAAGGAAAAGGTCCCCTGTAATCAAAACCCCAAACATCAAATGGTTCAACAGCAAGTGAATAATTCATAGGCATTTCTTGACGCTTACCAATATTACCAATTCTTTGACATTCATCACAAGATAAAACAAACTTACGGGCATCCTTGAAGAGAGTAGGCCAATAAAAACCGGATTGCAATACCTTGTGAGCAGTTCTATCTCCCGCATGATGCCCTCCATAAGCTTCGGAGTGACATTTCCGTAGGATTTGTCCCTGTTCATGCTCAGGTACACAACGTCTAATAATACCATCTACTCCTTCTTTATAAAGAAGTGGGTCATCCCAAAAGTAATGTCTTAAATCATAGAAGAATTTTTTCTTTTGTTGGTATGTGAAGCTAGGTGGTATATATTTAGCAACAATGTAATTAGCATAGTCAGCATACCAAGGAGTGTTATGAGATACATTTATTGCAGCTAATTCTTCATCAGGAAAGCTATCATTAATAGGTTGTGGGTCATCAAGAATATTTTCTAACCTAGACAAGTTATCAGCTACGGGGTTCTCAGCTCCTTTCCTATCAGTGGTATGCAAGTCAAATTCTTGTAGCAAGAGAACCCACCTAATGAGTCTAGGTTTAGCATCTTTCTTTTCCATAAGATATTTTATAGCAGCATGATCAGTGTGAACAGTCACTTTAGAATCAACAATGTAAGATCTAAATTTATCACAAGCAAACACAATTGCTAAAAATTCTTTTTCAGTAGTAGCATAATTGCGTTGAGCATTGTCTAGAGTTTTACTAGCATAATGAATAACATTTAATTTCTTATCAACTCTTTGTCCTAGAACAGCACCAATAGCATAATCACTAGCATCACACATAATTTCAAAAGGCAAGTTCCAATCAGGTGGTTGAACAATAGGTGCAGAAATTAAGGCTTTCTTAAGTGTTTCAAAGGCTTCTACACAATCATCATAAAAAATAAATGGAACATCCTTTTGTAAAAGACTTGTAAGAGGCCTAGAAATTTTAGAGAAGTCTTTAATAAATCTCCTATAGAAACCAGTATGACCGAGGAAACTACGAATACCTTTGATATCTTTAGGACATGGCATTTTCTCAATTGCATCAACTTCAGCTTTATCCACCTCAATACCTCGTTTAGAAATTTTATGTCCCAAGACAATACCTTCATTAACCATAAAGTGGCACTTCTCCCAATTCAAGACAAGATTAGTTTGCTCACATCTCTGCAAAACTCGGTCAAGGTTGCTTAAGCAATCATCAAAAGAAGTTCCGTAAACGGAAAAATCATCCATGAAAACCTCAACAATCTTTTCACGAAAGTCGAAGAATATAGCAGTCATACATCTTTGAAAGGTAGCAGGTGCATTACATAAACCAAAAGGCAAACGTCTATAAGCATAAGTTCCAAAAGGACAAGTAAATGTGGTTTTCTCTTGATCGGGTTGTGAAACAGGTATTTGAGAAAAACCAGAATATCCGTCTAGGAAACAAAAGTGTGTGTGCTTAGATAGTCTTTCTAGCATTTGATCAATAAAAGGTAGAGGGTAATGATCTTTTCTAGTAGCTTTATTTAATTTTCTAAAATCAATTACCATTCTATAACCAGTGACAATTCTTTGTGGAATAAGTTCATTTTTATCATTAGGAACAACAGTAATACCTCCCTTCTTAGGGACACAATGAACAAGACTTACCCATCTACTATCAGCAATAGGATAAATTATACCTGCTTCCAGAAGCTTCAATATTTCAGTTCTTACCACTTCTTTCATTTTAGGATTTAAACGTCTTTGGTGACCCACAACAGGTTTAGCATCAGGTTCCATATTAATCTTGTGCTGACAGAGAGTGGGACTAATGCCCTTAAGATCATAAAGAGTATATCCAATAGCAGCTCGGTGCTTCTTCAGAACATTCAATAATCTTTCTTCTTCATGTTCTGAAAGGGTTGCACTAATAATAACAGGATATATCTTTTTCTCATCAAGATAAGCATATTTCAAAGTGTCTGGCAATTGTTTTAATTCAAACACAGGATCACCTTTAGGTGGAGGAGGACCTCCTAGAGTTTCAATAGGCAAATTGTGTTTAAGCAGAGATCGTTGTTTAAAGAAAATTTGATCTATCTCATTTCTTTCATGCATATGCATATCATTTTCATGGTCTAGCAAATATTGTTCTAGTGGATCTGTAGGAGGCAAGGCAATAGAAGAAAGACCAATTATTTCGTCCTTACTAGGTAATTCTTTCTTATGATGCTTCCTACTAAACTTAGAAAAATTAAACTCATGAGACTCATCACCAAAACTAACACCGACGGTTTGCTTCTTACAATCTATTTTAGAATTAACGGTGTTTAAGAAAGGTCTACCAAAGATAATGCGACAAAAGTCATCTTGTGGGGAACCAAGAACGAGAAAATCAGTAGGATATTTTATTTTCCCACACAAGACTTCAACATCTCTAACAATCCCAAGTGGTGTGATAGTGTCTCTATTAGCAAGTTTAATAGTAACATCTATGTCTTCTATTTCAGCGGGTGCTATATCATTCATAATTTCTTGATATAAGGTAAAAGGAATAGCACTCACGCTAGCACCTAAATCACATAAACCGTGATAACAGTGATCTCCTATTTTGACTAAGACAACAGGCATGCCAACAACAGGTCTATGTTTATCTTTTTCATCGGGTTTAGCAATTCTAGCAGCTTCATCACAGAAGTAAATAACATGCCCATCTAAATTTTCTACCAGGAGATCTTTGACCATAGCAACACCAGGTTCTACTTTGATTTGTTCAGCAGGTTTAGGTGCTCTTATATAACTTTTATTGACCACAGTTGAAACTTTAGCATGTTCCTTTATCCTAACAGGGAAAGGTGGTTTTTCAATATAAGCAGTAGGAACAACTGGATCAACATTATAAATAATGGTTTCATCTTTAGCTATTACTGGTTCTTTAATTTCTTCTTTAATAGGTGGGTGATATTTAAACCACTTCTCCTTAGGGAGTTCAACATGAGTAGCAAATGATTCACAAAAGAAGGCTACTATCTCAGAGTCAAGTCCATATTTAGTGCTAAACTTTTGAAAAGCATCGGTATTCATAAAAGATTTAACACAATCATACTTAAGCTTAATACCTGACTCTTTACCTTTGTCGAGTTCCCAATCTTCAGAGTTGCATTTAATTCTTTCTAAAAGATCCCACCTGAATTCAATAGTCTTCTTCATAAAGGAACCAGTACAAGAAGTATCAAGCAGGGATTGATCATCACGAGAAAGCCGAGCATAAAAATTCTGAATAATAATTTCTCTTGAGAGCTCATGATTGGGGCATGAATATAACATTGAATTAAGCCTCCCCCAAGCTAGAGCGATACTTTCTCCTTCACAAGGCCAAAAATTATATATGTAATTCTGATCACGATGAACTAGATGCATAGGATAATTTTTTTGATGAAATTCCAATTTCAATCGATTCCAATTCCAAGATCCAATATCATCGCATAGCCTATACCATGCCAATGCTTTTCCCTTCAAAGATAAAGGGAAAACCTTCTTATTAGCTTCATCTCCGGGTAGACCTGCAAGCTTAAATAATCCACAAATTTCATCCACATAGATCAAGTGCATATCAGGATGTTCGGTTCCATCTCCTGCATAAGGATTAGTTAGCAGTTGTTCTATCATACCCGAAGGAATTTCATAACCAATATTTTCAGTAGGTGCAGTAGGTTGAGGGGCAACTAATTGTGGTTCCGGTCGAGGCGAAGATGCCCCGAACAAACCCCTCAAAGGATTGTTCTCCATAGTAACAAGTGACAATAAATTTCAGCACGTAGTAATAATTTTTTCCTTACCGATTTCCACTTACCAAGAGTGCTTCACTCCCCGGCAACGACACCATAAAAGAGCCTTGATGACCCACAAGTATAGGGGATCAATCGTAGTCCTTTCGATAAGTAAGAGTGTCGAACCCAACGAGGAGCAGAAGGAAATGACAAGTAGTTTTCAGCAAGGTATTCTCTACAAGCACTGAAATTATAAGTAACGAGTAGTTTGATAGCAAGATAATTTGTAATGAGCAAGTAACGGTAACGGTAACAAAAGTGCAGCAAGGTAGCCCAATCCTTTTGGGGCAAAGAAAAGGCCAAAACAATCTCTTATAATAAGCAAAGCGTTCTTGAGGGTACACGGGAATTTCATCTAGTCACTTTCATCATGTTGGTTTGATTTGTGTTCGCTACTTTGATAATTTGATATGTGGGTGGACCGGTGCTTAGGTGCTATTCTTACTTGAACAAACCTGCTACTTATGATTAACCCCCTCGCAAGCATCCGCAACTACGAGAAAAGTATTAAGATAAAATCTAACCATAGCATTAAACTTTTGGATCCAAATCAGCCCCTTACGAAGTAGCGCATAAATTAGGGTTTAAGCTTCTGTCACTCTCGCAACCCATCATCTAATAACTACTCCACAATGCATTCCCTTAGACCCTAATAAGGTGAAGTGCCATGTAGTCGACGTTCACATGACACCACTAAGGGAATCACAACATACATACCATCAAAATATCGAACACATATCAATTTCACATGATTACTTGTAACAAGATTTCTCCCGTGACCTCAAGAACAAAAGTAACTACTCACAAATGATAATCATGCTCAAGATCAGAGGGGTATTAAATAGCATAATGGATCTGAACATATAATCTTCCACCAAATAAACCATATAGTAATCAACTACAAGATGTAATCAACACTACTAGTCACCCACAAGCACCAATCTAAGGTTCCGGTACAAAGATTGAACAAAAGAGATGAACTAGGGTTTGAGAGGAGATGGTGCTGTTGAAGATGTTGATGGAGATTGCCCTCCCCAAGATGGGAGAGTTGTTGGTGATGATGATGACGATGATTTCCCCCTCCGGGAGGGAAGTTCCCCCGGCGGAATCGCTTCGCCAGAGGGCAAAAGTGCTCCTGCCCAAGTTTCGCCTCGAGACGGCGGCGCTTCATCCCGAAAGTCCTCTCCTTATTTTTTCTAGGTCAAAATGACTTATATACCAGAAGAGGGGCACCGGAGGTGGGCCGAGGAGGGCACAACCCACCAGGGCGCGCCTAGGGGCCCTGGCGCGCCCAGGTGGGTTGTGCCCACCTGGTGGGCCCCCTCTGGTAGTTATTTGCTCCAATAATTATTAAATATTCCATAAAAATTCTCCGTGAAGTTTCAGCTTATTTGGAGTTATGCATAATAGGTAGCTCTGACGTGCTTTTTAAGGTCCAGAATTCCAGCTACCGGTATTCTCCCTCGTTGTGTAAACCTTGCAAATTATGAGAGAAAAGGCATTAGAATTACTCCCAAAAGCATCATTATGCATAAAAACATTAAAAATAACAGTAGGAAAACATGATGCAAAATGGACGTATCAGCGTCAGCGAGGTTCCCGCAGACCCGCGCGATCTCGTGTACGTGCCAGCGCCAGCGCCCCCGCCTGTGCTCATGCATGCCCCTGCACCCACTGCGGCGCCGGTCCCCGTGTGCTTTCCTGCACCGCCGTGCCCGTGCCCGGGCTCGTGCCTACACCCGCCGCGCCCCCCTCAGCATCATGGGACGCCGCCGTCGACCGCTACCTCGCAGCGCAGCGAGTCGCCGTCCCCCTGCCCCATGCCTGTCGACCGCGTGACGAACGGCTCTTGGATTTCCAAGTCCAGAACATACTGGGCTGGCATGAAGACGTAAACAACAACGTCCCGAAGGACGATAACCCCGGCGCAGCACGCCGCCGCCGCAATTAGTTTTTTTGTTTAATATTGTATCTCGATCGTATGAATGTAAAATCACAATGCGACTGAATGAAATCTATGGTTTTGATCAACTTAGCGTTTTTCTCTGAATGTACAGACTTATCAAAGTAAAAAATATTAAAAAACATCAATGTTTTTCTCTAAATAAAACACTCATCGCAAACGTTTCAGATTAAACACCCGTATGCAAAGTGAGAGCTAGGTTCCTTCTCCTCTAAGCCAAGGAAAAATGTGGCGCGCAGGTTTTGTGCATCTCTTCATCGTAAACGATTTTGCATGATGTTCCGTGTGCAACCATGTAAAATAATTTGGTAAGATTTGCATATGTCATATTGGGTATATTGCCATTTGTCAAATTGGAAAAATTGGCATTTGTCAATCTAGTAACATTGCCATTTGCCAACCTTGTAACACTGCCATTTGTGATCCTCAAAGAAAAACACTGCCATTTGTCAAATTTTGCAGCTAAAAATCACTAGTACTGTCTAATTTTTGCAAATGAAATTGAGTAAGCATAGATCTCATTCATAGATTAGCAGTCGTTCTTTACACAAACAGTTCAACTTGACAGCTGAACCGAACAAACTTTTCCCCAATTGTTACCAACCACGTACTGAAATAGCTAGTTTAACTTTATATACAAGCTATTTTTAAGTATGTGGTACAATTCAACCATATCTATAGTCAAATGAACTGAACAAAATAGCCCCTAAATACTGCTACTACGGAGGGGCTTTGTACTAGTTCCAGCAGCCTCTCCTCTGCCGAGCACGCTCAGTAAGAGGCAGAGGAGGAGGAGCCTACTGACGAGCTGGAGAAGTGGAATCCGGCACCTGCTGCTGCTGCATCTTTAGTGACTACCAGCTCGAATGCCCTCATCCACTCTTGACGATCCCTCTCGAAGTGGCGGGACTCATTGTAGATCTCCGCATTCCGCGCCACTGCGGCGACTTCTGTTGCGGCCACGGCGGCAGTACGACTCTTTGCGTGCTCGACCAGGCACTCCTCCTCTTCCTGCCGGAACTCGATGTAGCGCGTAAGGTCTCTACGCACATGCGGGGCTCCACCTCCTGCCTTCGGGCCACGGTGGCGGAGCGGGTGATGACCCCGACGGTCGACGATGGGGTGGCGGCCACGGTGAACGATGGTGGGGTTGTGGCCACGACAGCCACCTCCCGCCTTCAGGCTGCGGTGGCGGACCGGGTGATGGCCACGGCGGACGATGGTGGCGTAGCGGCCACGACGGCCACCTCCCACCTTCGGGCCGCGACGGTGGAGCGGGCGACGACCCTGGTGGCCGACGGTGAGGTGGCGGCAATGGCGGCCGGCAATAGATGCCGTCAGGCAGCGGCGGCGGAAGCGTGTGGCGGGTGTTATGCGCACACCCAACAGGGATGCCATGCACAATACACGCCGCCGGGGACTGAGCCGCCGCCGCGGTGTAGCCTCCCAACTGGAGCTGTCCTCGGATGACGGCGGAGTGGCTGAGCGACGACGACGGACCAGTGCCATTGGCGATTATGGGAGAAGCAGACGAGATAAGCTACGGGGAGGGAGGGAAAAATGTAATGCAGACTCGTCGGTCGGTAAGCATTGGGGTTTTGGGGGATTTCGCCAAGTCGGGCGGGAAGCTTGTGCGGTTGCGCGGGAACAGGCTCACCGACGATTCATTGGCGCCTCTTTTAGCCAACGCGTGGCCAAAAAAGAGGCATGTGCGGTGCCCAAGCTTGCACTCGAAGCCTTCGGTGGCAGTGCGGTGACAAGACATGCGAGAGGAGGACGAAATGACACGACACATATGGTAATAAAAAAATGTTTGTGATTTAATTACCTAGCACACGACCCTCTCTACACAACGTCCCGAACGATTGTTCGCCCACTATGTGATGTGGAACGCAATGTAGTTTCTTATCACGCCGCCGGCTCGCAACCGCCGGCAAGCTTGTAGACGGCCATTCCCTGCGTGTTCAACTGCTCTATGCGTGTGGTTGCTCGCAGTTGAGGCGGCAGTGACGCACTCTGCTCGCGTCGTGCCGCGCGTGCTCTGCCCGCGTCCCTCTGCGCACGGTGCCAGCATTTGGGGACAGTGCACGATCACGTACGTTCAGGGTGCCATTATGCATGCGGTTACGCCGGACGCGGCGCCACGATGCAGTTATGCGCACCACTATGCAGTTACCCGCTGCAAAAATTGCCATGCGGACGTGCCGAGAATCCATGCCACCCGGCCCCCATTTATTCCCACGGCCATTTACCTTAACCTCTCATGCTCCACGACACAATAAGCACACCCATGACGATACGTACAGAGAGGATATCCAGCGTCTCCAATGGCGCTCCTAGCGGTTGACGATGACGACGGGTGACAGTTCACCATGTCTCACATAGTCGACACCCATGTGAGGGGGAAGGGCATCTCCGTGGTGTACACGAACGAGCCGGTCTCGGTGGAGAGCTCCATCCACACTATGGAGTAGTTGCTTATTGAGGACAAGTACCAAGTGGTCGGCTTTGACCTCGAGCTCACCGGCGGTCGTGCCAGGAATGATTAGAATGTTATCGTCGCCCAGTTGTGCATGCACCATCACTTCCTCGTCTACCACTACTTCTTGGCCACAAGGCCTTGTGAGCGTTTCACCAGGTTTATCAACGACAACGATCTAAAAGCGCTCGAGATTTTGGGTTTGGCCTGCCAGAAGCTTCTCGACATTCGTGGCCACTACAGGGTCTGGGGCAGCACGAAGAACAAGCATGACTCCCTGGTTGACCTCGCCTCGGCCATCATCGACCCCTACTACAAGAACATGAAGGGTGCGTGCAAGAAGAGCAAGATCTCCTGGCACAGTGCCTTGGTGCATAGACTGGATGAAGAACACGTCAAGTACGCGGCCAAGGATGCGTACGCAAGCTACGAGATGTACATGCGGATCATTAACATCAGGAAGTGTCTTCATCCTCCCCTAGGCGAGGGATCGAGCCACGGAGTAGTGGTGGCAGCATCACAAGAAGTAGATGATTTGATGATCGTTTCTCCTAGTTTAGAATGCATGTAATTGTTTATTGAGTTGTGTGCGAATGTTTTGTATAGTCATTTATGTAATTGGATGTTTAACTTGGCTATATGTTGTTCTTCTGTAGATAGACGAAATCACATCTCACACGAACTAAACTAGGGAACCCGTCGGCGATGATTTCAACAATCGCTGACAATTGTATACTAGTAAGTGTTTGCCCACAACACACACGGCTTATTAGCAGGAATCGTCTGTGCTATTATCAGTCTTCCCACACATTTCTAATTACTGACCTGTTTACCGCGTATCACACACATCTTGTTAAGTTGAACCATTTCTGTTCTTTTGGCTAATCGCAAACAGTTCATCCAAGTGAACTGTATGCCGTATATCGCACACACACCTTGATCTGACTGACCGTTTCTGTTGTTATGTCTCATTGCAAACAGTTCATCTGAGTGAACTGTATGCCGTATATCGCACACACCTTGATCTGACTAACCGTTTCTGTTATTCTGGCTCATCACAAATAGTTCGTATGGATCAACTGTATGCCATGTACCGCACACGCAACTCTAATATGAATCGTGCTTGATGTCTCCGCCATAGCACACAGTTATTGGTGACGGTTTTATTACGAAACCGTTTATGATTCATGCATCGTACACAGTTTCATCGAAGGGTCTCTGATTCATGTGTCACGTTAGCAACATCATGCAGTAGTTGATGTTCTTGGCACTATCTTGTTCTTGAGTTTGTTGGCCCCAAATGCTAGCAACCACTTCATGAAAGTTGGGTATCTCCAAGCAAAACATTTTCAAATATGAAAATAGGGGACTTAGGAATATAAGTGCCAATTGAAATGCAGAAAGGGGTATGATGTGAAACTGGTTTGGAGAGAGGCAAAGCAATAGTTTTTGGGTAGTTGTTGGTCCAACTTTCAGATGTAAAGACACAATCTATTTTCTCCAACAGAAGGGGCATCTTGCATGTTGCTCCAGGTATAGTTTCTGCCTTTAAGTGGAATTTCAACCAATGCAAGTTCACTGATGGCTTCATTAAATTTCATCATATTATTAAAGTCCCCTGTGCCCATATTCTTGTTGTTGGGATATCTGATATAGTTAAAATCCCCTACCACCATCCAATTAGTGTCAACAGGTTTTGGAACCACCGCAAAATGTTTTCTTTTTCCTCAGCAACACAAGGCCCGTAAATATTAGTAAGGATCCAAGAACCACCTGTGTGAACTGAGGTGAATCTGATGGAGATGGAATATCTATTTTTAAAGAGACATTCACCATGAAACATATTATCATTCCAAGCAACTAGAAGACACCCAGAAGCTAGAGGGGCAGTAGTCAAACTTTTTAATTCTCTTGGGGTAGAAATTCTTTAAATATGCACTATCAAAAGCTTATCTTTTTGTTTCTTGCAAACAAACAATAGAATACCCGGACTCTTCAATCTTATTACCCAGGGCTAGCCATTTATTACTGGGATTAATTCCTCTAATGTTCCAGTTAAGAACATTCCAAGCTCTATTGTTAATAGAACTACTCATTGAAAGGAGTTAAGATCTTATCATCTGGTTCTGGAATCAAATCATAAGAGAGGAAGTTTTGATGTTTACATCATATTCATTAAAAGGATCCCCACATAGAAATACTTTTACAAAATTTAATACACTGAGAGGCAAACAATGCATTTTGAGGCAAACAGTGAGTAAGGTCCTTCTGCTGCATTCCTTCCAGTCCTTCCTCTTAGTTTTTAGCTTGCTGCCCATCATTTACTCCAGTTGGCTTGGGTGGTTTTCCGCCCGTCTTGGTCCTTTTCTTCTGCAGAATGTCTTCTATGGTGTCCTTTGGGTCCATCTTGCAATACGACACATTAAGATTTTTAACAATTTTGCTCTCTATAGTAGGAGGTTTAGAATGACAAGCCATGCAATATCTACCATTTCACTCTTTCTTCTTAAAACCAATATTTGCATGCTGAAGCCTTGTACTTCTCCTTACCTCAGATTTAACAATAGGTGACCTTGTTGGGGAACGTTGCATGGGAAACAAAAAATTTCCTACGCTCACCAAGATCAATCTAGGAGATGAACATCTATGAGAGGAGAGAATGCATCTATATACCCTTGTAGATCGCTAAGCGGAAGCGTTAAGAAACGCGGTTGATGTAGTCGAACGTCTTCGCGATCCAATCACGATCCGTCCCACGGACTCCCGATCCAAGCACCGAACGGACGGCGCCTCCGCGTTCAACACACGTACGGCTTGATGACACCTTCACCTCCTTGATCCAGCGAGCGATGGTGAAGTAGTAGCTCGAGTCCTCCAGCAGCACGATGGCGTGGCGGCGATGGTGGTGGAGCAATCTCAGTAGAGCTTCGCTAAGCTATGCGGAGAGAGAGGAACTACGAGGGAGAGGGAGGGTAGCGCCATGGCATAGATGGGTGCGGCTGCTCTCCCTCTACCCCTCTATATATAGGGGGAAGGGAGGAGGGGGCGCCCCTAGGGTTTCCCCTAGGGGGGCGGCGGCCACCAAGGGGAGGCGCCCTAGGGTTTGGGTGCCGCCGCAGGCCGCAGGCGCCTTGCCTCCCAAGCAAAGGGGGCCGGCTGCCCAAGGGGGGTGCGTCACCTCCCTGGCCGAGTGGGCTGGGGTGAGGGGAGGCGCCCAGCCCCTTGTGGGCTGGTGTGCCCCCTCCCTGCGCCATGAGCCCCCCAACACTTGCCCCCCCCCCCCCCCGAAACCCTTTTCGGTTCTCCTGGCGATAACCCGGTACCCCCGGAACACTTCCGGACTCCGATACCCTTCGTCCTATATATCAATCTTCACCTCCGGACCATTCCGGATTTCCTCATCATGTCCGAGATCTCATCCGGGACTCCGAACAACCTTCGGTTACCAACACAATAATTCAACTATACTTATATCGTCACCAAACATTAAATGTGTAGACCCTGTGGGTTCGAGAACTATGCAGACATGACCGAGACACCTCTACGGCCAATAACCAATAGCGGGACCTGGATGTCCATATTGGTTCCTACATATTCTGCAAAGATCTTTATCGGTCGAACCTCGATGTCAAGGATTCAGCTAATCCCGTATGCAGTTCCCTTTGTCTATCGGTATGTTACTTGCCCGAGATTCGATCGTCGGTATCTCCATACCTAGTTCAATCTCGTTACCGACAAGTCTCTTTACTCATTACGTAATACAAGATCCTGTGTCTAACTCATTAGTCACATTGCTTGCAAGCTGATTGTGATGCTATATTACCGAGTGGGCCCTGAGATACCTCTCCGTCATACGAAGTGACAAATCCCAGTCTTGATCCATGCCAACTCAATAGACACCCTCGGAGATACCTGTAGAGCATCTTTATAGTCACCCAGTTACGTTGCGACGTTTGATACACACAAGGTACTCCTCCGGTGTCAGTGAGTTGCATGATCACATGGTCATAGGAACAGATACTTGACATGCAGAAAACGTTAGCAATAAACTTGATACGATCATATGTTGTGTTCATAGTTTGGGTCTTGTCCATCACATCATTCTCCTAATGATGTGATCCCGTTATCAAATGACAACTCATGTCTATGACTAGGAAACCACGGCCATCTTTGATCAACGAGCTAGTTCGGTAGAGGCTCACTAGGGACATGTTGTTGTCTATGTATCCACACATGTATTTGAGTTTCCAGTCAATACAATTATAGCATGGATAATAAAAGATTATCATGAATAGGGAAATATAATAATAACCACTTTATTATTGCCTCTAGGGCATATTTCCAACAGTCTCCCACTTGCACTAGAGTCAATAATCTAGTATTACATGGTAATGAATCTAACACCCATAGAGTTCTGGTGTTGATCATGTTTTGCCCATGGAAGAGGTTTAGTCAACGGATCTGCAACATTCAGATCCGTATGTACTTTGCAAATGTTTATGTCCTCCTCCTTGACTGCATCGCGGATGGAGTTGAAGCATCCCTTTATGTGTCTGGTCCTCTTGTGAAACCTTGGTTCCTTGGCTAGAGCAATGGCACCAGTGTTGTCACAGAACAGAGTCATTGGGTTCAGTACACTGGGTACAACTCCAAAATCTGTCATGAACTGCTTCATCCAGACACCTTCCTTCGCTGCCTCCGAGGCAACTATGTACTCCGCTTCGCATGTAGAATCAGCTACCACGCTTTGCTTGGAACTGCACCAGCTTACTGCTCCCCCATTCAGAATGTATACGTATCCGGTTTGAGACTTAGAGTCATCCGGATCATTGTCGAAGCTTGCATCGACGTAACCCTTTACGATGAGCTCTTGATCACCTCCATAAACGAGAAACATTTCCTTAGTCCTTTTCACGTACTTAAGGATATTCTTGATCGATGTCCAGTGCTCCATTCCTGGATTACTTTGAAACCTTCCGACCATACTTATGGCAAGGCTGACATCTGGTCTTGTGCACAGCATCGCATACATGATAGAGCCTATGGCAGAAGCATAGGGGATGACACTCATCTTTTCTCTATCCTCTATAGTCGCTGGGCACTGAGTCTTACTCAACTTCACACCTTGCAAGACAGGCAAGAACCCCTTCTTGGACTGATCCAATTTGAACTTCTTGAAAACTTTATCAAGGTATGTGCTTTGTGAAAGTCCTATTAAGTGTCTCGATCTATCTCTATAGATCTTGATGCCTAATATGAAAGCAGCTTCTCCTAGGTCCTTCATTGAAAAACTCTTATTCAAATATTCCTTCATGTTTTCCAAAAGTTCTATATTGTTTCCAATCAGCAATATGTCATCCACATATAATATTAGAAACACTATAGAGCTCCCACTCACTTTCTTGTAAATACAAGATTCTCCGAAAACTTGTATAAACCCAAACGCTTTGATCACCTCATCAAAGCGAAGATTCCAACTCCGAGATGCTTGCACCAGTCCATAAATGGATCGCTGGATTTTGCACACTTTGTCAGCATTCTCTGGATTGACAAAACCTTTCGGTTGCATCATATACAACTCTTCCTTAAGGAAACAGTTAAGGAACACTGTTTTGACATCCATCTACCAGATTTCATAATCGGAAAATGCAGCTATTGCTACCATGATTCTGACGGACTTAAGCATCGCCACGGGTGAGAAAGCCTCATCGTAGTCAACTCCTTGAACTTGTGAAAACCCCTTTGCCACAAGTCGAGCTTTATAGACGGTGACATTACCGTCCGCGTCCGTCTTCTTCTTGAAGATCCATTTATTCTGAATGGCCTTTCGCCCTTCAGGTAATACTTCCAAAGTCCATACTTTGTTTTCATACATGGATCCCATCTCGGATTTCATGGCCTCTAACCATTTGTCGGAATCCGGGCCCACCATTGCTCCTCCATAGCTCGTAGGTTCATCGTTGTCCAACAACATGACCTCTGAGACAGGGTTACCGTACCACTCAGGAGCAGTACGTATCCTTGTCGACCTACGAGGTTTGATAGTAACTTGATCCGAAACTTCATGATCACCATCATCAGCTTTCTCTTCAACTGACGTAGGTGCCACAGAAACATCTTTCTGCGTTGCGCTACTCTCTGGTTGAAGTAAAGGTTCAACAACCTCATCAAGTTCTATCTTCCTCCCACTCAATTCTTTCGAGAGAAACTCTTTCTTGAGAAAGGACCCATTCTTAGCGACAAACACTTTGCCTTCAGATCTGAGATAGAAGGTATACCCAACCGTCTCTTTTGGGTATCCTATGAAGACGCATTTGTCCGCTTTGGGTTCGAGCTTTTCTGGCTGTAGCCTTTTGACATAAGCATCGCAGCCCCAAACCTTAAGAAACGACAACTCAGGTTTCTTGCCAAACCATAGTTCATACGGTATCGTCTCCACGGACTTAGATGGTGCCCTATTTAAAGTGAATGCAGCTATCTCTGACGCATAACCCCAAAGCGATAGTGGCAGATCGGCAAGAGACATCATAGAACGCACCATATCCAATAAGGTTTGATTACGACGTTCAGACACAGCATTACGCTGTGGTGTTCTAGGTGGCGTCAACTGTGAAACAATTCCACACTGTCTTAAGTGATTGCCAAACTCATAACTCAGATACTCTCCCCCTCGATCAGATCGTAGAAATTTGATCTTCTTGTTACGATGATTCTCAACTTCATTCTGAAATTGCTTAAACTTTTCAAATGTTTCAGACTTATGTTTCATTAAGTAGATATACCCATATCTACTCAAATCATTGGTGAAGGTGAGAAAGTAACGATATTCACCGCGCACATCAATGCTCATCGGACCGCACACATCAGTATGTATGATTTCCAACAGGTCACTTGCCCATTCCATTGTTCCGGAAAACAGGGTTTTGGTCATCTTGCCCATGAGGCATAGTTCGCATGTGTCAAGTGATTCAAAATCAAGTGACTCCAAAAGTCCATCAGCATGCAGCTTCTTCATGTGTTTTACACCAATATGACCTAAGCGGCAGTGCCACAAGAAAGTGGTACTATCATTATCAACTCTACATCTTTTGGCATCAATGTTATGAACATGTGTATCATCACTATCGAGATTCAATAAGAATAAACCCCTCTCGATGGGTGCATGACCATAAAAGATATTACCCATATAAATAGAACAACCATTATTCTCTGATTTAAATGAGTAACCGTCTTGCATTAAACAAGATCCAAATATAATGTTCATGCTCAACGCAGGCACTAAATAACAATTATTCAGGTTCATCACTAATCCCGATGGTAATCGAAGAGCGAGCGTGCCGACGGCGATCACATCAACCTTGGAACCATTTCCCACGTGCATCATCACTTCGTCCTTCGCCAGCCTCCGTCTATTCCGTAGTTCCTGTTTAGAGTTGCAAATGTGAGCAACCGCACCGGTATCAAATACCCAGGCACTACAACAAGAGCTGGTAAGGTACACATCAATAACATGTATATCATATATATCTTTGTTGACGTTGGCCCCCTTCTTGTCAACCAGATACCTGGGGCAATTCCGCTTCCAGTGGCCAGTTCCCTTGCAATAGAAGCACTCAGTTTCTGGCTTGGGTCCAGCCTTGGGTTTCTTCACGGGAGGAGCAACTGCTTTGCCACCCTTCTTGAAGCTTCCCTTCTTTCCCATGCTCTTTTTGAAACTAGTAGTTTTATTGACCATCAACACTTGATGCTCCTTCTGGATGTCTGACTCAGCGACTTTCAGCATCGCATACAGCTCGGAGAATGACTTGTTCATCCCTTGCATGTTATAGTTCAACACAAAGCTCTTGTAGCTAGGTGGTAGCGATTGAAGAACTCTGTCAGTGACTACCTCAGGCGGAAGCTCAACTCCCAACTCAGCCAGACGGTTGTAGTACCCAGACATTCTGAGTATGTGCTCACTGACGAAGCTATTCTCCTCCATCTTGCAGGCATAGAACTTATCAAAGGTCTCATACCTCTTGATCCGAGCATTTTTCTCAAAAATAAACTTTAACTCCTGGAACATCTCATATGCTCCATGACGTTCAAAATGCCTTTGAAGTCCTGGTTCTAAGACATACAACATGGCGCACTGAACTATTGAGTAGTCATCAACACGCTATTGCCAGGCATTCACAACATCCACAGTCACCGGAGGGGGTGGCGCACCAAGCGATGCATCAAGGACATAAGACTTTTGGGCAGCCGTGAGGATAATCCTCAGATTACGGGCCCAGTCCACAAAGTTGCTTCCATCATCTTTCAGCTTAACTTTCTCTAGGAACGCATTGAAATTCAGGGGAGCTACAACGCGAGGCATTGATCTACAACATAATTTGCAAAGATAACTTAGACTATTTGTTCAAGATAATGAGTTCAATTAATCATATTACTTAATAACTCCCACTCAAATCGACATCCCTCCTGTCGTCCGAGTGTAACATGATCCAAATTCACCAACCCAAGTCCGATCATCACGTGAGATGAGGTGGTTTCAATGGTGAACATCTCCATGTTGATCATATCTACTATATGACTCATGTTCGACCTTTCGGTCTCTTGTGTTCCGAGGCCATGTCTATACATGCTAGGCTCGTCAAGTTTAACCCAAGTGTTCCGCATGTGCAAAACTGGCTTGCACCCATTGTATGTGAACGTAGAGTCTATCACACCCGATCATCACGTGGCGCTTCGAAACGACGAACTTTCGCCACGGTGCACACTTGGGGAGAACACAGTTTTATCTTGAAATTTTAGTGAGGGATCACCTTATAATGCTACCGTCGTCCTAAGCAAAATAAGATGCATAAAAGGATTAATATCACATGCAAATCATAAGTGACATGATATGGCCATCAACTTGTGCTTTTGATCTCCATCTCCAAAGCACCGGCATGATCTCCATAGTCACCGGCATGACACCATGATCTCTATCATCGTGTCGCCATCGGGGTTGTCACGCCAACCATGATTCTACAACTATTGCTACCGCTTAGCGATAAAGTAAAGCATTACATAGCGCTTAATGATTGACACGCAGGTCATACAATAATTAAAGACAACCCTATGGCTCCTGTCGGTTGCCGTATTCATCGAAGTGCAAGTCGTGATAATCTATACAAAACATGATCATCTCATACATCAAATATATCTCATCATGTCTTTGGCTATATCATATCACAACATACCCTGCAAAAACAAGTTAGACATCCTCTACTTTGTTGTTGCATGTTTTACGTGGCTGCTATGGGTAACTAGTAAGAATGGTTCTTACCTACGCAAAGCCACAACGGTGATATGCAAGTTGCTATTTAACCTTCTACAAGGACCACCTTTGTCGAATCCGATTCAACTAAGGTGGGAGAGACAGACACCCGCCAACCATCTTTATGCAACAAGTTGCATGTCAGTCAATGGAACCGGTCTCATGTACGTGGACATGTAAAGTTGGTCCGGGCCGCTTCATCCCACAATACCGATGAATCAAGAAAAGACCAAGGAAGGAAGCAATCTGAATATCAACGCCCACAAACTCCTTTGTGTTCTACTCGTGATGTCATCTACGCATAGACCTAGCTCATGATGCCACTGTTGGGGAACGTTGCATGGGAAACAAAAAATTTCCTATGCTCACCAAGATCAATCTAGGAGATGAACATCTACGAGAGGAGAGATTGCATCTACATACCCTTGTAGATCGCTAAGCGGAAGCGCTAAGAAACACGGTTGATGTAGTTGAACGTCTTCGCGATCCAATCATGATCCGTCCCACGAACTCCCGATCCAAGGGCCGAACGGACGGCGCCTCCGCGTTCAACACACGTATGGCTTGATGACTCCTTCACCTCCTCGATCCAGCGAGCAATGGTGAAGTAGTAGCTCGAGTCCTCCGGCAGTACGACAGCGTGCCGGCGGTGGTGGTGGAGCAATCTCAGCAGAGCTTCGCTAAGCTACGCGGAGAGAGAGAGGAACTACGAGGGAGAGGGAGGGCAGCGCCGTGGCATAGATGGGTGTGGCTGCCCTCCCTCTACCACTCTATATATAGGAGGAAGGGAGGAGGGGGGCGCCCCTAGGGTTTCCCCTAAGGGGGGCGGCGGCCACCAAGGGGAGGCGCCCTAGGGTTTGGGTGGCCCCCCCAAGCGCCTTGCCTCCCAAGCAAAGGGGGTTGGCTGCCCTAGGGGGGCGCGCCACCTCCCTGGCCGAGTGGGCTGGGGTGAGGGGAGGCGCCTAGCCCCTTGTGGGCTGGTGTGCCCCCTCCCCTGGCCCATGAGGCCCCCCAACACTTGCCGGGCCCCCCCCCCCCGAAACCCTTTTCGGTTCTCCTGGCGATAACCCGGTACCCCCGAAACACTTTCGGACTCTGATACCCTTCGTCCTATATATCAATATTCACCTCCAGACCATTCTGGAGTTCCTTGTCATGTCCGAGATCTCATCTAAGACTCCGAACAACCTTCGGTCACCAACACAATAACTCAACTATACTTATATCGTCACCAAACGTTAAGTGTGTAGACCTTGCGGGTTCGAGAACTATGCAGACATGACAGAGACACCTCTACGGTCAATAACCAATAGAGGGACCTGGATGTCCATATTGGTTCCTACATATTCTATGAAGATCTTTATCGGTCGAACCTCGATGTCAAGGATTCAGCTAATCCCGTATGCAGTTCCCTTTGTCTATCGATATGTTACTTGCCCGAGATTCGATCGTCGGTATCTCCATACCTAGTTCAATCTCGTTATCGGCAAGTCTCTTTACTCGTTCCGTAATACAAGATCATGTGGCTAACTCATTAGTCACATTGCTTGCAAGCTGATTGTGATGCTGTATTACCGAGTGGGCCCTGAGATACCTCTCCGTCATACAGAGTGACAAATCCCAATCTTGATCCATGGCAACTCAACAGACACCCTCGGAGATACCTGTAGAGCATCTTTATAGTCACCCAGTTACGTTGCGACGTTTGATACACACAAGGTACTCCTCCGGTGTCAGTGAGTTGCATGATCTCATGGTCATAGGAACAGATACTTGACATGCAGAAAATGTTAGCAATAAACTTGATACAATCATATGCTACGTTCATAGTTTGGGTCTTATCCATCACATCATTCTCCTAATGATGTGATCCCGTTATCAAATGACAACTCATGTCTATGACGAGGAAACCACAACCATCTTTGATCAACGAGATAGTCCGGTAGAGGCTCACTAGGGACATGTTGTTGTCTATCTATCCACACATGTATTTGAGTTTCCAGTCAATACAATTATAGCATGGATAATAAAAGATTATCATGAACAGGGAAACATAATAATAACCACTTTATTATTGCCTCTAGGGCATATTTCCAATAGCCCTGTCCTTTCTCTTTCCTTTAGTGTGCAAAGAACTTGTTGGGGAGGCCACGTGAGCTTGAACTTCTTCCTTGCCCTTCCCTTGTGGAGTAGAGAAAGGAGCCACATCCAATTCTTCCTGAGAACAGGTAGGAGGACATGAAACAGGGCAAACATCAGGTATGAAGAAATCAAGGCAGTCTTTGTTATCTGATCTTTCCAAAATAATGATCTGGGAGATTTCAAGAAGTTCTTAACCCATTCAAACTTTTCAGGTGTTAAAAGGGTGGAAAAGATGAACATTACCCATTCAATTGGGATCTTGATAGCAGCAGGACCCTCAGATGGTTCAGCAAAGTGCTTCTTCCAAGCATGCAGTCTCTCCTCTTGAGTAACAACTGGAGTTGCGGAATGTTTTCAGATACAATCACATGAGATGTGTCACCTTGATTAACTAGAAGAAAATTTCCTTTAATGCCAAAACCTGGGGGTGCAGAGCTTTCTTAAGAGGTTGACACATTCTGAGTAGATTTTACCAGCAGAGATACAAAGCCAGCAAAAAGAGGAGTAGAGTTCACTTCAGTGTCATGGTCATCAATTTCAATTTCTTCATCAACTGATGTGTTGTAGTATGGGTCTCTGGCTGTGTTAAACTGCAGCTCGAGTGGATTTGCAAGTTGAATCACTAGATCAATCTCATGCATTTCAATTATATCTTCTTCTTGCTCCTTCCCAATTTCAGACTGAACTTTTCCTGTTAGCTCATGACTGACAAAAATCTCTGGCTGAGCTTGGTTAAGATCAAATCTGCCTAATTCATAAGAAGGGGGAGCAGGCAAGATATTCTCAGGAGGGGCCGGAGGAAAGAACTCCAAATTTGCAGGCTCTGGGTTCTCAACAACATTCAACTGACGAAATGCTTCTGGCTCAGCATAGAGGAGGGGTTGGTGATCCTGAATGGGCCCAACACCATGTTTAAATCAGGCAGCCCATGAAGAATGTGATGGGCTTTCTCTACTTGGTTCAAATTATTATTTCCCTCCAAAAGTTCCTCTGATCATCCAATCAATCCTTCCAAAGGACCAATCTCATTTGATCCCAGAGATAAAGTGAGACCACTATTGTTGTCCATGTCTGGTAATTGTGACTCGGCTGAAGGAACATCAAGAGGCCGCATTAGGTTTGCAAGTTCCAGAAATTCCTCCTCCTATAACTCCTGGTCAATGAGATCTTGGTCATTAGGCATAGCCCAGTGCCCCCATCTAGGGCTCCTCGGGGTCATCTTCTGCCATAGGGTCTACATTATTATCATGAGCATTGAAATTAGCCAATATATCAACATCTTGAGCTGGATGTTCTTGCACAAGACCGAATAAACGATTTAGCTAATTTGGGCAAAAAAATTGGATTTTGAGGTAGAGGATGAGGATTTCCATCAGTAGGGATAGGATCCTCATCAGATGGGCCAACTGTCAGCATCTCTTGTTGCACAATAATCACTAGAACAGTCCACGATTCAGAGTTAAAGTCATCTTTTTCACCAACCACAATACTTGCAGGCACATCTTGAAGCTTTTCAACCCCGACTTTGATCGTGAGTGTAGCCTTGGTACTTCTAGCTCTGTCCCATAACAATGTCTTGCCAAAGCTTCTGACTGAATTAGTTATCTCATGTATTTCTTTTTTATCAAACAGAAAGCCAGCCAACAGCACCCAAATATCCCTATTCAGAGTCATTCCTCTCCAATTTAAACCTTGGCTATGTTTTTGAAAAATGATATGCACATCTCCAAACACATGAGGGCTATGATTTACCAGAGTATCTCTGTCAAAGGGACTGTCCAGATTAACATATGCTTGTCCAAAAGGGCAAGGGGAAACTTCTACTAACCCTAGGCGCTTGACATCTCTAATAAACTATCATAGAATTTCTCGCACATTAGCAAAAGGTACTTGCAGATCCGGCATGGGCATAATGGTGGCAATCGCCCAGTCTTCATGAACATGCGCTGAAGTAGACGAGATCACCCAAACACGAACAGGCCTACCCACCACATTGATGGCTTGATGGTTGGGAGGAAGAAAAGGAGTCGGATCAAACAGAAAGTTGGCCATGGCTGACGATGCTGCAGCGGCTGCTGCAGCAGAACATGGCTCTGTTGAGGACAGATGCGGGGGCAGCATCAGGGTTTTGGTTGGCAATGAGCTTGATGTGAGGATGGGGAGTGCAGAGGGGAAGGCTCGATTGTGATTTTCTTCCCTATAAGGAGCGGAAATTAGTGCGTTAATAGTGGGAGCAGACATGGAAAATGGAGCTACGCCATTGAGTTGATTGGACGTATCGGCCGTCGGGGAGTTGGAACAACAGCCGCTGGCAATGTGGCCCCAACTCTTAGAGGTGTGGCATCTAATTTTGTTAGTGCAATCCGGACGAAGATGGCCTTCCATGAGGCAGCGAACACAAAAAGGCATGGCCTGTGACCTAGGCCTAGAAGGCTCATTCCTTCTGTGCTTTACTAGCCCAGAAGATTGGAGCTGATTACATCCATTACCACCCGTTTGAATAGCCAAAGATCCCGCCCTTTGATTGTTGGGTTGAATGGGGAATTGAAGGCGACTAAAAACTGAAGCAATGGGCACCACCATCGTTGACCATTCCCCGGTGATCACCGTCGGCGGAGGATCCGGATTTCCACTGATCTGGCTGAAAAACGAGGAGCTCGAACAACATTGGCGTATGAGCTAGGTCTCCTGGATCTAGTGACAAGCGTCCAGCCATCTTCTTGCTCTTGTAGGGGTTGAGCTGGGCTCAATCTTTTCTTTGGACCATTACGACCCCAGAGGAGGAAGCTCAAATTGAAGAGATCATTAGAGATGTTACCTCCATTATAGATAGCAAAGCCCACATCGATCGAAGAAACCGAGAACTTAAAGAGAGATCCTTGGATCTTGGAAACTTTAAAGAGAGATGCTCTACCACCAAAGCAAGACAAAAGGAGTGTACCAACCGAATCATCCGTAAGTTGGATCCTCGATCTGGTGAATTCCGCCACCAGAAAGAATTCTCCGAATCCTTTGCCTGGAGAGAAGTTGATTGGAAGGTTGAGCCTATTCCAAATGCGCTCCTCGAAAGCATGGCCACAGTCGAAGGAGAGATCTACAAGCGCCATGAAAGGAGAGAGCCAACTATGAGGGAGAAGGGAGAGTGGTGGTCGCCGGCGAGTGGAGTTGTGGCCACCGCGGCCGGAGCGGCCGGCTAGGCGTTACTTTTCTTTCCCACCATTTTGCCCTAGCATGAGATATTTCATTGTGCACCTTTTCACATGATTATGTTACTTGCCTCATTTTATGTATTGGAGAGTTACACTTGACAAACATATGAACCAGAGTCCAGTTTTTAGCATAAGAATAGTGTTACAACAACTTTTACAAACTGTTATTTTTTTAGTTTGTTTTATTCTAAGAATACAAAAATATTATTCACCGCACCCCATGGCCCTAAGGTCTTAGCCAGACGAGGCAGTCGGTGCCGGCGGGAGGCAGAAAGCTTAATCACATGGTCACCCCAAGGGGAGAGACAAAGGGGTACGAGCACTCGTGAATGCAAAAAATACACGATCCCAATCAACATCGCCGGAATAAGGACATGAGGAGGATAAATTATTCCACGTCGTCGATGACGCCGTCACCTTGGTACTGTGGGCCACACACCTAGACTAAGCCCTAGCCAGAGCTAGGGAAATCCAAACATGACCAACCCAAAACCGACCCATCCCCCCCCCCCCCCCCCCCCCCCCCCCCCCCCCCCCCCCCCCCCCCCCCCCCCCCCCCCCACCACCACCACCACCACCACCACCTTGCCGATGCTGAAATACTTGAGGGGGAGGGGGGGGTGGGACTTACGCAAAAGCTTAACTGCTTTTTTTAGAGAGAGGTGAGAGACGAGAGAGCTGAGAAAAAAGAGAAGAAGACTAAACCTTATATATTGGTCTACCTGGCTCTTCACCAACAATGGTAATGCCACTCAATTCAGTTGAGCTTTTTTGGCTCGTGTGTTGCATAAGCGAATTTTTACATGTCCCTCGCCGGAAAAAGAGAGGAGATTTTGGACCTGTCGGTTTATAAATCCTCACACAATTTTTTCAGTTAGAAAGTCTCCGTTGCCTGCTACTACCTTTATAGGTCGAAAGTATACTTCGCACTCAACAGTTAAGAGGGTTTGCAGTTTGCATTGCAACACATGTAAAAAGCATTCACATATCACATCGACAACCTACCAGCTACGTAACACACACCGTGTAGCACAATCGAAATGGAAAGAAACAAAGAAAAAGAAAAAAAACTCGTGTAGCGTGACGTGCCGATTCACCCGTTGCAGATAGCTAAGGCTCTCCGCGCCTCCGTCGATCTGGTCAATTGCCCGTCACCGATCAGCAAATGCACGCCGCTGTCGCGCAATTTAAAAGCCACCCACCTTCGGTTCAACTATTCCCTTGTTTCTTTCAAAAAAAAAAAAACTATTCCCTTGTTTGCTTGTTCCGTTGAGGCAGTCAGGCAGGTCAGCTTTCCTCCCCCGCCGGCCTCGCTACACACTCCACCAAACAACTCCGCACGCACAAGACAGAATCAACCGATCCGCGCAGCCCGAAAACCACGACATAGCATCATCGTCATGTCCATGTCCACCTCGCCGGCGCGGCTCCGGTTCCCCCTGTAGGACGACGCATATATGGCGCTATGGCTCACGCTGCTCCTCGGCGTGGCCCTCCCCGCCGCGGCGCTGGTCGCGGCCGCGTGCTACGCTTACCGGCGGCGGCACATGCCGCGTAACGCGCCGCCGGAGCTGCCGGTCGGTGCTCGTGAGGCCGGTGGCGCGGACCCGTCGGCGAGCCCCGGGCTGGCGAAGCTCAACGCCAAGTACACCGCCAGCAGCGGCCGCGTGGGCGTCCGGTTCCAGCAGTTGCACCACCACCACCATGTCCGCGTCGACGCCAGGCACCGGGGACCGGGCGGTGGCGCGCTGCAGCAGGGCCCGTTCCAGTGGGGCGATCACCCGCGGCTGGTGATCGAGGCGGCGGAGCACGGGTGGGCGCAGTTCGTGTTCGCGGTGGCGCCGCCGCGGGCGAGGTCGGCATCGTCTTCGCCGCTGTGGGGGCTCTGCCCGGTCTGCGACGCCGGGACCAGCCGCGACATGGCTGAGGCCGCATGGGAGGTCCCTGTGGGGTCGTCCGAGCGCCTGCAGGCCGTGCGCCTCAATCCCGTGGCCGCGGCCACCGGCGCCGCCGCGTCCAGCAAGAAGTGGCTCCCGGGAAGCCTCTCGAGCCCCCTCCGCAACGACCAGGATCTGACAAGTAACAACGGGCTTTGCATCGCCAGGATGGGCATGCCGCTACCGGGGCCGCCGATGAACGGCACGCCGTTCCCGCAGGACGCCTACTTCGAGATCACCATCATATATCTGAACACACGGCGCCCGGAGTGGTCGGCGTCCCGGACGAGCAGGCGTGGGCACGATGGCTCCGGCGACAGCGAACGCAGCAAGCTCATCAATTTTGCACCGGACACCACCAACCCGATCCAGGAAACCAGGGCCGCGAAAGATGACCAGGGAGACAAACAGAGGCACATGGTCATGTCGCTGGGCCTCGCCGCCGGGTCCGCCGCACTGGCACGGCCGTCGTTAGCCGGAACGTACGCGTCGTCCATCGGCTTCCACTCCAACGGCGCGGTCTACCTCGACGGTAATAACCGCACTCCGTTACGGAATTCTTTGCGTTGCCGCTAGCCCGCTACTGCTCTGTGCCGTGCAAATCGTGAGCTGAACATGTTCGTTGCTTATTCAGGGATGAAGCTGGCGTACGAATCGGAGAAGTCAGCGTGGGCGGGGGTGGACAAGGTCGTGGGCTGCGGCTTCGAGCCGACGAAGCGGAAGGTGTACTTCACGGTGGACGGCCAGCTCGTCCACGCGGTGAGCTGCAACGCCGACGCCTTCTCCAGCCCGCTGTACCCGGTGCTGGCCTCCAGCTTCGACGTGATGGCGCTGGTGAACCTCGGGCAGAGCAAGTTCCGGTACGCGCCGGCCAACGCGCGGCGCACGGCCAACCCGTGCTTCGTGCGGTCCGCGTCGCTGGGCGAGGGCCGGAGCGGGTCCATGGGGCTCGACTTCGACGACAGCGGGGACCTCTTCTCCATGGGCCGCGTGGACTCCGGCTGGACGGAGGCCTCGCGGGTTAGCAAGAGCAGGAAGGAGAGCGGCGGCGGCGCGACGGCGGCCGGCGACCTCGAAGCCGAGTCTGACCTCTTCGAGATCTCATTGTGAGAGATAGCGACAGGTGGCTCATTGGTCAAGCAGGAGTTAATGGCGAATGGTGATGCCGATACTGACGCGTGGGTTAGGACTTAGGACACTGCAGCTGCAGGTTTTCCCATGGCCGTCGTTGAATCTTCTCGCTGATATGATCTAGATGCCGTGGAAAGTTGGTAGATTCGAAGGATTGAAAGTTTGTCTTATGTAGAATGAGCTCACCTTCGTTCTTCTGTTTGTCCTTTTGAGGATGTAAATATGGTATAGGAGATAGATTCTGTAATTATAATTTCGAATAAGAGGAGTTGGAAAAGGTGCGGCCAAACGCCTTTCATCAAATAAGAGAAATTTCCACGAGCATGGTTCGCGTTTGTCAAACCAGAGAGCAAAATCTGCATGACCACAAAGGAGAATTCTATAGTGAATCCCTTCGTATTCTTGGTGTGTGCCTTTTTTTGGGGGAAACTTTCAAATCTATTCATTATCTGTCATGATAGAACAGAAGGTGGTCATAGAGGCGTGGGTGTGCGGGCCTAAGGTGACGGATCCCTTCAAGCGTTTGGAACTACTGATGTGCAATACTGCTAAGTACCTAACGTCTTGGGGTCGGAGAAAAATGGGCAATGTCAAACTTCAAAAATTAATTGTGAATTGGATAATTCTGCAATTGGATAAAGCTCGGGATTGCGAATTGGGTAATTCTGCAGTTGGACAAAGCCCGAGACAGGAGACAACTATCAGATATGGGGAGATGGCTAGAGAAGAGGCTTAAGGTGGCCACCTTGGAGACGCTTAAGATGGCCACCTTGGGTCTTGCCTCGCGTGAAAGAACTATCGCGAGGTAGTGCTCTCGGATTAGGTGGCTTCAAGCTGGAGATGCCAACACGAAGCTTTTCCACTTAGTTGATAACATAAGAAAAACTAAGAATTTTATCCCGGGTATTAATCACAACGATCTGCTCAACACAGATCATAAGGGAGATGAGGCTTTCCACATGACCTACAAGGATCTATTGGGTACGGCCTAGGCCTATGAGCACACTTTTGACCTTGATTTTCTCAAAGTGGCCTCCATCAATCTAGAGAAGCAAGACCTCATTTTTTCTGAAGAGAAGGTGTAGGCGGTCATTAAGGAGATGCGTGGTGAGAGTGCTCCAGGCCTGACAGATTCATTGGTCCATTCATCGAGAAGGCCTGGGCAATTATCAAAGGTGGTGTGCCGACAGCAATTCAGGTGAGCCTGTGTGTTTGTATTTGGCTTCCGGCCATGTAAGTTGAACATCATTTGGCCAGTGAACTTGTGTACGTTTGTGTTCTCTCTGACTTTGTCAATGTTGTGGGATTTATTTAAAATTTGTGGAGAAAAGCGGGGAGAAAATAATACTAGGTAAGAAGCAACACATGATCTGAGCATTAATTACATGGCATATGGAAACGAGTTAAGAGTCTTATCTCTACTAACATACAACTTCCTCTCTTTCTTTTTTTAATTATTGTCCCATATCGTCATTTTTTCCTATGAAACATCTCCATTAACATTGCAAGAACCTTCTCCGCAACCCGATGGTCACATTTATTTACTGTGGTATCATTATGTGATCAATGACAACCGACAATATGAATGACATACTTTTGTCACAGAACTCCAGAACAAATCTTCTTTTATATACTAAGAGTAAATACGTAAAAAAAATAGAGAGGAGTACTAGACCTCTATAAAAATGGAAAACATCTAGTCATCGATCTGGTAAACCAACACTCTACTGAAAATATTACAACCATTAAGTGCATGCAACCATTCCTGAACAGATCACATATGTTAGTTCTACTTAAACATATAACATTTGTTAGAACTTCATTATTGTACATAAAATATATCGCATTTGATATATCTTCATAAACCATTAAATCAAGTGTAGAGAGCACATATTGATGTAAAATATATTCTACTTACAAGTTTACAAAACCATACACAGGTTTCTAAAACTATAGACTCTGCTAGTTATATCGTTTCCATCACCGAGTAGATCCAGTCTACCCATCTCTCCTCTTCATCGCCGAGTAAATCTAGTCTACTAATTTCGACTCTTCATGTAGGATCACTAACCAATACTGATAAGAATATTATATAATTAGTACATAAACATGAGTACACATAAACTAAATAAAAATTGTATGCTTATAATACCTTGACATTATAGATAACACACCTTTGGAGTCAATACTGGTGCGCCATTTGTTCTTTTTAAGCAGTGCGACTAAAATGTATCCCCTATTCGCACAACATGAAAAATATATTCAAGTTAGTTCTTGGATAACACAACGTTTGACTTTATGAACAAGCTTCAAAACCCCACCCTTCCAACTTCTATGAGAAAAGGCATATTTCTTACTAACTGACCCGACATCTTGAAGAAGCAATACATGGGGGAAAACATATCAACATTGTTTTTTAGCCGAGACCGTAGAACAATTGTTCTACGGTATTTTCATTAATAAAAAATATTTACAGAAGTACAAACAATACCGAACTAGCCTACACCAGTTCGGGTGAAATAAAATCATGATCAAATTAAATGTGCTGTTTGCTACTTCTTGAGCTTGCGTTGGTTTTTCCCTTGAAGAGTAAAGGGTGATGCAGCACAGTAGAGGTAAGTATTTCCCTCAGTTAAGAACCAATGTATCAATCCAGTAGGAGAAGAACGCACAAATCACCAACACCTGCACAAACAAACAAACACTTGCACCCAACGCGATAAAGGGGTTGTCAATCCCTTCACGGTCAACTGCAAAAGTGAGATCTGATAGAGATAGATAAACAAAAGATAAAATATTTTTGTGTTTTTTTTGTATATAGATCTGAAAATAAAAGATTGCAAAATTGTAGATCGGAAAGTAATATGATGGAAAATAGACCCGGGGCCCATAGGTTTCACTAGAGGCTTCTCTCATGAAGGCAAATAATACATTGGGTGAACAAATTACTGCCGAGCAATTGATAGAAAAGCGCAAAGTTATGACGATATCCAAGGCAATGATTATGCATATAGGCATCACGTCCGTGTCAGGTAGACCGACTCCTGCCTGCATCTACTACTATTACTCCACACATCGACCGCTATCCAGCATGCATCTAGAGTACTAAGTTCATAAAGAACGGAGTAACGCCTTAAGTAAGATGACATGATGTAGAGGAATTAACTCAAGCAATATAATGAAAACCCCATCTTTTTATCCTCGATGGTAACAATGCTATACGTGTCTCGCTACCCCTACTTTGTCAATGGGTGAAATCACGCAAGATTGAACCCAAAGCTAAGCACCTCTCCCATTGCAAGAAAAACCAATCTTGTTGGCCAAACCAAACCGATAATTCGAAGAGAAATACAAAGATATCAAATCATGCATAAAAGAATTCAGAGAAGATTCAAATAATATTCATAGATAAGCTGATCATAAATCCATAATTCATCGGATCTCGACAAACACACCGCAAAAGAATATTACATCGGATAGATCTCCAAGAACATCGAGGAGAACATTGTATTGAGAATCAAAGAGAGAGAAGAAGCCATCTAGCTACTAGCTATGGACCCGTAGGTATGAGGTAAACTACTCACGCATCATCAGAAGGGCAATGGAGTTCATGTAGAAGCCCTCCGTGAACGAATCCCCCTCCGGCGGGATGCCGGAAAAGGCCCCAAGATGGGATCTCACGGGAACAGAAGGTTGCGGCGGTGGAAAGTGTTTTCGTGGATGCCTCTGGTGGTTCTGGAATATATGTGAATATATAAGAGGAAGGGCTAGGTCAGAGGAGTCCTGAGGAGCCCACAAGGCAGGGGGGCGCGCCCCCCCAGGGCGCGCCCTCCACCCTTGGTGCCGCCTCGCGGCTCTTCTGACTTGGACTCCAAGTCCCCTGGGTGTCTTCTGGTTCAAGAAAAATCATCGTGAAGTTTTATTCCGTTTGGTATTCCTTTTCTATGAGGCTCAAAAACAAGGAAAAAACAGAAACTGGCACTGGGCTCTAGGTTAATAGGTTAGTCCCAAAAATAATATAAAATAGCATATTAATGCATATAAAACATTCAAAACAGATAATATAATAGCATGGAACAATAAAAAATTATAGATACGTTGGAGACGTATCAAGCATCCCCAAGCTTAATTTCTGCTCGTCCTCGAGTAGGTAAATGATAAAAACAGAATTTTTTATATGGAATGCTACCTAACATACTTATCCATGTAATTTTCTTTATTGTGGCATGAATGTTCAGATCCATAAGATTCAAAACAAAAGTTTAATATTGACATAAAAACAACAATACTTCAAGCATACTAATAAAGCAATCATGTCTTCTCAAAATAACATGGCTAAAGAAGGTTATCTCTACAAAATCATATAGTCTGGCTATGCTCCATCTTCGTCACACAAAGTACTCAAATCATGCACAACCCGATGACAAGCCAAGCAATCGTTTCATACTTTTGATGTTCTCAAACCTTTTCAACTTTCACGCAATACATGAGCGGGAGCCATGGACATAACACTATAGGTGGAATAGAATATTGTGGTTGTGGAGAAGACAAAAAAGGAGATAGTCTCACATCAACTAGGCGTATCAACGGGCTATGGAGATGCCCATCAATAGATATCAATGTGAGTGAGTAGGGATTGCCATGCAACGGATGCACTAGAGCTATAAGTTTATGAAAGCTCAAAAAGAAACTAAGTGGGTGTGCATCTAACTTGCTTGCTCACGAAGACCTAGGGCAATTTGAGGAAGCCCATCGTTGGAATATACAAGCCAAGTTCTATAATGAAAAATTCCCACTAGTATATGAAAGTGACAACATGGGAGACTCTCTATCATGAAGATCATGGTGCTACTTTGAAGCACAAGTGTGGAAAAAGAATAGTAACATTGCCCCTTCTCTCTTTTCTCTCATTTTTTTTGGTGGGCTTCTTTGGCCTCTTTTATTTTTTTCCTCACATGGGACAATGATCTAATAATGAAAATCATCACACTTTTATTTACTTACAACTCAAAAACTACAACTTGATACTTAGAACAAAATATGACTCTATATGAATGCCTCCGGCGGTGTACCGGGATGTGCAAGGACTCAAGAGTGACATGTATAAAAATTATGAACGGTGGCTTTTCCACAAATACTATGTCAACTACATGATCATGCAAAGCAATATGACAATGATGGAACGTGTCATAATAAACGGAACGGTGGAAAGTTGCATGGCAATATATCTCAGAATGGCTATGAAAATGCCATAATAGTTAGGTATGGTGGCTGTTTTGAGGAAGGTAAAAGGTAGGTGTATGGTACCAGCGAAAGTTGCGCGGTACTAGAGAGGCTAGCAAAGGTGGAAGGGTGAGAGTGCGTATAATCCATGGACTCAACATTAGTCATAAAGAACTCACATACTTATTGCAAAAATCTATTAGTTATCGAAACGAAGTACTGCGCGCATGCTCCTAGGGGGATAGATTGGTACGAAAAGGCCATCGCTCGTCCCCGACCGCCACTCATAAGGAAGACAATCAATAAATACCTCATGCTCCAACTTCGTTACATAACGGTTCACCATACGTGCATGCTACGGGAATCACAAACCTTAACACAAGTATTTCTACAATCCACAATTACTCACTAGCATGACTCTAATATCACCATATTTATATCTCAAAATAATCATAAGGAATCAAACTTCACATAGTATTCAATGCACTTTATATGAATGTTTTTATTATATCCCTCTTGGATGCCTATCATATTAGGACTAAATTTATAACCAAAGCAAATTACCATGCTGTTTAGAAAGATTCTCGAAATAATATAAGTGAAGCATGAGAGTTCAACAATTTCTATAAAATAAAACCACCACCGTGATCTAAAAAGATATAAGTGAAGCACTAGAGCAAAATTGCCTAGCTCAAAATATATAAGTGAAGCACATAGAGTATTCTAATAAATCACGATTCATGCGTGTCCCTCTCAAAAGGTGTGTACAGCAAGGATGATTGTGGAAAACTAAAAAGCAAAGACTCATATCATACAAGACGCTCCAAGCAAAACACATATCATGTGGTGAATAAAAATATAGCCTCAAGTAAATTTACCGATAGACGAAGACGAAAGAGGGGATGCCTTCCGGGGCATCCCCAAGCTTAGGCTCTTGGTTGTCCTTGAATATTACCTTGGGGTGCCTTGGGCATCCCCAAGCTTAGGCTCTTGCCACTCCTTATTCCATAGTCCATCATATCTTTACCCAAAACTTGAAAACTTCACAACACAAAACTCAACAGAAAACTCGTGAGATCCGTTAGTACAAGAAAATAAAATCACCACTTTTGGTACTGTTGTGAACTCATTCTTTATTTATATTTGTATAATATCTACTGTATTCCAACTTCTCCATGGTTCATACCCCCCGATATTACCCATAGATTCATCAAAATAAGCAAACAACACAAAGAAAACAGAATCTGTTAAAAACAGAACAGTCTAAAAAGATCTGAATTGTTCTAATACTTCTGCAACTCCAAAAACTCTAAAAACTTAGGAAAACAGAGGCAATTTGTGTGACGACCCCGGCTTAATCGTGCACTAACCATACACGCAAATGCACATGATCAAGCCTAAGGACTCACTTGAAGATATCACAATACAACTCTAAAACATAAATAAATTCATACAAGCTTTATATTACAAGCCAGGGCCTCGAGGGCTCGAATACATAGCTCGATGGCATACAAATGTCAGCGGAAGCATCAGATATCTGGGTACAGATATATTACAGAAAGAGAGATAAGCCTTCACAGAGGCGGGGCAAAATAAAATACTACGATCGAAAGGCGTGGGCCTCCTGCCCTGGACCCTCCGAATCCTACTCCTGGTCGTCGGTCGGCTCCTCGTAGTAGTAGTACTCTCTGGGCTGGTAGTAGTAGTGGTCGTCGATAGGGGCGTCTGGCTCAGGGGCTCCGACGTCTGGTGGCATCAAAAGGGATATGGGGAAAAAAGAAAGTAAAGCAAACGTGAGTACTCATCCGAAGTACTCAGCAAGCAAGGATCTACACTACATATGCAACATTTTCAAAGGGGGTTGTATATGTGGACTGGGCTGCAGAAATGCTAGAATAGAGGGGGAAAGCCTAGTCCTATCGAAGACTAGCATCTTCATCATCTTCATCAGTCTTGCAGCATTAGGAGAGTGCAGAATAACATAATGTAAAGTAGTAGTAGTATCATCAACCTCGGCCAGAGATCCTTTCTCGACTCCCTGCGAGAAAGCAACCCCAGAGCCATAATATCCATTTCATCTCAAGTCATCAGTTCTAGTTGTACCGATCGGGATACAACTCCGAGTGTCCGTTACCATAGGACAGGCTATCGATAGAAGTTTCTTCCCTGCAGGGGTGCACCAACTTACCCACCACGCTCACTTAACTCCGGCCGGACACACTTTTCTGGGTCATGCCCGGCCTCGGCTAAGCAACACGTCGCAACCCGACCAAATACTTAACAGAGAGGTCAGCACGCCGGACTAAACCTATGCCCCCAGGGTGTAACACCCCCGGTGGTTAACTACAGTAATCAACCTTTTGATTATGCCTTGTCATCATGTTTAACAGTGCATGATCATCATTAGCATCATATTGCATTTCAACTCCTAAGTCAAAATCCAAATTTAAATGAAAGTGGAAAATAAAAGTTGTCCAACATAAAAAATAAAATGTTCATTAAATAGCAAATATTCTAGAGACCATTCTAAAATTGTAACCAACAAATAATAAATTAATTAAGAGACCCTAACAGTAGCAAAACAACATTATTTAATACCTTTTTAATTAAATAAAATCCCAAATGAAAACCTTTGTGCTCAAAACCATTTTATTGCAGTGGCATATAATGCACCATGTTTGTTTGGGCCAGTCTCATATTTTACAAAAGTCCAGAAGTAGCCTAGACATTTTTTTGCAAAACAGAAAAGAAATGAATAAAGAAAAAGAAAAAGAAAAACAAAGTAAAAGAAAAAGGACCCCCCCCCCTAACTGGGCCGTGGCCTAGCTGGACCCCCAGGCCGGCCCACCCCATCCCCATAACCCCCCACTCCCCCCCATGACCTAGCCCACCCCCACCTCGATCCCCACTTCTCCCCAGCCTAATCCAGATCGGATCGGGAGGGAGGAGCTCCCTCATCGCCGCCCGCCGCCACGCCGCACGTCGCCGGCGCCCGTCCCCGACTCCCCCCCAACGGCTCCATCACGCCTCGCCGCCCCTCGCCTCTTCTTCGCTTGTGAGCCGCCGCCCCTCTCCTCTCCTCCCCTCTGCGCACACGCGCTCGCGCTCGCCGCGCGCCGACTGCGCCCGCCCGTGCTCCCTCGCGCCCTCCTGCTCCGCCTAGCGCTCGCCGCGCCCGACCAACCCCACGCGCGCCCGTGCCCCGGCCTCGCCTGCCTCGCGCCTCCCACGCCGCGCTGGTCCCGCTCGCCGCTCGCCTCGCTGCCACCTGCAGCTGCCCGCGCGCTGTTGCTCGCCCTCGCGGCCACCGCCCCTTCCCTGCGTCCCCGTTCGCCGTCGTCGCCTTGCCCCGACCGGGCGAGCGCCGGCCGACCGGCCGGCCGCGCCTTGGCCGTGGCCTCGCCGCCCCTGCTAGGTGAGCGCCCGCTCGGCGCCTGACGCCCGCGTGCCCGCAGTGGCCTGTGGGCCACTGACGTATGGGCCCGGCCCCCCCTGGGCCACTTACACGCGGGGCCCAGCCCCCAGAAGCGAAAAAAAATGTGTAATAAAAATAATTAATTAAATAAATAATAATATAAATATATATAATAATTAATAAAAATAATAATTAGTTAATTAATTAATTAGCTAGTGAATTAATTAATTTAATTAATCCTGCTTAATTAGTCTAATTAATTAGTTAGTTTAATTAAACAGTAATTAATTAGCTAAACCCTAATTAAACCTAACAGAGTATGACAGGTGGGACCCACTGGTCCTGACATCATGCTGATGTCATGCTGACGTCAGCAAACACTGTTCTGGATAATGTTTGATTTAAATAAATAATTAAATTCCAAAAATTAATAAAAGCTTTAGAAAATCATATAAAATAATCCGTAGCTCAGATCAAAAAACTTTGTACATGAAAGTTGCTCAGAACGACGAGACGAATCCGAATACGCGGTCCGTTTGTCCGTCACACGTCCCTAACTATCCGAACATGCAACTGTTCCCCTCCGGTCATCTGTCTGACAAATGTTCGGAACCGGGAAAACATTCCGGATGAATCCCACCTTCGCCAGTATCACCCGGCACTTCGTTAGATCACCTCCGTCACCGCGTATTGCCATGTTATGCTTTGTGCTGCACTTGTTCGCTGTGTATTTATACTGTTTCCTCCCCCTCTTCTCTCTCGGTAGCCCCCGACACCGACGTCGTCCCCGAGGCCGACGCAGCTCCGGAGCCCGAAGACACCATTGACAACCTTGCCCTTGCCGCCGAGCAACCAGGCAAGCCCCCCCTTTGATCATCCCGATATCGCCTATTCTATTTTCTCATGCTTGCATTAGAATTGCTGCTGTTACTGCTTTACCTATTCTGATGCATAGCCTGTTCATTGTAACCTGCTGTTGATAATTACCTGCATATCCTAAACTGCTTAGTATAGGCTGGGTAGAACCTATCAGTGACCCCACTTATCCCGACTGCCCCGCTGGATTATCAAGAAGACCCGATCAACGGGATTGAAGACCAGGCCCCGACACCGCACATCACCCCCCCCCCCTTAGTTGTAACGACACTGCAGCGTTACCACTGAGTGCCGAGGGTGATACCTCGTGTAGCACTTCTGATGTTAACTATGTAGAGTAGCTATTCGGTCATGGTCATCGAGGGTGATTCCTCCTTCACCGCTTCCGACAACGACGCCGTCGTACAACACCTCAAGTGTGAACCCAGTGAGGGTGATTCCTCCGAGTTCACCTTGACGGATACATCGAGTGGGAATTCAACGAGGGTGATACCTCGGATTCCTCTGATGTTATGGACACACGGATACTTGGACTTTACACTGTTACTTGGATAGGCGGGTCGACCCTGAGGGGTACCCGCGTGCGCCTGAGAGGTGAGTGTTGTGAAGACGGGTGCCTGTATGGTGCCCGAGTGATGAATACGAGGCGCGGCCGGGCATTCTTAACCCTTGCAGCAAGTCCTCGAGACGGGGCGACGGGGTCACATCTTTCGTGAGTCTCTGCTCGTTACCGCAAGCCCTAGTCCACTAACGATTTGGATATTTGATCCGAGCAGGCCTCTGGCCTGATAGCACTAACCATCACGTGGGCATAGTATGGGCGTTCTGCATCGTAGCATCAGCCGACAGTTCTGTCAGACGTCCAGTTCAGCATTGTGGCACGGTCGGATCATACCGACCCTCCGAGGCGGTGCTGGTATCCACCCTGCACACAACGACCCGGAGTGCACAGGGCGATGGCCCAAGACCCCTGAGTGCTTAGGATGTAGACCGGCGGGGACCTCTCTGCTGAGCTTTAGGTAGGGCTGCGGTGTATCGTTTGGCCGAGGCCGGGCATGACCCAGGAAAGTGTGTCCGGCCGAAGTTAATCGAGCGTGTTGGGTAAGTTGGTGCACCCCTGCAGGGAAGAAAACTTCTATCGATAGCCTGTCCTACGGTAACGGACACTCGGAGTTGTATCCCGATCGATACAGCTAGAACTTGAGATGAGACCTGGATATGAGGCTCTGGGATTGCTTCTCGCAGGGAGTCGAGAAGGGATCTCCGGACGAGGTTGATGACTGTATGGCTCTGGGATTGCTTTCTCGCAGGGAGTCGAGAAAGGATCTCTGGGTGAGGTTGAGACTTAATGATACTGCTACATTATATTGTACTGTCTACACTCTTCTATTGCTGCAAGACCGATGAAGATGCTAGTCTTCGATAGGACTAGGCCTTCTCTCTATTCTGGCATTTCTGTAGCCCAGTCCACATATACAGCCTCCCTTTGAAAATGTTGCATATGTAGTGTAGATCCTTGCTTGCTGAGTAATTCTGAGTACTCATGGTTGCTTTGTTTTCCTTTTCTCCCCATATCAGTTTGCCGTGACCAAGATGACGGAGCCCCTAAGACAGATGCCCCGTCGATCGACTACTACTACTACCCCGAGGATGGATGCTACTACGAGTTGACTGACGACCAGGAGTAGGATCGGAGGGTCCCAGGCAGGAGGCCTACGCCTTTCGATCGTAGTGTTTTGTTTTGCCCCGCCTTTCTAAATGCCTTTCTGTTTCTGTTTCATATCTGTACTCAGATATCTGTTGCTTCCACTGACGCTTGTACGCAAGTTTATGTATTCGAGCCCTCGAGGCCCCTGGCTTGTAATATAAAGCTTGTATGACTTTATTTATGTTTTAGAGTTGTGTTGTGATATCTTCCCGTGAGTCCTTAGGCTTGATCGTGTGCATTTGCGTGTATGATTAGTGCACGATTGAGCCGGGGGCGTCACAAGTTGGTATCAGAGCCGACTGACTGTAGGAACCCCCTTTCCAACTCCTTGGCCGAAGTTGAGTCTAGTGGACCAAAACTGTTTTACTAACTTGGTTGTGTGGCTTACGGGCCCACGTCGCCAATTGGGTGGTATTAGGATCTTTTACTTCTCGACCTTTACTCTGGGACTCTGATCTCTCTTCTATTTGGGTTTAAATTTTACTAACTCCAACATTAGGATCTCGTAATCACATTCTCCCGGAGAGCTGGATATTCGCAACTGATCCTTTTCCTTGGAACGATTAGTCTGATAATCATCATTTTCCTTTCCATTGGTTTGTTTAACCTTCCTTTACAAGTATCTTACGCTTCTCACACTGTCATTTGACACTTTTGGAATCTCTCGGCAAAATGTGTCGTGTTCAGCGGCAACATTTTGACTTCTTTCGAGATGTTAAATGAATTCATGAACAGCAATTCCATCCTTGCCTCTAGTGGTCGGTGATATCATCGTCAACCTCTTTGACTACCTGCCCACGAATTGCTGTTAACCCGGAACGAGTTCAGGCTATTCTGGACTGGACTCCTCAAAAGAACGTCAAGCAAGTGAGAAGTTTTCTTGGCCTTGCAAGCTATTTCCGTCGATTTGTCGAGAACTTTTCTAAGATTGCTAAACCTTTGACTGATCTGCTTCACAAGGGAGTTAAGTTTGAATGGACCGAAAAATGTCAGGAAAGTTTCCAGACACTCAAAGACAAGCTGACATCTGCCCCAGTACTATCTCCTCCAGATACCCGCAAAGACTTTGTGATTTATTGTGACGCATCCCGTGAAGGATTAGGCTGTGTCCTAATGCAAGAGCGTAAAGTGATTGCCTATGGCTCTCGTCAGTTGCGCCCACATGAAGAGAATTATCCGGTACATGATCTAGAATTAGCTGCTGTCATCTATGCACTGCAATTGTGGCGACATTACCTTCTCGGTAATCGTTGCGAGATCTACACGGATCATAAAAGTCTGAAGTACTTGTTCACTCAACCATCTCTAAACCTCCACCAGCAAAGATGGATGGAGGCCATTGCGGACTATGATTTGGGCATTTCCTATACCCCTGGCAAGGCTAACATGATGGCTGATGCCTTAATCCGCAAGTCCTATTGCGACAACCTCATGGTTAGGCGAGCTCAACCTTGTCTTTTTGAAGAACTGTGCACGCTGAATCTGCGTATTGTTCCACAGGGCTCTCTAAATAACCTTGTGATACAACCAGATCTTGAGAAAGCTTTTAAGAATGCGCAAACTAAAGATGCTGAAATTGATCTCATGAAGAAAGACCTTCACCTTGTAAAGTACAGGGATTTCTCGCTGTCTGAAGATGGAACCTTGTATTTCAGAAACCGCATTGTCGTACCTCGCTTCGAGCTTATGACCGACAAGGTCATGAAGGAGGCACATGATACCCCGCTGTCTATTCATCCCGGTAGCACCAAGATGTATCGTGATCTCCGTCAAAGGTACTGGTGGTCTAAAATGAAGCAGGACATTGCTCGATATGTTGCTGAATGTGATGTTTGCCGTCGCATTAAAGCAGAACATCAGAAGCCTGCTAGAATTCTGCAACCACTTCCTATTCCTCTATGGAAATGGGATAAGGTTCAGATGGATTTCGTTACAGGACTTCCCAGGTCACAGAAGGGTCACGATGCTATTCTTGTCGTCGTCGACCAACTCTCTAAAGTTGCGCACTTTCTGCCCGTCAAAGAGACTATCACTACTAGTCAGTTAGCAGAGTTGTATATCTCCAGAATTGTATCACTCCACGGTATTCCGAAGGAGATCAGTTCGGACCGTGGCGGTCTTTTCACTTCCAAATTCTGGGAAAGTTTCCAAACAGCTATGGGAACTCATATTACCTGGAGTTCAGCTTATCACCCCCAATCCCAAGGCCAAGTCGAGCGAGTCAATCAAGTGCTTGAAGATATGCTTCGGGCTTGTGTTATATCTTTCGGTAAGAAGTGGGAAGAATCTCTTTCTTATGCAGAATTCTCATATAACAACAGCTATCAAGCCAGCTTGAAAATGCCCCCCTTCGAAGTACTCTATGGACATAAGTGTCGAACCCCTCTGAATTGGTCAGAAACTGGGGAACGACCGCTCGTGGGTCCGGATATTATTCAACACGCCGAAGAACAAGTTCGTATTGTCCGGGAAAATCTCAAGGCGGCTCAGGACCGCCAGAAGAGCAACTACGATCGCAAACGATGGGGTTTAACTTATCAACCTGGTGATCAAGCTTATCTGCGAGTCACTCCTATGAAGGGCACTCACCGTTTTGGAATCAAGGGCAAGTTAGCTCCACGCTACATTGGTCCTTTCCGCATAATTGCTAGGCGTGGTCAGGTGGCATATAAATTGGAGTTGCCGCCGCAATTCTCTCATATCCATGACGTCTTCCATGTGTCGCAACTTCGTCGTTGCTTCAAGGAATCTCCGCACCGAGCTGTGGATCACGAGATGCTCGAATTGCAAGATGACCTATCTTATAAGGAGCATCCGATCCGCATTCTCGATGAAGCTGAACATCGGACCCGTCAAAAGGCTACCAAGTTCCTCAAAGTGAAGGGGTCAAATCATACTGAAGATGAAGCCACTTGGGAACGTGAGGATAATCTTCGTGCGGAATACCCCGAAATTTTTCCTTCAACCTCTTAATTCTCGGGACGAGAATTCTTGTTAGTGGAGGAGATTTGTAACACCCCCGGTGGTTAACTACAGTAATCAACCTTTTGATTATGCCTTGTCATCATGTTTAACAGTGCATGATCATCATTAGCATCATATTGCATTTCAACTCCTAAGTCAAAATCCAAATTTAAATGAAAGTGGAAAATAAAAGTTGTCCAACATAAAAAATAAAATGTTCATTAAATAGCAAATATTCCAGAGACCATTTTAAAATTGTAACCAACAAATAATAAATTAATTAAGAGACCCTAACAGTAGCAAAACAACATTATTTAATACCTTTTTAATTAAATAAAATCCCAAATGAAAACCTTTGTGCTCAAAACCATTTTATTGCAGTGGCATATAATGCACCATATTTGTTTGGGCCAGTCTCATATTTTACAAAAGTCCAGAAGTAGCCTAGACATTTTTTTGCAAAACAAAAAAGAAATGAATAAAGAAAAAGAAAAACACTGGATATGAGGCTCTGGATTGCTTCTCGCAGGGAGTCGAGAAGGGATCTCCGGACGAGGTGGATGACTGTATGGCTCTGGGATTGCTTTCTCGCAGGGGAGTCGAGAAAGGATCTCTGGGTGAGGTTGAGACTTAATGATACTGCTACATTATATTGTACTCTACACTCTTCTATTGCTGCAAGACCATAGAGAGCTAGTCTTCGATAGGACTAGGCCTTCTCTCTATTCTGGCATTTCTGTAGCCCAGTCCACATATACAGCCTCCTTTGAAAATGTTGCATAGTAGTGTAATCCTTGCTTGCTGAGTAATTCTGAGTACTCATGGTTGCTTTGTTTTCCTTTTCTCCCCATATCAGTTTGCCGTGACCAAGATGACGGAGCCCATAGACAGCATCGCCCCGTCGATCGACTACTACTACTACACCCGAGGATGGATGCTACTACGAGTTGACTGACGACCAGGATTAGGATCGAGGGTCCCAGGCAGAGGCCTACCGCTTTCGATCGTAGTGTTTTGTTTTGCCCCGCCTTTCAAATGCCTTTCTGTTTCTGTTTCATATCTGTACTCAGATATCTGTTTGCTTCCACTGACCTTGTACGCAAGTTTTGTATTCGAGCCCTCGAGCCGCCCTGGCTTGTAATATAAAGCTTGTATGACTTTATTTAGTTTTTAGAGTTGTGTTGTGATATCTTCCCGTGAGTCCTTAGGCTTGATCGTGTGCATTTTCGTGTATGATTAGTGCACGATTGAGCCGGGGGCGTCACAAGTTGGTATCAGAGCGACTGACTGTAGGAACCCCCTTTCCAACTCCTTGCCGAAGTTGAGTCTAGTGGACCAAAACTGTTTTACTAACTTGGTTGTGTGGCTTACGGGCCCACGTCGCCAATTGTGGTATTAGGATCTTTTACTTCTCGACCTTTACTCTGGGACTCTGATCTCTCTTCTATTTGGGTTTAAATTTTACTAACTCCAACATTAGGATCTCGTAATCACATTCTCCCGGAGAGCTGGATATTCGCAACTATCCTTTTCCTTGGAACGATTAGTCTGATAATCATCATTTTCCTTTCCATTGGTTTGTTTAACCTTCCTTTACAAGTATCTTACGCTTCACACTGTCATTTGACACTTTTGGAATCTCTCGGCAAAATGTGTCGTGTTCAGCGGCAACATTTTGACTTCTTTCGAGATGTTAAATGATTCATGAACAGCAATTCCATCCTTGCCTCTAGTGGTCGGTGTATCATCGTCAACCTCTTTGACTACCTGCCCACGAATTGCTGTTAACCCGGAACGAGTTCAGGCTATTCTGGACTGGACTCCTCAAAACGTCAAGCAAGTGAGAAGTTTTCTTGGCCTTGCAAGCTATTTCCGTCGATTTGTCGAGAACTTTTCTAAGATTGCTAAACCTTTGACTGATCTGCTTCACAAGGGAGTTTCAGTTTCACGCCTCGCCGCCCCTCGCCTCTTCTTCACTTGTGAGCCGTCGCCCCTCTCCTCTCCTCCCCTCTGCACACGCGCGCTCGCGCTCGCGCTCGCCGCGCGCCGACCGCGCCCGCCCGTGCTCCCTCGCGCCCTCCTGCTCCGCCTAGCGCTCGCCGCGCCCGACCAACCCCGCGCGCGCCCGTGCCCCGGCCTCGCCTGCCTCGCGCCTCCCACGCCGCGCTGGTCCCGCTCGCCGCTCGCCTCGCTGCCGCCTGCAGCTGCCCGTGCGCTGCTGCTCGCCCTCGCGGCCACCGCCCCTTCCCTGCGTCCCCGTTCGCCGCCGTCGCCTTGCCCCGACAGGGCCAGCGCCGGCCGACCGGCCGGCCGCGCCTTGGCCGTGGCCTCGCCGCCCCTGCTGGGCGAGCGCCCGCTCGGCGCCTGACGCCCGCGCGCCTGCAGTGGCCTGTGGGCCACTGACGTATGGGCCCGGCCCCCCCTGGGCCACTTACACGCGGGGCCCAGCCCCCAGAAGCGAAAAAAAAAGTGTAATAAAAATAATTAAATAAAAAATAAAAATAAATATATATATATATAATTAATAAAAATAATAATTAGTTAATTAATTAATTAGTTAGTGAATTAATTAATTTATATAATCCTGCTTAATTAGTCTAATTAATTAGTTAGTTTAATTAAACAGTAATTAATTAGCTAAACCCTAATTAAACCTAACAGAGTATGATAGGTGGGACCCACTGGTCCTGACGTCATGCTGACATCATGCTGATGTCAGCAAACACTGTTCTCGATAATGTTTGATTTAAATAAATAATTAAATTCTAGAAATTAATAAAAGCTTTAGAAAATCATATAAAATAATCCGTAGCTCAGATCAAAAAACTTTGTACATGAAAGTTGCTCAGAACGACGAGACGAATCCGAACACGCGGTCCGTTCGTCCGTCACACGTCCCTAACTATCCGAACATGCAACCGTTCCCCTCCGGTCATCTGTGTGACAAATGTCCGGAACCGGGAAAACATTCCCGGATGAATCCCACCTTCGCCAGTATCACCCGGCACTGTGTTAGATCACCTCCGTCACCGCGTATTGCCATGTTATGCTTTGTGCTGCACTTGTTCGCTGTGTATTTATACTGTTTCCTCCCCCTCTTCTCTCTCGGTAGCCCTCGACACCGACGTCGTCCCCGAGGCCGACGCAGCTCCGGAGCCCGAAGACACCATTGACAACCTTGCCCTTGCCGCCGAGCAACCAGGCATGCCCCCCCTTTGATCATCCCGATATAGCCTATTCTATTTTCTCATGCTTGCATTAGAATTGCTGCTGTTACTGCTTTACCTATTCTGATGCATAGCCTGTTCATTGTAACCTGCTGTTGATAATTACCTGCATATCCTAAACTGCTTAGTATAGGCTAGGTAGAGACCTATCAGTGACCCCACTTATCCCGACTGCCCCGCTGGATTATCAAGAAGACCCGATCAACGGGATTGAAGACCAGGCCCCGACACCGCACATCAGCCCCCCCCCCCCTTAGTTGTAACGACACTGCAGCGTTACCACCGAGTGCCGAGGGTGATACCTCGTGTAGCACTTCTGATGTTAACTGTGTAGAGTAGCTATTCGGTCATGGTCATCGAGGGTGATTCCTCCTTCACCGCTTCTGACAACGACGCCGTCGTACAACACCTCAAGTGTGAACCCAGTGAGGGTGATTCCTCCGAGTTCACCTTGACGGATACATCGAGTGGGAATTCAACGAGGGTGATACCTCGGATTCCTCTAATGTTATGGACACACGGATACTTGGACTTTACACTGTTACTTGGATAGGCGGGTCGACCCTGAGGGGTACCCGCGTGCGCCTGAGAGGTGAGTGTTGTGAAGACGGGTGCCTGTATGGTGCCCGAGTGATGAATACGAGGCGCGGCCGGGCATTCTTAACCCTTGCAGCAAGTCCTCGAGACGGGGCGACGGGGTCACATCTTTCATGAGTCTCTGCTCGTTACCGCAAGCCCTAGTCCACTAACGATTTGGATATTTGATCCGAGCAGGCCTCTGGCCTGATAGCACTAACCATCACGTGGGCATAGTACGGGCGTTCTGCATCGTAGCATCAGCCGACAGTTCTGCCAGACGTCCAGTTCAGCATTGTGGCATGGTCGGATCGTACCAACCCTCCGAGGCGGTGCTGGTATCCACCCTGCACACAACGACCCGGAGTGCACAGGGCGATGGCCCAAGACCCCTGAGTGCTTAGGATGTAGACCGGCGGGGACCTCTCTGCTGGGCTTTAGGTAGGGCTGCGGTGTATCGTTTGGCCGAGGCCGGGCATGACCCAGGAAAGTGTGTCCGGCTGGAGTTAATCGAGCGTGTTGGGTAAGTTGGTGCACCCCTGCAGGGAAGAAAACTTCTATCGATAGCCTGTCCTACGGTAACGGACACTCGGAGTTGTATCCCGATCGATACAGCTAGAACTTGAGATGAGACCTGGATATGAGGCTCTGGGATTGCTTCTCGCAGGGAGTCGAGAAGGGATCTCCGGACGAGGTTGATGACTGTATGGCTCTGGGATTGCTTTCTCACAGGGAGTCGAGAAAGGATCTCTAGGTGAGGTTGAGACTTAATGATACTGCTACATTATATTGTACTGTCTACACTCTTCTATTGCTGCAAGACCGATGAAGATGCTAGTCTTCGATAGGACTAGGCCTTCTCTCTATTCTGGCATTTCTGCAGCCCAGTCCACATATACAGCCTCCCTTTGAAAATGTTGCATATGTAGTGTAGATCCTTGCTTGCTGAGTACTTCTGAGTACTCACGGTTGCTTTGTTTTCCATTTCTCCCCATATCAGTTTGTCGTGACCAAGATGACGGAGCCCCTGAGACAGATGCCCCGTCGATCGAATACTACTACTACCCCGAGGATGGATGCTACTACGAGTTGACTGACGACCAGGAGTAGGATCGGAGGGTCCCAGGCAGGAGGCCTACGCCTTTCGATCGTAGTGTTTTGTTTTGCCCCGCCTTTCTAAATGCCTTTCTGTTTCTGTTTCATATCTGTACTCAGATATCTGATGCTTCCGCTGACGCTTGTACGCAAGTTTATGTATTCGAGCCCTCAAGGCCCCTGGTTTGTAATATAAAGCTTGTATGACTTTATTTATGTTTTAGAGTTGTGTTGTGATATCTTCCCGTGAGTCCTTAGGCTTGATCGTGTGCATTTGCGTGTATGATTAGTGCACGATTGAGCCGGGGGCGTCACATAGGGGTCTTGGGCCTTCGCCACGGGAACTCTTGCGCATTGCGTGGGCGGCCGGAAGCAGACCTAGCAACCCCTTAATACAAGCGCGGTTGCGTAACTAGTCCAATCCAGCGCGCGCCGCTCAGTCGCTGACGTCTATTAAGCTTCGACTGAAGTATACGACGCAGAACGCCCATACTATGCCCACGTGATGGTTAGTGCTATCAGGCCAGAGGCCCCTCGGATCAAATATCCAAACCGTTTAGTGGTTTAGGAGCGCGTGGAAACGAGCAGAGACTCACGATCGATGTGACCCCGTCGCCCCGTCTCGAGGACTTGCGGCAAGGGCTAAGAATGCCCGGCCACGCCTCGTAGTTATCTCGCGGGCACCTCTCAGGTCAACCCGACTCCACATCACTTCGCATTCATGCTCGCGTGGGTACCCCTCAGGGCCGACCCATCTTTAGTATCATGTTTCAGTATAAGTCACAGTAACAATAGTAACCGTGTGTCTAACACCAAGGGAACCCTGAGGAATCACCCTCGATGGAGTCCCACCTGATGTTCTCGTCAAGGTGAACGAAGGAGGTATCACCCTCGAGGTCCACACTTGAACAGTTGCACGACGATGTCGTTATCGGGGGTGGTGTAGGAGGAATCACCCTCGCTTACCACGACCGATTAACTAACCTACAAGGTTATCATCAGAAGTGCTGACGAGGTATCACCCTCGGCACTCGATAGTAACCCAGTAGTGTCGCGCAATTTAAGGGGGAAGTGACGTGCGGTGCCAGGGTCTGATCTTCAATCCCGTTGCTCGGGTCTTCTGAGAGTCCAGCGGGGCAGTCGGGACAAGTGGGTCTCTGATAAGGCTCTACCCATCCTATACTAAACAGTTTAGGAGAACAGGCAGGTATCAAAAGTAGGCTACAATAAAATAGGCTATGCAGCAGATATAGGACAACAGTAGCAGCAGTACTTCTAATGCAAGCATAAGAGAGAAGAGAGTGGGCGATATCGGAATGCTCAAAATGGGGGTGCTTGCCTGTCTGCTCTACGGCAAGGGCAAGGTCTTCAGTGGTGTCGTCGGGCTCCTGAGCAGCGTCGACCTCGGGAGCTACATCGACGTCGGGGTCTACCGAGAGAGAAAAGGGGGGAGGAAACAGGTAAACATAATGCAAACAGATGCAACACGGGGCATGCTATGCTATGATGAAGTGCAAGGTTGCCTAAAGATATGTCTAAGTCATTTTGGTTATTTTAGGATTAAAGTCGGATTTATTAACCGATGATTATGCACTATTCATCTACCAGATTCGACCTCGAAGTTGCGGTTACACCTACGTAGGGGGTTCCGGCATCGAAACAGACGACACGATCAGATTCGTCTCGTCGTTTCGAGCAACTTTCATGTTTTAAGTTTTTCGATCTGAGCTACGGTTTAAAAGTTATTAATTTTCAAAGTTTAAATGATTTTCTGGATTTATTTTTATTAACAGAAAATGATATATGACATCAGCATGAGGTAATGCTGACATCAGCAGGTCAACAGGTCGGCTGACCAGTCAAACTGACAGGTGGGGCCCACCTGTCAGCCTCAGTAGTTTTAACAGAGGATGAATTAAGCTAACAGAGTTAATTTAGGTGGGTGGGCCCCACATGTCAGTGTCTATACTGATTAATCAGATTAGGTTTATTTATAAAACGGTTTGATTAGACTAATTAATAGAGGGGGGGCCCACACATCAGTGGCTTAGGGTGAATAGTAACCACAGTTGACCGTGGTCAACATGGCCAAAATGGCCAGGGGGGCCACTGGTCAGCGTCTCTGGGTGGGGCCCACTCGATGACACGTCGGACGTCGCCGGAACGGGCTCCGGTGGCGTCCCGCGGCGGCGCTCTCACCGGAAGCCGTCGGAAACGCGCCACAGTCCTCCATTTCGTGCGCCGCGACCTGCGTTCGAGAGCTAGCGATGGCGCGCGTCGGGTGGTGCCATTCTTTCGACCGGAGACGGCCGAAACAGGGCGGAGCGTCGTCGACGGCGGCGGCGATCTACGGGCGTGCTCGGAACCGTGGCTCCAGTCCGTTTCCGAGCGAGCTACGCGGCTAAGCGAGTTGCTGCGGACGTCACGAGTACAACGAGCAAGGCGGAGGGGTTCGGGCGGTGCTGCGTTGAGCAGTTCGCCGGCGTCGGCGGTAACCAGAGCAACGAAGCGTTAGTGGCTCCCTTCGGGCTCGAAAAGAGCAGCAGGGAAAGAGGGGAGAGATGAAGCTCACCGCAGCGGCTCATGGCGGCCCTTGGTGGCTTTGTAGCGCAGAGAAAACGACGAACGGAGCTGCGGTGCTCCGGCGATCCGCGGCGTTCACCGGCTCAATTCGGCCATCGCCGTGGCCTCGGGCTTGCACGCGTGGTCGAGGAAGAAGGAGGGGGCGATGGCGGAGCTGATGAGTCGTTCGGGGAAGCAGGGGAGGCACGGTGGCCGTGGATCGGCGCCGGGCACGGCGACGATGTTGTCGGGACAGAGAGGGAGGGAGAGAGCTGAGCGAGGGGAGGAACTGGAGGGGGACTAGGGTTTGAGGGGGGTGAGAGAGCGCTGGGGCATTCTTCTCCATCGGAGAGGGGACCGGATGGGCGACGCGTGCGTCTCCGGTGATCGGGGCGGCTACGGCGTCGACAGCGAGGCGGGAGGAGGGAGAAGACGCAGGCGGGCCGGTGAGTTGGGCTGGGCCTCGTCTACAGTGACAGGTAAGTGGCCTTTTGGCCTTTTCTTTTTATTTCTTTTCTATTTTCTGTTTTACTTTTTATTTAGTAGCAGAGAGAGAAAAGGAATTCTTTGAGCAACTAATTCACTTAGGAAAAATATGGGAGGTGCCCCAATAAATCACTGGCGATCTTAGACACTGCCACAAAAATTTGGAGACCAGCGGAATTTATTTGGAATTTTTCATAAATGCAAAAGCATTTAGAAGTGTTTAAATGGCACTATTTTAAATGCTACTGCTCATTCTAGCATAAAAGTTGTGTTGTTTTATTTAACAACAAATTGCTTTGGAATATTTGCTAGATGGTGAACATTTTTGCAGCAACTTTGGTGCAACTTCATTTTGCACTTGTGATTTGAATTAGAATTTGAGTTGGAATTTGGAAGGGAGATATGTTGCAATGTTGATCAAGCATAGTTAACCATGGTGACTTGGCATGATCAGAGAGTGATCACGGTGGTGTGAGGCTGGGGATGTTACAATTTGTATATCAATCTCGTGTAAAAAATTCAGTGTTTGTCAACGCTCCAGTGAATTATTAAAATTCTGTGACTGGATGCAAAAGTTTCTGTTTTTCAGCAAGATCAAATCAACTATCACCGTAAGCCATCCCAAAGGTCTTACTTGGCACAAACACTACTTAAAACAACAAAACACATCTAACCAGAGGCTAGATGAAAAATTTATTCAAAAAACAGAAAAGAAAAATATTAGGTTGTCTCCCAACAAGCGCCTTTCTTTAAAGCCTTTTAGCTAGGCGTTGATAATTTTGATGATGCTCACATGAAAGATAGCAATTGAAACACGAAAAGAGCATCATGTAGCATGTGAAAAACAAGTTTAAGTCTAATATACTTCCTATGCATATGCATTTTATAAGCAAACAAATTATCAAGACAAGCAAAAACTAGCATATGCAAAGAAAAAAAAACAATAGCAATCTCAACATAACGAGAGGTAATCTAGTAACATGAAAGTTTCTACCACAATATTTTACTCTCTCATAATAATTACATGTGGGATCATACTCAAATTCAACAATATAACAATCACATAAAATATTCTCAACATGATCCACATGCATGCAAAGTTGACACTCTTCCAAAATAGTGGGATTATCATCAAATAAAGTCATGACCTCTCCAAACCCACCTTTATCAAAAAATTCATAAGATTGATCATACTCCAAGGTAGTGGGATAATTATTTCCTAAAGTTGACACTCTTCCAAACCCACTTTCAAAATTATTGCAAACATATTCATCATGAGGCTTAAATAAATTTTCAAGATCATAAGAAGCATCATCACCCCAATCATGATCATTGTAATAAGTAGCGGACATAGCAAAACTAGCATCCCCAAGCTTGGGGTTTTGCATATTATTAGCACAATTGATATTAATAGAATTTATAATAACATCATTGCAATCATGCTTTTGATTCAAGGAACTATCAAGTATGGGTGCCATAGCAATAATCTCATGTTTAACATAAGGAACTATAGCAAATTCATCTCCATAAATATTGGCATCATGGCCATAAGAATAGCAAGCATCATGTTCATCAAGGGATATTTCAATCAAATCATCGGAATCATAATTATCTATAGATTCATGCATATCATTATTTTCTTCCAAAGCAACGGTCATTCTCTCAATAAATTCTTTGACATAGACATTATGAGCATAGTTTTCATAGCAATATTTAAGTATGTCAATATTTTCAGATTTGTAGAGAGTAATATCATACTTTTCAATCAAAGAAGCAACTTCATAAGAACCCTTAAAAGCAACAAATTCTTCAATTTGTTCAATATCATAGTAACTGTAAACACCCTTTTCATAAGAAGATAAAATTTCATTATCATTAAACTCACATAGGTACGGAAGGTGTTTTTTAGGGTTCTTAGAGCAACAAGTAAAATCACAAAGTTCACAAAGATTTCAAGCATAACATAGCAAACAATTTATTTGATTCCATAGGAGTCTCCCTTTTTCAGACAAACGGTGACGCACAAAATGAGCATGCTCATCTAAAGATTTTCCCTCAACTAAACTAGTTGGGGTTTCAGCACGAGCACATATGGATCGAAGATGATCCAAGTAGAAAACTTTAAGTGGATCCATAAACTTTGTTTCTGATTTTCAATAAACACACAATTATAGCAAGCAAACGAGCAAACAAACCAAGTAAGACATAAGGGCAAACGAAAAGAAGGACGAAAGAGAAGGCGAATAAGAAGGCAAATCTTTTCGAAAATCGTTTTAGAAGTGGGGGAGAGGAAAACGAGAGGCAAATGGCAAATAATGTAATGCAAGAGATGAGAGTTTATGATGGGTACTTGGTATGTCTTGACTTGGCGTAGATCTCCCCGACAACGGCGTCAGAAATTCTTCCTGCTACTTCTTGAGCTTGCGTTGGTTTTTCCCTTGAAGAGGAAAGGGTGATGCAGCACAGTAGAGGTAAGTATTTCCCTCAGTTAAGAACCAAGGTATCAATTCAGTAGGAGAAGAACGCACAAATCACCAACACCTGCACAAACAAACAAACACTTGCACGCAACGCGATAAAGGGTTGTCAATCCCTTCACGATCAACTGCAAAAGTGAGATCTGATAGAGATAGATAAACAAAAGATAAAATATTTTTGTTTTTTTTGTATATAGATCTGAAAATAAAAGATTGCAAAATAGTAGATCGGAAAGTAATATGATGGAAAATAGACCCGGGGGCCATAGGTTTCACTAGAGGCTTCTCTCATGAAGGCAAATAATACGGTGGGTGAACAAATTACTATCGAGCAATTGATAGAAAAGCGCAAAGTTATGACTATATCCAAGGCAATGATTATGCATATAGGCATCACGTCCGTGTCAAGTAGACGGACTCCTGCCTGCATCTACTACTATTACTCCACACATCGACCGCTATCCAGCATGCATCTAGAGTATTAAGTTCATAAAGAACGGAGTAACGCCTTAAGTAAGATGACATGATGTAGAGGAATTAACTCAAGCAATATGATGAAAACCCCATCTTTTTATCCTCGATGGCAACAATGCTATACGTGTCTCGCTACCCATACTTTGTCACTGGGTGAAATCATGCAAGATTGAACCCAAAGCTAAGCACCTCTCCCATTGCAAGAAAAATCAATCTAGTTGGCCAAACCAAACCGATAATTCGAAGAGAAATACAAAAATATCAAATCATGCATAAAAGAATTCAGAGAAGATTTCAAATAATATTCATAGATAAGCTGATCATAAATCCACAATCCATCGGATCTCGACAAACACACCGCAAAAGAAGATTACATCGGATAGATCTCCAAGAACATCGAGGAGAATGTTGTATTGAGAATCAAAGAGAGAGAAGAAGCCATCTAGCTACTAGCTATGGACCCGTAGGTCTGAGGTAAACTACTCACGCATCATCGGAAGGGCAATGGAGTTGATGTAGAAGCCCTCCGTGGTCGAATCCCCCTCCGACGGGATGCCGGAAAAGGCCCCAAGATGGGATCTCACGGGAACAGAAGGTTGCGGCAATGGAAAAGTGTTTTCGTGGATGCCTCTGGTGGTTCTGGAATATATGTGAATATATAGGAGGAAGGGCTAGGTCAGAGGAGTCCCGAGGGGTCCACAAGGCAGGGGGCGCGCCCTCCACCCTTGGCGCTGCCTCGCGGCTCTTCTGACTTGGACTCCAAGTCCCCTGGGTGTCTTCTGGTCCAAGAAAAATCATCGTGAAGTTTTATTCTGTTAGGTATTCCTTTTCTGCGAGGCTCAAAAACAAGGAAAAAACAGAAACTGACACTGGGCTCTAGGTTAATAGGTTAGTCCCAAAAATAATATAAAATAGCATATTAATGCATATAAAACATCCAAAACAGATAATATAATAGCATGGAACAATAAAAAATTATAGATACGTTGGAGACGTATCACTGTTCTATCCAGTTAGCAAGTTGCTCTGCTCTGCTCTGCTTTGCCCTGAGTTGAACTGCCCAGAGTCCTTCTTTAAGGTAGTGCTTCCAAGAGTTCACATTTGGAGCAGACGATCTGAAAATCTTGTCATTCCTGACTGACCAAATACTCCAACAGCTCATTACCACAATGTCTAGTGCAATCTCTTGAGGCAGAAGCCCTACCGTCAGCAAAATCTCATCATAAGCAGAAATGCCTCTGTGTTTATTAGGAGTAAGGTGATCCCAGCAAAGGAGTGCGAAAGGATAGTTCCAGAAGAGATGGACAAGAGTTTCCTCAGTACCCTCATAGCATAGGGCATAGTTATAATCTTGTGAAAACATGATTTTCCTATGCAGTAGATTTTTGGTGTTGAGTCTGTCCTGTAGCAAGAGCTAGTAGAAGATCTTGTGCCTCAATCTACATGCAGTACTCCAAAGATTTTTGAAGATGATGTGAGCTGAGTTGTTTCCCATGAGCAGTTGATACATTTTCCTGGAGGAGTACTGAGGAGAAGACCAAGAATATTTCCATTGATCCTTATCTTCAGTGATCACTCTGTTGTTAATCATCTGTAGTATCATATTGAATTGGGTATAGGCTTCATAGGAGAGTGGTCTATGGAATAAATGGTTGATGTCTTCCTGTGCTTGTAAATTGAGCAGTGTAATGTCTTTGTCCAGTGCAAAAGAGTAGAGCTCAGGAAATCTGCTGCAGAGTGCCTGTCCAGTCCACTTATCTGTCCAGAAAAGAGTGGTGTCTCCTTTGTTTGCCTTGCAAATTGCATGATCTTTATACATTGGAAGAAGCTTCAGTACTGCCTTCCACCAGAATGATCCGACCATCTGTTCTCCAGGCAAGGTCTCTTGATAATATGTCTCCCAGATGATATTAACCCAAGGAATGTCTTCCTTATTCATGAATTTATGCAAATATTTCATAAGAAGATCTTGATTATGAGTGGCTATGTCCAACACTCCAAGGCCTCCATGAATTTTGGGTTTACACACGTTCTCCCAGGAGACCAGAGCAGTGCCAGCTTCTTGGGTACCATATTTTCTCCAGAAGCATTGTTTGAGGTAGATATTGATTTGCTTGACCACTGTTTTTGGTAACATTAGAGAGCAAATAAAGAATTTGGGCATGCTGGTGAATACAGATTTCAAGAGTGTGAGTTTATCACCAGTAGTTGAGTAGTCTGTTTTCAATCCTTTTCATCATGGGAACAAAGTCTTCAATTTTGGGTTTAGAGATGCAGAGTGGAAGACCCAAATAAGTGTGTGGGAGGGAGCCAATTTTGCAACCCAATAACTGAGACAGCAGATTCATCTTAGATAGGGGGTGTTGATTGGGATCATGATGGATTTGGTATAATTCACTTTCAGCCCTGTATATTCAGCATAATGCAAGAGGAGATCTTTAATATGATTCAGTTGCCTTGCATCAGCATTTGCCACAAGAATGGTATCATCTGCATATTGGATGATGGGATAGTCTGGGCAGGATTGATGGAGTAGTGGTGATTCCAGCAGGGAGTGTTGCATAGCTTCATTAAAAATAGATTGAAGAAGATCTGTAGCTAGAACAAATATTAATGGTGAGAGAGGATCACCCTGTCTAACCCCTTTTCTGCATAAGAACTGCTTGCCTGGTACCCCATTCAGTAGGACTGATGAGTAGCCTGTTCCATATATCATTTTAGTCCAGTTAATCCATCTACTACCAAATCCCTTAGCTTGTAGGATATCGATGATGGTATCATGATTTATCATATCAAAAGCCTTCTCAAAGTCAAGTTTCAGTAGGATAATCTCTTTTCTAGATTGATAGCATTGATGAATGTACTCATAGGACCAAGCAAGGCAATCTTGTATGCATCTGTTATTAAGGAACCCATATTGGTTTCTGTGTACCATTCTCAATATAACTTTCTGAAGTCTGTTGGCCAGCAACTTTGTTATTATCTTGAGTGTGCAGTTGAGGAGGGATATAGGTCTGAATTCAGCCGGAGAGGATGCACACTCTGTTTTAGGGATCAATTTGATGAAGGAGTAGTTAATACTTTGCAGGTTTACTGTCCCCTTGTGAAAATCCTCAATCCGTTTATAGAAATCCTCCTTAATGATCCCCCAACAGGCTTTTAGAAAGGCAGCATTAAATCCATCAGGGCCAGGGGCTTTGTCAGCAGGCAAATTTTTGATAACCTCATCAATTTCATCTCTGCTAAATGGAGTTTCTAGCTCATCAAGATTATCTTGGGGCAAAATCAGATGTTGTAGTTGTAGAGGATTCTGAGTAGTGGCACTAGTTCCCATCCTTTCTTTAAAGGCTCTATATAAGATAGTTGCCTTAGCTTGGTGAGTGTGATGCTCCTCTCCATCTTCATCTCTGAGCATGGCAATACAGTTGTTCCTGAATTTAATGGTAGCCTTAGCTTGGAAGTATTTTGTGTTTGCCTCTCCAACCTTAATCTGTCTAATGGTGGCTCTTTGTTTCCAGTATAACCTCTGTTGTTTCAGAATATTCTCCGGATGTGATTTTAGGATCTCTCTGCTGTTTGATTCTACCATTGTTAGCTCCCTGACATCTTCAATATTATCATAGAGAGTATCATGAAGTTGGTGCTCTCAATGGTTTTCTTAAGATCAAAAATATTCCTGGCCTAGATTTTTAACCCTTTCCTCAGTCTCTTGAACTTAGTGGCTATGGTTTTGGCACTATCCAATTGTGGCAGCTCTTGACTCCAAATTCTCTGAACTACCTCCTGAAAATCAGAATGTTCCAACCAGAAGTTCTCAAATTTGAAAATATTAGCTCTTGGGATGGAAGTACCAATTTTTATCATGATAGGCACATGGTCTGAAGTGGTCTTAGCTAGGGGGAATGCCATAGTGGAAGGGAAGCTAAGTGTCCATGCCTCTGAATTAAAGCACCAGTCTAGCTTTTCTAAGAGAGGGGCTTCCTGCATGTTACTCCAAGTATAGTTTCTTCCTTTTAATGGGATCTCAATAAGCGCCTGGTTGCTAATTGCCTCATTGAAGGCCAACATGTCAGTGATGTTACCCCCCTCTCTGTTCCTGTTGTGAGGATACCTGATATAATTAAAGTCTCCAAGAACCATCCAATTGATACCATCCTGGATTTGCAGATTTTAAACCAATCAATAAAGTTTCTTCTATCATTATGTTGACAAGGACCATAGATGTTAGATAGAAGCCATGAATCTCCATTGTGATTGGATGTGAAAGTGATAGATATGGAGTGCTCATTAGAATGAGTCAGTTGGCCATGAAAGATTTGGTCATTCCATGCTACCAAAAGTCCACCTGATGCACCAATGAAGGCAGATATGCAAATTTATTAATTCTCCTGGGGCAGAAATTTTTAATGTACCCACTAGCAAAATGTTCTCTGTTGACATTGTTGGTTTCGTTTATGCTCTCCATATGGCAAAAGGTCTGTGACGAGTCACAAATTCCATAACCGGTCTTTTGTGCAGCTTGACTAAGATAAGCTATATGTTTCAAAACAAAAACTCTTATTGTGTCTTCAATTCAAGAATTTATATAGAAGATAAGTAAAATATATATAATGCAAGGATACAATCAAGAAAATCGCACCATGGGGGAGTCAACAAATCTGACACTACAGATCTCGTATCGAGTGTGTCCTCCAACTCTTTAAAAATGAGGTTGACCGCTCAAATAGAGCCCTTATATTCTCGGATTGGTGGTGAAGAGTTGAAGTACGAACCACCATGATCATGCACTTTCGTCAAATTTTTTTTTGTACAATGCTAATAAATAGAGGCATGCAACAATTGGGACATTTTAGTAGCACTGAACAAAACACACTTAAAAAAAAGGTGTTTTGGGACTATAACTTAGGAGATTTGGTTTTGGGGCTTTTGGTGGCAAGAGAATGTTTTGAATATGGAGCGGTTCTATTTCACCTTTGACGTTCTCTCTTATTATTGTGGCTTTCCGAAGGTCCAAAGTGAAATCGCATAATCACAAAAACAGTATTGTTAAGCCCGGTCCAATTTGACTCAAATTGTCTATTTATAACCTGATATAAACACTGAAAAATGGCATTTAAGCATTGTATGTGGTATTGTTGATGCAATACCATTTTTAGAAACATAACACAAACGCGAACATCCATAAACATGCACATACACTTACCCATACCTATATGAGCATATCCAAGAGATTAATGGAATTCCAGGACATTGCAACTTTGCGTTAAATGCATGGACATGGAGATTCTGCTCTCGACCTCAAATGCTCCCCCATGGACATTAAAATCCAAAAAAGTAAAAATATAAAAAATCATACAAAACTAAAAAAATTGTCTACATGCGTACACATTTTCATGAAGAAAAAACATTCCTAAATGCTCTAGACGAAAAAAAATCGATGATCCAAAAAGACTATTTTTTAAAGTATTTTGGAGCATTGTTTTCTTTTTGCCCATTTGGAATGTTGTCCTTCATGAAAATTTGCACGTAGGTAGATAATTCATGCATGTTTGGAGCTTTTTTTGAATTTTTTTACTATTCATCACCGGTGCATTTGAGCTCGCGAGCAGAACAATACTTTTGGGACAAATGGAAGCAAATGTGGTCTCACTTCAACAAGGATACTAATGATATTACTTTTGTGATTACTCTAATGGTATTATGATCACTTTTATAGGCGTTAATCTTAGACATTATGATCTAAATCAATGATAGTACATATTTTAGTCCATGTGGATAAACGTGATAGTTTGTCTATCTCTACAAAAACACTATAGATCAAGAAAAGATAAATAAAAGGAGGTTGAAACCTCTATATAAGCACTCCATCGATTTTTTGAAAAATGATGGAAATTATTATCTCAAAATGGAGCATCAAGGGACACACACAAAGAGAACGCACACTTGGCCTCTGTATAGATAAGATGCACACAACTAACCCCATCACACACACACAAAAACACAACAACAACTAGCAATGTCAAATAAGACCGAAGTTACGTCTTGATGGATTAAAAAGAGAAAACTATCAAGCGATCAAAAAATTGATCAACAATCTATAGCAACAAGCATATCTAGATCCTTCCATGTTTCTAGAATAGCATTTATCTGTCTGGAGTCCCGTGACTCCAAACGAAGTTTGAGTTCTAACAGATCCTGCAAGCAATTGATATCCTTTCCGTTACAATGCGTTATTTGCTTTATCCTATCTTGATAGCCTGGAAGACTCCCAGGATCCGAAAAGACACCATAAAAAAAGGCCCACCAACCATCTCTTGACATCACTAGTACAATGAGAAGGATTCCAATGGGAACGCTTTCAGGAAAGAAACAACGCTTAAGCGCCATCGTCGTCGGATCTAACCACCGAAGTACGGATCATGAGCTTTCACCCTGAAAAACAAGTCTGAGCAATGCATTCGACAAGGTAACGGCATAAGATACATCCCATATAAGCGCTCCATCAATGGAAAGCTTTGAGGCACGGGATGGATCTCATCTTAGAGTTAGAGGCACAAACTCCTAAGGGCATCTCCAACGTGGATCCTCAAACCGCCCGCATCTGTCCGGATAGCGCGGTCTGAACTTGTTTTGCCATCCAACGCGGTCCTGTATCTATACGCGGACTGGTCTGGACGTCCTTTTTCTCACAAACTGAAGGCAAATCGGGGCTTTGAGGGAGTCCAAACTCCAACCACGTAGGACTCCGACCCCCAGGCCCACTGAAATCCCCCTCCCAGTCCCCTTTTCTTTCAGTCCATCACTACTCCCTCCTTTCATCCGCACCCTCGTGGTTCGTCGCTGCCACTATACCTCTTCGGTCGTCGCCCAGGCATCCTCGGACGTCCGCACACCCCACCCACGAGACTGTCGGCCTTAGGCTACGAATCCCTCCGCAACCAGGTACCCTCTGCATCCCTGCCGATGTCGTCCATGGCGGCACCGCGCCCGACAGGTGTTCGGTCAAATGTCATTGAGCTTGTTTTTAACTTCTTGTTTTCTAGAGAAGCACGATGGTGTGGTACTCGGTGTACGCGGATGAGTTGTTGTGCGATGCACGGTTGGCCGTTTTTGAGGACTTTGTAGGCATGAACAAGGGCCCGGCCTTCTGGCAAAGCTTGCATGCTTCGTTTCATGAGCGAAAGAACTTGATGTCCTACAACATGCATGTCATCCATGCACGCAATGTGAAGTCGCTAACGCATCGGTGGTACACCATCTGCAACTCCTCACGAAGTTTTGCGCTGCGATTCACCAAGTGGAGACAAGGTCGCCATTGGGCGCGTCGAGATCGTAAGTGTTTCCTTTTGTCGGTTAATTCATTCATTCACTCAATGTTGGTTAATCCTTTCATTCACTCGATGTTGGTTAATTCATTCATTCACTCAATATTGATGTACACGTTGTATAGCCTGCGCGTGCTGCCATGGTGTACAATATGACAGAGGGCAGACCATTCCGGCAAATACATTGATGGGTGAAGCTCAAAGGGTAGTTTGTGTGAGACGACATGTGTCGGTTCTGACTCTAGTATCATTGAATTTGGAAAAATGATTTTGAAAACTTGTTGAACATCTGGTTATCTTGTTAAATTTGACTACTATTGTAGTAGAGATATTTGAATGGTTGAATTGTGCTATTTTTATAATTATTTTGAGCTATTTTCTATAAATTATGTGCGGACTTTGCTGAATTCCATCTTGTTTGCATGATTTTTACCCATTTGTTGAAATCCGATTTGAAATGTATGCAGCTAGTTTTCGATGACCGGCTCCTATAACAATGCTCGCGGACTGGACCCCATCGGTCCACGGATGGTACGGTGTCCGGTTTGATGGTCAGGGTTGGAGATGCCCTAAGCATTGTCCATGAAATTTTTTTTGCTGCAATAACACGGACACCTGAAGCACGACTCTGCATTAAAGGCAGGGCAGATGGACGGAACGGGGCGTCGCAAGTCACAACGGATAGTTACGCCAAGAAAAGAATTTGGACCAAGCAAGCAGTATTTCCATCGGGACCACGCACTGGAGAAATATGGCACAGGAACCACCAGTAGTTACCCCACCAGACCAAACGCAATGGGAAGCATCAGAACAGTTGTGCAAGTTGTGCCATTTGGCTCCGTTGGGCAAGAATCCCAAGGATAAAAGGCCTAGCCACGAGATAAGATATGCGTCTTTGACACAGCTGCGGAATGACGCTATCCTGGAGAAAAGGTACACAAGTCAGAGAGCACAGCCGGACCGGAGAAGTGACAATCGGCTGCCGCCAGTCTCTTCAATATTTGGAGATAAACAATAACAGAAAAACACAGCCATTGCCGTCCCAGGCGTCAGCAGAGCCCGGATGGGGTCCTATGGCCGAACGATAACCCAAATCTTAACAAACATCCACATCCACGTGTGTCCCTCTCTCCTTACCCTCGAGGCGCAGGCCATATGTAGGTTCCGAATATGCAATTGCACGCGGACGCAGTGGTGTCCTTTTTGTATTCCGCGCTACCGGCCATCGATCGTGTGCCATTCATGGTGTTGCATTCTGTACGCTCAGCCGCCTGTAGAATATAGCCGTCTTCTTGAATATATGTAGCCCGGACGACTTGCAGAAAGCGAGATCTGAGATCGAGGCCAATTAGGTTCCACTTGTATTCTGTTCTGTGAGATCAGCTTGGGTGGCGGAATCATGATGTGCATGTATCACCAACGACATGATCCTGTTACTATTCAATTCCCTTTAGTAATGAAAGTCAGAGAATCGCTTTCCCGTGAGAGCGATCCTTCTTGGGTCGAGCACTCAGACACCTTACCGCACCGAAAGAATCTTGAAGTCCTTCTGCGTCCAAATACCAACGGTCCTTCAGAGAGCTAGGAAGAGCCAGTGTGCGAGGTTGGCCAATCTCAAAGAAGGGGATGCGGACATAAATTTTTTCCATCGCCGTGTCAATGCCAGGAGAAGAAAAAATCATATTCACCACATCAAACATGCTCACGGTTGGGTGACTGAGCATGGGTAGAAGGAGAAGATCATCCACGACCACTTCTCCGAGGTCACGGGGCGGGTTGGAACCAACAGTAATGTAGACTTTAACTGAGATGAGCTCGACATCCAGCATCACAACCTCCACGCTCTTGGCGTTGTCATCACTGAGGAGGAGGTCTGGGCTGCTATCAAAGAAATGCCCAACGACAAAGCTCCCGGTCCGGACGGCTTCACCGGCATTTTCTTCAAGAAATGTTGGGACCTCATCAAGGTGGACTTCATGCGAGTCATCCACTGCTTTGACTCCCTGCGCACGGACAACCTGCAATGGCTAAACTCTGCCAACGTGGTCTTATTGCCCAAGAAGGAGGGCGCCGAGGGGATCTCCGACTATAGGCCTATCAGCCTTATCCACGCCGTCGCCAAAATCATCGCCAAGGTGCTGTCCATTCGCCTCGCGCCGCTCATGGATGCTCTGGTTTCCAATGCGCAAAGTGCATTTATCAAGAAGAGAAGCATTCATGATAATTTCATGTATGTTCGCAACTTCGCTCGTCGGCTGCACAAGTGCAAGACTCCAGCTCTGTTATTCAAGCTGGACATCAAAAAGGCTTTTGACTCGGTCAGATGGGAGTATGTCTTGGATCTCATGCAACGCATGGGGTTCCCTGATAAATTCAGAAATTGGATTGCGGCATTGCTTTCCTCCTCGTCCTCGCGCTTCCTCCTCAACGGCTTGCCTGGCCCCCCCATCAGGCATGGACGTGGTTTTCGCCAAGGAGACCCCATCTCACCTCTACTTTTCGTGCTCGCAATTGACTCGTTGCACAAGATCCTCGACTTGGCTACGCGCAAGGGAATCATTCATAAGATTCGTGGCCGAGGTGCAATGGTCAGAACCTCCCTCGATGCGGATGACGCGGCCGTCTTCATGGCGCCAATTAAGAGTGATATTGACAACCTTGCAACCATCTTAAAAGGCTTTGGAGACGTCACGGGCCTTTGCACCAACTTCCACAAAAGCTCTGTCATTCCCATTCGATGCGCCAACCTTGATCTTGTGCGCATTCTCAGCAGCATCCCGGCAACCAGGGCGTCTTTCCCTATCAAATACTTGGGCCTCCCACTCTCGGTTTGGAGACTGAAGAAAGTTGACTTCCAATACCTCCAGGACAAGGCAGCTGGAAAATTGGTCATCTGGGATGGGCAGAACATCACCACCATTGGGCGCACGACCCTTGTTCGCTCGGTCATCACCTCTCAGGCTGTGTACTCCATCACACCACTCATTGTCCCTCAAGGTTCCCTTGACAACCTCAACAAGATTGAGCGAGCTTTTCTTTGGTCCGGCTTTGACAAGACCATCGGTGCCAAATGTAAAGTCAACTGGGACATGGTCTGCCGCCCCACCAGCTATGGAGGTTTGGGTGTTCTTAACACCGACAAATTTGCTCGTGCTTTGAGGCTCAGATGGCTTTGGTTTGAATGGAAAGAGCCGTCCAAGCTCTGGGTCTGCCTGGGCAACCCTTGCACCGAGGAGGACCGTGATTTTTTCTACGACTCCACTTCCATCATCGTGGGCAATGGGGCCAAAACGCCTTTTTGGGACTCCCCCTGGCTGCTTGGCCGCAAGCCGAAGGACATTGCATCTCTCGTCTTTGAGGCCTCGAGGAGAAAGAACTGGAAGGTGCGAGAGGCTATCACAGAGAATGCTTGGATGCTTATGATCAGACGAGACATCACCATCACTGGCCAGCATGTGCGGGAATTTTTCACCCTCTGGATGCTCATCCACGACATACACCTCGACGTCCACTCAGAGGATGACATCATTTGGAAGCACTCCTCGGATGGCTCATATTCGGCGTTCACTGCATACAAGGCACAATTTCTGGGTTTGACGCTTTCCCCCATGGACTCCATGGTCTGGAAAATGTGGGCGCCCCCAAAGGTCAAATTCTTCTCTTGGCTGGCCTTACAGGATCAGATTTGGACCGCCGACAGGCTAGAGCGACGTGGCTGGGACAACTGCGGTCTTTGCCCGCTCTGTAAGCAGGTGCAGGATTCGGGCGTCCACCTATTCGCCAAATGCCGCTTCACCTTGAGGCTTTGGCGGATGCTCATTGACAAGTATGGGCTTGCGCATCTGGACCCTTCTGACTGGCACCTTGAGGATTCCCTCCTCTCTTGGTGGGATAAGCGCACCAATTCAAGCATCCCGGATCGTCGAGCCATGGCCTCTCTTACCATGCTCGTATCCTGGACAATTTGGAACGAGAGGAACGCTAGAGTCTTCCGCCACAAAGAGACGCCGCCGCCAATCCTTCTCAAGCTTATTATAGATGAGGCCAACCTATGGGTTACTGCAGGGGCTAAGCAATTAGGGAAAATTATATCGCACGAGTAATTGTCATGCCGTACTTCGGCCTTGTGTAACACTACAAAACTCTATTCTCCTCTACTTTAATAGATGAGGCAAATCTTTTGCCTCCGTTTCGGAAAAAAAAATACCAACGGTGGTGTGTCTCTACTGTGGTTCAGAAGGCACAACCTCACATGTCTGTTGTATACTGCTGAATGAGAGGCACTCTTTACATCGCTACAAACTGTGTCTTAGGTGTGTGTATCCCCTGTTTTAATTTTGTTTGGGTGGAAACCTCCCATGCTTTAATATTACACTTCCGCTTCGGTGCAACCCCTAAATACTTCAACGGACGAGATCTCTCCATACCCCTTCATAATAAAGGGTATTATAGTCTTTTTCAGAAATACTAGCCCGCGCTCAGCAAGAGTTTTTTTTTCGAGTTCTCACCTTACGCATCAACAGTAGGGGGCCGGCCCAATAGTGAACACTTAAAAGAATTAGAGAGTAAAAAGAAGAGGCAATTACACCGATGGTGCTTGAACTTGTCATGGATATTCATTTTATTGTCTGAACTTGAAAAATACATTGAACTGGTTCTAAAACTTGGCTAGCGCGTGCAAATACAGTGCTAAACACATATGTAGACGTATAATGTGCTGACATGGCACCATATTTGGCTGATGTGGCATGGGGTCCACTTGTAACGATGAAATATGATTATTTGAATGCTATATATATCTATTGACTAGTGGGTTCCGCCTGTCTTATGCTCATTTGGAGTCGAACCGCGACCTGCTCTTTGATTATTCACGCGCTGACCACTACACCGAAGAAGCAACAGCGCAAATTAGGGCCTGCACTGCTTTATGTATGATAGCATGGCTTTTGGTGCTTAAATAGGCTGCGTAGGGTGCCCATTCAGTACAGGTTAACTTTTTTTTAAATGTTAAAAGTCTGTAAATTATAATTCATAATAATAAAAGTTAGATTCAAATATTTGTGTATTATTAATAATTACTTCCTGATATACAAATATTTGTGTGTCATTAATAATTGCCTGTGGGCAATGCCAAATATTCGTGTGCACGTATTGTTAAATTAAAAAAAAAACATGCCCCATGTCATGCTGTGGTTTATAAATATTTTTGGTACATAAATAATAACCTCATGGTACACAAATATTTATGTGGAGACACAATAAATATATAGAGGTAAGTATAAAAATAACTTACTAAAAATGTTCCATAATTTTTAGAAATATTCACTTTTATTTAGAAAACAATAGTTTAAATATAAGCCATGAGTTTTTAAAAATGTTTAGTAAGTACAAACTTTTAAAATATACAATCATGGATTATATTTAAGAATGTTCGTTAAATTTTAAAATAATAACCTCATGGATTATATTTGAATCTAATTTTTTTTATTGTTATTATAATTTACAGACCTTTTACGTTTCTTTCTAAAAAAAAATAACATATACTAAATGGCCCACTGGATGCAGCGCATTTAAGCACCAGAATCTTTTCGATATGAATTCAGTGATATAATTTTTGCTCCCGTCGCAATCGGTCTCGTTGATTAAATTTATAGTCAAACTTGAATCCCGGGAAGCGCGGGCGCACTACATTGTGGAACGAAGGGAGTAGTGACCAAAGTTGTGATCGTACGGTGTGTGGTGCAGTGGTCAGCATATGCTCTCTTCAACCTGCAGGTCGTATGCTCGACTCTGATCGGGCACCATTTTTAATTTCAATTTTCTATTTGTTCTGACATACGGGACCACTTGTCATAGGGACATATATATTATTAAAGTAATCTTGCTTCGCCACTACAAGTGGCCCCATGCCATGTCAACAAATACGAGGCCACATCAGCACACTACACGTTTACAAATAAGATTAGCACCGTATTTGCACGAGTCAGCCAAGTTTTATAACCAGTTCGGCGTATTTTTCAACATTAGACACTAAAATGAACATCCATGACAAGTTCAGACACCACTGGTGTATTTACGTCTAAAAAGAAGAAGCCAGGGATTGAACCCATGTCTCCAGGATAAAGCATCACGCCACAAACCATCAGCTCACTGTAGTAGTTGTGATAAAACAGTAGAGCCGACCTATTAAAGGTAAAAGTGCCGGTTATTTCACTGATTTTCCGGGTTTTATCTTTTTTTTTTTCAATGTTTTTTCACCGGATTTCTCTGTTTTTACTGGTTTTTTTATTTTTCCTTTGTTTTTCTTTGTTTGTTTCTAAATTTCATCGGCCTTTTTTTATTTACTTTTTGGTTTTGTTTGGTTCTTTCTCGTTTTTATTAGTCTTATGTTTTTTCTCGATTTTCAGTGTTTTTTCATACACATTTTTGCTATATATCTAATGCATTTTTCTAGCACACATTTAATAACTTTTAAATACAAGGTTAACATTTTTTTAATACATAGTCAAGATTTTCTCTGTATACATTTAATATTTTCAAATGCCTGGTTAACATTTTCTAAATACAAGATTAACTTTTTGAATATATCATCACATTATTTCCATACAAATTTAACATGTTTCAAATGCTTGATTAACATTTTCAGAATACAATTTTAACATTTTTTCTATACACATTTAATATTTTTCAAATAACAGATTAACATTATTGAAATACTTATTTCAAATATTTGTGCGCATGCCAGTGGGCCGCGGCTAAATATTGTGGCTGCTCGCAAGTTTGGTACGCTCGCTTGCTTGGCCCGTTAGAGCATCTACAGCCTGGCGTCTCAAACTCGCTTCATACGTCCGGGCGGGCCGCCCGATCATTGTCCGGTCGCAAAATTTTGACCCAGACGGGCGCCTCAAACGCCCGTTCTGACCGGCACCCCTCATATCCAGCCCAAATATGGGCGGATATGGGGGCGCCCGGGCGCGCCCGGGCACGCCTGCCACGTCAGACCCGGCCCACGCTGGCCCATCCGACCCCACATATATTCCTCCCCATCCGCTCGTCGGACCAAACCCTAGTCACTTCACTCCACTCCCCTCCGCCACCCAAGCTCGTCTCCGGCGTCTTCCGCCGTCTCCGGCATGGCGGGCAGCGGATCCGAGTCCTTTACCTCCAGATCCGTCGACCCCGAGCTCATCCCATGCGGCCCCGAGGAGGAGGTGGCCGTCCGGCTTGTGCTCCGCCACGCCCGGGAGGAGACCCGTGCACGGCAGCGCTCGGACTCCTTCCGGCAGGAATCCATTGCGTCCGCCCAAATGGCGCATGGATCTGGCGCCCGGGAGGAGACCCGTGCACGATGCGCAACCCCTCTGTTGGCGCGCCGAGCATCGGGAGGCACCATGGGCCTCGTCCGACGAGAACAAGGCACGGCGGACCGGGCGCGGGAGGCAGCGGCAGCCCTCGCGGCGATGGACGTCCGCGAGGCGGAGTAGCATTCTTCGGCGCCTCGTATGGCGCATCTGTCTGGGCGCCGCATCCGCATCGTGGTGGACGTCACCGGCTCGTGCCAGGACGGATCCGTCATCGATCTGACGTCCACCGGCAACGTTTGGGTTACGGGCTCCGACGAGGAAGAGTAGGGCATGGGAGACGGCGGCGCTTGTGTCCCGTAAGTCGGCTCGTGTCCCATGCCCTACTCTACCCTGTCGGCGACCGGACAAACACTCTGAGGGGCGCAGCCGGCCGCCGGACATGGCCACGGCGGAGCTGGGCGAGCGGGGAGCGGAACCAGACGAAGCTCCGCTCAAATATCATTGCGTTGCATGTAATAATATGCATTTGAGATTTCTAATTTGAGGTATCCGGATGTGGTTGAGCGGTCGGATTTGCCAAGTCCGGCTGTAGATGCTCTTAGTTTATGAATTTGTAAAAAGTTCACAAATTTGAAAATTGTTCAGGAGTTAAATTCTAGAAATTTGATGAATTAAAAAAAATCATTGCGACGTCAAATTTCAAAAAGATGATGAATTTGAAAAAAGTTACGAATACAAAAATTGTTCATGATTTAAAATTTTAAAAAGTCATGATTTTGAAAAAAATTCATGAGTTTGGAATATGTGGCAAATTTCAAAAAAAATGTTTAATGAATTTTAAAAAAGTTCACCAATACAAAAGAAAGTTCGTGACAAATAAAAAGAAAAATAGTCCGAAAAAGGAAAAGGAAGAGAAAAAACCAAGCAAAAACTGTGCATGGAAAAACGAAAGGAAAAATCGTGAAAACCATCCAGAACCAGAACCGGAATTGTACACAACAAGTAGAGTAAGAAGTAGAACCATGCAAAGCAAAAAAGCTGTCCGTGGTGGTAGTTCGGTTGGAAATAAACCAATTGGTTTTGAGTTCGAATCCCTACTTGCGCAATATTAGTTTTGAAGCTTAGAAAAAGAAAAGGAAAAATCTAATTGGGCCGAGCCCGGGATGGGGATATGGCGTACCTATACTCCTCAAATGTACATATACGTTTGCCAAATGTCTAAACTGCCCTTTATACGTTTTATGGAGTGTACGAAGCGGGGCTCTTAATATTATGATTTGACAAAGCTCGCTTTACCTGGAAGCTCAAATTTAATAACTTAGAAATCCAGCAATGTACAGGGACTAGAGAGAGATGTTGGAACTGCTCAGATAGACAAAGCTAGTACTATTTCATAGCACTAGGTCGGCATTTTTTTCACTTGGTCGTTTTGAACATTGACAATTACCTTCTGTTTCTAGAAGTTGGCAAATATTAATACTAATACTAATAATGAGATGAAAATATTTTATTATTGATCTAGTAATAGCATGCATTTGTACTCCCTTCGTTTCTAAATATAAGTCTTTTAAGAAATTCCACTATAGACTTACATACGGAGCAAAATGAGTGAACCTATACTCTAAAATGCGTCTATATACATCTGAATGTAGTCTCTATAGTGGAATCTCTAAAAAGACTTATATTTAGGAACGGAGGGAGTACATGACAAATCCAAAATATTGTCAAGCATTATATGTTACCGTCAGGTTTTAAAACTTCAAAATGTTGACTACATGCATGACAAAATGGCATCCATAAGTGAATGACACTCTCCGTAAAAAATATAAGAGCGTTTAGATCACTACTTAATTTTTTTTATGGAAGGAGTACATTTTCCAGTGAAATAAGAGTATATTCCACTTTATTTTACCTCGCTAGTGAAGGAGATAAGAGTTTTATTTTATAGGGAAACAACATGACCCTCTGTGTATTTTTTTAATTAATTTTAAGAAAAAATGGTACAGCCAAACGCCTCAAAAGGAAAAAAAGAGAGCTATACAGGCCAAAAAATAATAAACAATAAAAATACAGTGTACATGAGGTAGCTATCTAAGAGCATCTACAGCCGGAGATGGCAAATTCGACCCTTCAAATGCCCACGGATAAGACCAGACGCGTCCGCGTACAGTGACCGGTCAGGCGGTCACGCCTCATATTTGCTCCTCTACATCCGAGTCTCTCATATTCCACCCACTAGATCCATACAAACCATGCAAAATAAACCTACGTACTACTACGATACCCTAGCTACAATTCGTCGTCGGAGATGACCATGGCATTGGTGCCGGGCGCCGGGTGAATGGGCGCGTAGGAGGGCTCCGGCTCCTCCTCCTCCTCCTCCTCGACTTTATCCATGTAGGCGAGCATCTCCTCCTCCTTCGCGGCGTGCTCCGTCTCCATCTCCTGCCAACGACGCCGTCTGGCCTCCGCATCCGACTCTGAGCGGAGGGAATCGAGGATGGCTGCTGCTCCACCTATAGATCCGCATCCCCAGCGTCCCCAAATCCTCCTTCGGCTCCTCCTCAACCTCATCGTCCTCCTTCTCCTCCTCCTCCTCCTCCTTCTCCTCAACCTCGTCCTCATCGTCCTCCACCTCCAAGTCTTCCTCCGGATCCACTGCATCCGGAGGTAGCCCGCGGCGATCCGGGCTTCACGCCTTGCCCGGATCTGTTGCAAGGAGCTGCAGCCGGCGCTCCAGCGTTAGATTTGGGTAGCTCCTTACTCGGTGGCATGGGGGCATGGCTACTAGTGGTGGCGGACGGGGAATGGAAAGTGGCGGCGGCGGTGAACGGGAGGGGGGAAATGTGGACGGATAGGGTTTCGGTGCCAGCGGTCAGCTTAAATAGCCGGGTTAGGCACTACGCGGCCCGCCGGAGCGTCGGCACACGACGCCATCGGTTCATCGGAGGAGACGAGATTCGGACCGCCGAGTTTCAGAGTGTTTTCCTATGGGACCCCATCATCAGTTCGATGTGGCCGACGCGCCCCAACGCCCCCATGTCCGCCCCATATTTGGGCTGGATATGAGGGGTGCCGGTCAGCCCGGGCGTTCGAGGCCCGTTTGAGGAGCCCGTCTGGGTCAAATTTTCGTGACCGGTTACCAGACCATCCGCCCGGGGGTTTGAGGCGGGTTTGGGGCGACCGGCTGTAGATGCTCTAAAAGAGCTATCCGCCTATCCCATGTGTTCAAAGTTCTACTATTCCTTCCTATTGGCTCTGTAAATGATCCATTTGAGTTATTCCTTAAATTTCTTCGTGCAAGCATAAAGAATGGGGACCCTGGCTTTAAAAATGTAGTCATTCCTGATGGTCCATATTGCCCAGAGACTAGGAAATGATTTCCAGAGCAAATGGAACTGCTAAAAGAGTTTTAATGTGAGCAATTTCATCTTGAATCCCCATGTGAGTAGGAGCCCAAGCAGGGCAAATGTAAGACCAACACATTTGTGCAAACGGCAGTGAAGAAATAGATGATCCCTAGTTTCAAGTACCTGCATACCACACATGACACAAGTGTAGTCATCAATGAATAAATTCTTCCTTTGGAGATGTACCCTAGTGTTCAATCTGTTTTCAATCATTAACCAAAAGAAAATTACGTGCTTATTAGTCCAAAAAGTTGCAGTTATCGGTCTCACATTGTGAAGTTCTTTGCCTATGTATTGTAATCTGAATAGAGAGAACAAAGCAGAATCTGGACCGAGATGGTCGGATTCAGATTTGAATTGTGCAAGGAATGGGTGGACAAAGATCTGATAAAGACAATCATGCTATACTCTTTCCTGGATCATAGTAGTAGTGGGAGTTAATCAGAGAGGATAACATTGATCCTACGTGTAAGGTTCAAAGGTTAGAACTAAGTGTAAGGGGTGAAAACAGAATGTGACGGAACGCTGCCACCAATTGTCTTCTTCTTTGTAGTACTCTGTCTATCTCAAATATAGTACGCATTAGAGTTTAAGTCAAACCATGTAAACTTCGATCAAGTTTATAGGAAAAGTTACCAACATCTAGAATACTAAATCGTTATAGATATAGATAATATTCTCAACAAACTTGATCAAAGTTTGTAAAATTTGACTTTTATGAAGATAAATGTGCCGAGGGAGTCATAAAGCGAAGTTGTAAAGAAATCAGTTGAAACTTTGAAACGTGCGATATTATTTATCTTTTCACGTTAAATAGAAGGGAACAAAGTAAAATCTCGACGGAGGAAGAAGAAAATATCTGATTCGGTTTTGAATTGTGGAAGGAGTTGGTGGATGAAGACCTGATCAGTAAAAGTTGACAACTGTAGTACATTGCCTCTTAGGCCAAGTGTGGGAAGTGGTCAAAAGAAGTCTTAAGTGTATGGGATGGAAGGTTGGTGGATGAAGACCTAATCAGTAAAAGTTGACAACTGTAGTACATTGCCTCTTAGGCCAAGTGTGGGAAGTGGTCAAAAGAAGTCTTAAGTGTATGGGATGGAAGGTGATGTACCACCGCAACCACTTCTTTTCTTTATGGTAGCGAAGATAAAGAAAACAGTTGCGTCCTTGTGACAACTTTTACCCTGTTAAGTTTTTTTTTTGCCATGTTTTGTCTCTTAGTTATGACCTTGTGACACCATCTTATTTACATTTTCTCTACTCTTCTATTCTTAAATAGTTACAACCCACTAACTATTTTTCCTAAGCATGCAAGCCTTCTGCATCAATAAACCATGCATGTCGCCACATCAATAATCTATCTATTACGCCACTAATTATTTTTTCATGCATGCAACCCTTTCATATCAACAATTCATGCATGGCTGGCAAGTCATGCATGTAGACCACCTCATGCATGATTTTCCCCTGGGAATCAAGTCGTGTAAGACACTTCTATATTTGTTTTTGCATTAATTTTAGTCTTCTACCACTTATCCATACATATTTTCGTCTAGTATATATGACAAGATGGATCCACTTGCGGCCGAGCTATCCTCCCAGTTATCCTGCCACGTCATCCTAACATGTGGGCCTGGTTTGTCAGTTTGGAGAAATAACAAAATGAGATAAAAGGCCACCGAAAGGTTCGAAAAGCATGTCACTTGTCACCCGCAAAAAAAAAAGGGAATTGCTTTAATTTGTCTAGTTGTATATGAGATATCTATTGCCGCAAATCATCAATCCTTCTGTTTTCTCTCCACACAAAAAACCCTTTTTTCTTTCTTTCTGTTACTATTTATACTTAGATACTATTTTTAGTTAACTTTGTCCAATGTGGATAAGATAAGAATAAATTTATACTTTGTTTTAACTAAGAGGTAATATGTGGCAGGAGTTTTTTACGGAATAAATATTATTTTATTTATTTCAAAATGGAGGCAAAAGAATTGTCTCATTGATTAATTAAAAAGAAGATAATTGCCTAGTTAATTTATGGAAACCAGGCTAAAACCAATACAATCAGACCATAACCAGACTAGTCATCAATCATGGGACCCCGCCAACACACAGGCAACACGTCAAACCCTCTCAACACACAAGAACCACAACTCGCAACGCTTGTTCAACACAATGGAACCCCTGACGAGAACATCTCGACGAAAGACAATGGACAATACCAAAACCGCAGTGACGACCGAAACCATGAGGACGAGATGAGAGATCGAAAATAAGCAGCTGCGGACGCCTCTCCTATAGTCCTATGGCACCACTCCTCTTGCCTTTGCATCTGAGCGACCTATCCTTCAATATGCTAGTGCGAGGGAAATCACTTACCTTGTTGCATTTGCCCTTGATAGTTCCCTTTAGGAGGCAAGAAATCACCCTTCATGATCCAGGGCTAGCAGCCTCCACAAAGATCTTTTGCGAAGAGAGCATCAGGATTATGCGACGGTGGTGGTGGAGCGGGCGCCTAAGCCACATCTGAGGGCCCGAGCAAATTTACCTCATGTTGCTCTCATGATAGGACTGAATCATGTCCCTCACATGTGGTTGCCGACAAGTTCACAATCATTCAAATGACAAAGGTGAAGCAGAGCCTGCACATAGCACCCGAAGCTCGGGCATGATCTGCAGCACCTAGGGCATGAGCACGACAATGGCCTTGCCTTCAACGGCAGATAGCACAAGGGACAAGGAGACACCGACGACGAGTTGTCTCCAGCTCGAGGGGAGAAAAAACCATAGAGCTCTCCACCCTTGTTCTCCATTGAGCCATCAACAACATTGACCTCAATAAGAGGACGCGGCATAGGAGTGGCCTGCACCACAGCCGACCAAAGACATATGCTTCTAACAGCAGCCTCCACCCACTCGAGAAAGCTTCCAACACGAGCCAGCAACTCAGTCTAAGCTACTAGAGAGGACCGCAACACCACATGGGATGGGGTTGCCGACACAACGTGAGGAGAAACCACCGACACCCAGGACCCATGAGAAAGCTCCTTGGGGGGAAGCGCGGATTTCATCGGACCGCCACAGAAGATGGGGCTTGACAATGCTCGGATTGTGGCGCCCCCGACTCAATCGTACACTAATCATACACGCAAACGTGTACGATCAAGCACAGGGACTCACGGGAAGATATCACAACACAACTCTAACACAATTTAAACGGAGGTCCACAATATTACAGACCAGGGATCCGAAGATCCGAATACATAAGTCAGTCATACAAATATTATCTGAGTACAGACATAGTTAGACAAGTTTTGCCTTAAGAAGGCTAGCACAAACAGCGACACTAGATCGAAAGGCGTTGGCCTCCTGCCTGGGAGCCTCCGATCCTACTCCTGGTCAGCTGGCTCGATCCAGTAGTAAGTACCCTCTGGACCCTCCTGGTAGTAAGCTCCGGTGGTGGCATCTGGCTCCTGGACTCCATCGTCTGATGTATCATCAAGGTGGGGTATATGGGGAAAAGAGAAAGTAAAGCAACCGTGAGTACTCATCTGAAGTACTCAGCAAGCAAGGATCTATACTACATATGCAACATTATCAATGGAGAAAGGCTGTATATGTGGACTAGGCTGCAGAAATGCCAGAATAGAGAGAAGGCCTAGTCCTATCGAAGACTAGCATCTTCAAACATCTTCTCAAGGCCATCATCTTGCAGCAGTAGAAGAGAATAGAATAGCATTTTATTTAGCAAACATGTTGAAGTACAGCTTAAAGATCCTTCCTCGACTCCCAAGCGAGAAAGCGATCCCGAAGCTTCAATTAAGTAACAAGTATCCAGTTTAAGTAGTAGACCGGGATAAACAAACTGAGCGTCCTTTACCGTAGGACCGGCTATCGATAGAAGATTCATCCCTGCAGGGGTGCACTACTGTTACCCAACACGCTCGATCAACTCTGGCCGGACACACTTGCTGGGTAATGCCCGTCCTCGGAAGATCAACACGAAACAGCGCTCTACCTAGGCTTGGCAGAGAGGTCAGCACGCCGGACTAACCTATGCATCCAGAGGTCTCGGGCCATCGCCCTGGGCACTCTGCGCGTTGCGAGACTGGCCGGGATGCAGGCGCGACACTGAACTCGTCAGTGAAGTATCCAGCCCAATCCCGACAATCAGCCCGCACGGTGAATCGTGACGTCAGACGAGCTTTCGGGAGAAACGTACTTCGCAGAGGGTCCCATAACCATTATCTCGCGTGGTGGTAGTGCGTATAGGGCACGTCGACCCACTCAGATCACACACCCAAATCCAATAGGCTCAATTAGTATCACGCGGAGACAATCAGAGTCTCTGATGCTCCGCCACAATGTCACACTCGAGTGCCCTTCCGGCACACCCGAAAATCATAGATCCCCAGAGGGTACCCACCAGGGTGGACCCGCCTGTAACAAAGGTCAAGTAATCGTGTGGTCATAACATCAAGGGGAAAACCCGAGGAATCACCCTCGGCGGATTCCACTCGACGAAATCATCAGGGTGAACGTATGAGGTATCACCCTCGAGGTTCACACTGAGGGTTGCACGACAGAGTCGTATCGGAAGTGGAGAAGGAGGAATCACCCTCGATGACCACGACCAAACAGCTACACTGCAGAGTATTCATCGGGAGTGCGTTACGAGGTATCACCCTCGACACTCGATAGTTACTACGCAGAGTCGTACAACTAAGGGGGTGTGATGTGAGGTGTCGGTCTCTGGTCGACGATCACATTGATCGAGTCGTCGACGATCAAGCAGGGGCATCAAGGATAAGGTGGTGGGGTCACTGATGGTTCACTACCAACCTATACTAAACAGTTTATCATAGGCAGGTAAGGTAGCAATGAACAGGTTACAACAGCAGGCTATGCATCAGAATAGGAGCATACATTAACAGTAGCAAAATCTAATGCAAGCAGGAGAATAGAATGGGCGATATCTGGATGCTCAAGGGGGAGGGGGCTTGCCTGGTTGCTCTGGCAAGAGAGAGGGGTCGTCAACGGGCTGCTCGTCGGTAGTGTAGTCGTACCCGGGTGCAGCGTCGTCGGTCTCAGCGTCTATCGAGAGAGAGAAGGAGGGGGAGAGAAACAATAAATTCACGGCAATAATGCAAACAATATGTATGACATGCCTAAATGATATGACGGGGTGTTCTACTGCCTAACTAAATGATTTATTTAATTTAGGAATTTATTCGGATTTATTTAATTAAAGTTGGGCACTATTCATTTATCGAAATCGGTCTAAAAGTTCAACGTTCATATAGCTACGGGCGTCTGACGGGAATACGGAGGACGTATTCGGGTTCGTATCGAAATTCTGAGCAAGTTTCATGTATAAAGTATTTTCATCGGAGTTACGGTTTATTTAATATGAAGTTCTAAAGTTTTTATTAATTTCTGGAATTTAATTAATTATTTAAATTAACATTATCCGAAACAGTGCTGCGATGACATCAGCATGACATCATGCTGACATCAGCAGCCATCTGACAGGGTGGGTCCCACCTGTCATAGACTGTTTAGGTTAATTAGGGTTAACTAAATAATTAAACTAATTAATTAAATTAGATTAATCTAAACAAGGTTAATTAACTTAATTAATTAACTAATTAATTATTAATCTTAATTATTATTATTATTATTATTATTATTATTATTTTGTTTTGGGCGTGGGCCCCGATCGTCATATGCCAGGGGGTTTGGGCCCAGCGGCAGTGGCACTGGGGCACTGGGCCCCTTCGGTCAGTGGCCCAAGGGCCACGGACGCGGACGCGCGGCGCGGGCGCGCGGGCGCGATGCAGGGGCGTGGCGACGCGGGGGTGGGCGCGACGACGGGCGCGCGGGCAGTGTGGCGGAGCGCGGCGATAGCGCGAGCAGGGCGAGCGCACGGGCTCGGGGCGACGCGAGCAGGCGCGGGCCGGCGACAGAGGCGTGGCGAGGCGCGTGCGAGCGAGGGGAGAGGCCGGGGCCGAGCCTCACCGTTCGGTGTAGGGAGGGGGCAGTGGGCGCGGGGAAGACGGCGGCGTGGTGGCGGAGAGGCGACGTCGGGGACGAGGCGGCGGCGTCGTGCGGCGTCGGCGGCGACGGGCGCGGCGTCGGGCGCGTCGGGGCGCGGTCGGCGCGGTCGAGGCGAGCGCGCAGGGCTCGGGCCCGATCCGATTCTGGATCGGGGGCGAGGGGGCGTGTCGGTGGTCGAGGGGGGGCGATTTAGGGTTTGCTGGTCTCCAGGGGGAGGCCATATAGGGGAGGGGTGGGCCGGGAGCTGGGCCTTGGCCCAGTTGGGCCGGGGGGGGGGGGTTTCTTCTTCTTTTTTTCTTTTCTGTTTTGTTTTCTTTTACCTTTTTCTTTTATTTATTTTCTTTTCTCAGTTTAGCAAATTGTTAGGCCACATATTGAATTTTGTAAAACATAGGAATTGCTCCAACAAATACTAGGCATTACCTACCACTACCAAAAATTGGTTTGGAGTCAACTTGAGTTCACACAATTTTTATAATAATTAAAATGCATTATTCCTTACTGTTTTGATAATGTTTGAGCCACCTAATTATATTATTAATTGTTGGTTTCAATTTTAGAATAGTCTCTGCAATATTTATTATTTACTGAACATTTTAGTTTCTATGTTGCACAACTTTTATATTTCACTTTCATTTAAATTTGAATTTGACTTAGGAGTTGAAATGCAATATGATGCTAATGATGATTATGCACTATCAAACTTGTTGACATGTCATTATCAAAAGTGATTACTGTAGCTAATGACAGGGGGTGTTACAATTCTCCTCATCTATTAAGAATTCTCGTCCCGAGAATTAAGAGAAAGACTGAAAGAAAGTGGGGTATTCTTCGCGAAGACGATCCTCGCGTTCCCAAGTGGCCTCATCTTCAGAATGATTTGACCACTGAACCTTGAGGAATTTGATTGACTTTTGACGAGTCCGACGTTCAGCTTCATCAAGAACACGGATGGGATATTCTTGATAAGACAGATCTTCCCGTAATTCAAGCACTTCGTGATCCACAGCTCGAATAGGATCCTTGAAGCAGCGACGGAGTTGGGATACATGAAAGACGTCATGTACTTGAGAAAGATTTGGCGGCAACTGCAATTGATATGCCACCTCTCCTCGACGGTCAAGAATACGGAACGGGCCAATGTAGCGAGGAGCTAACTTGCCTTTGATTCCGAACCTATGATTGCCTTTCAACGGAGTGACGCGGAGGTAAGCTTGCTCGCCAGGTTGATAGACCATTTCCTGATGCTTTCGGTCATAGTTGCTCTTCTGACGAGACTGAGCAGTTTTCAAATGTTCACGGACAATGCAGACTTGGTCTTCTGCTTGCTGAATAATGTCCGGTCCGACGAGTGAGCGTTCCCCAGTTTCTGACCAATTCAGAGGGGTTCGACACTTACGACCGTATAGAACTTCAAACGGTGCCATCTTCAGACTAGCTTGATAGCTATTGTTGTAAGAGAATTCGGCATACGGGAGAGATTCCTCCCATTTCTTACCGAAGGAGATGACGCAAGCTCGAAGCATATCTTCGAGCACTTGATTAACTCGTTCAACTTGACCCTGTGACTGAGGGTGAAAAGCGGTACTGAACGACAAATGTGTTCCCATAGCTTCTTGGAAACTATTCCAGAATCTGGAGGTGAAGAGGCTGCCACGATCAGAACTGATCTCCAACGGAACACCATGGAGTGACACAATTCGGGAAACATACAAGTCTGCTAACTGGCTAGCAGTGATTGTCTCCTTAACTGGCAGAAAGTGAGCAACCTTGGAGAATCGGTCAATGACGACAAAAATAGCATCATGACCCTTCTGAGATCTGGGAAAACCAGTAATGAAATCCATTTGGACCTTGTCCCATTTCCATTCAGGAATTGCAAGGGGTTGCAGAGTTCCTGTGGGCCTTTGATGTTGAGCTTTAACGCGGCGGCAAACGTCACACTCAGAAACATAACGAGCAATATCTCGCTTCATATTGGGCCACCAGTATCTCTGACAAATGTCACGGTACATCTTTGTGCTACCAGGATGAATTGGCAGAGGAGTGTCATGAGCTTCCATCATAACGTGTTCTCTCTCATCCTTGAACTTAGGTACGAAGAGACGGTGTTGGAAAAATAGGATCCCATCATTATCAAGATGGAACTCCGACGGTTTTCCTTTTTCAAGGTATCTCTTGATCCTTTCAACTTCAGAGTCATACCGTTGCATAGTCTTGATGCTGTGTTCTAAATCTGGTTCGACAACGAGGTTATTGAGATAACCCTGTGGAACAATATGGAGGTTCAATTTACGAAACTCTTCATAAAGAAGAGGTTGTGATTCCTGAACCATATGGTTGCTGCAATAAGCCTTGCGGCTCAAAGCATCGGCCATTACATTTGCCTTGCCAGGGGTGTATGAGATATTCATATCATAATCGGCTATTGTCTCGAGCCATCTTTGTTGACGAAGGTTCAGATCTGGTTGAGTATATAAATACTTCAAACTTTGATGATCCGTATATATCTCACAACGGTTACCGAGAAGGTAATGTCGCCATAGCTTTAGGGCATAAATAACCGCAGAAAGTTCGAGATCGTGCACTGGGTAATTTTCTTCGTGAGGACGCAATTGTCGGGAGGCATAAGCAATCACCTTGCGTTCTTGCATTAGGACACAGCCTAATCCTTGACGGGAGGCATCGCAGTATATCACAAAATCCTTTTGGGAATCCGGGGGTGGTAATACTGGGGCAGATGTCAATTTATCTTTTAGTGTCTGAAAGCTTTCTTGACATTTTTCTGTCCACTCAAATTTAACACCTTTGTGAAGCAGATTTGTCAATGGTTTTGCAATCTTGGAAAAATTCTCAACGAATCGACGGCAATAACTAGCAAGTCTGAGAAAACTTCTGACTTGCTTAACATTCTTCGGGGGAGTCCAGTCAAGAATAGCCTGAACTAGTTCGGGGTTAACAGCAATTCCATCCTTGGAAATCACATGTCCAAGGTAAGTTACTTCAGAAAGCCAAAATTCACATTTGGAATACTTGGCATACAACTGGTGTTCTCGGAGCCTTTCTAGTACCAAACGGAGGTGTTCAGCATGTTCTTCTTTATTCTTAGAATAAACCAGAATATCATCCAAATAAACCACGACGAATTTGTCGAGATAATCCATGAATATATAATTCATCAGACGGGAGAAAGTTGCTGGAGCATTCGTTAGGCCAAATGACATGACGGTGTATTCATAGGAGCCATAACGAGTGGCGAATGCAGTCTTGGGAATATCCTCTTCACGGACACGGATCTGGTGATAACCCAACCTCAGGTCGAGTTTAGAGAACACCGACGATCCAGCGAGTTGATCATAAAGATCATTGATCCGGGGCAGTGGGTACTTATTCTAGATTGTGGCTTGGTTAATGGGCCGATAATCCTGAACCAAACGGTTAGTTCCATCCTTCTTCTTAACGAAGAGTGAAGGTGCTCCCCAAGCAGAGGAACTGGGCGGATGAAACCACTCTTAAGCGACTTGTCGATTTCTTTCTTAAGCTCGAGTAGGTGATGCGGAGGCATCTTATAAGGTCGCTTGGCAATAGGGACGGTGCCAGGCTTCAAGTCGATGACGAACTCGACAGCTCTAGCCGGGGGTATTCCTGGAAGTTCTTCTGGAAAGACGTCTGGAAAATCTCGAACGACAGGAACGTTCTCGATCCCTTCCAGCGGTGAGGCGTTCAAAGCATTCAGAGCATATATCTGAGCTTCAGCATCCCGAGTAATGCGGGCGGTATAGTTCACTATCTCATCGGTGGGGTGAAGAAGTTGGACGACTTTAGTGGCACAATTGATCGAAGCAATGTGAGCTTTCAACCAATCGATTCCAAGAATGAGGTCTATGGTGGAAGACTTCAAGACGATGGGCGAGGCAAGGAATTCCAATCCTTTAATTTCGACGGTAACGTCAGGTGCTATTACGTCAGCATGACAGTGACCTCCGGGAGTTTTAATGACTAACGGAGTATGCATTTTCTCATATCGAATGCCATGCATAAATGCAAATTTTCCAAAGATGAATGAATGTGATGCTCCTGAATCAAATAAAACAGAAGCAGGTATTGAGTTAACAAGAAGGGTACCCATCACAGTAGCAGGTTGATCCTGGACTTCTTCAATGTCAATGTTGTAGGCGTGTCCACGACCATGTGCAGCAGACCCAGTATTATAGTTGCGGGTCTGATTGTTGCCACGACCATTGCCACGGCCAGCACGGGGAAAGGCTAACTGATTCTGATTCTGGCGGTAGTCTTTAGCCTGGTGACCTGGTTTGCGGCACTTGAAGCATAGACCATCTTCAGGACGAAGAGGAGCATTGTTTTGAATAGCTTGAGTTTTTGGCTGCCTCGGTGGTGGAGGAGGCAGACGTGGTGCAGCATAGTTGTTCTTTGGCGCAGAGGTATTGGGACGGAACGCATTGTTGGGAATCCAAACTCGACGCTTCGATGCTGAGCCCGAAGATGAGCCAGCATCACGATAGCGCTTCTGCGAGTCCTTGTATTCCATCTGAGCGGTCTCAACAAGAATAGCCTTGTTCGTCAGAGTTGAAAAGTCATTGAAGTCTTGAGCAGCTAGTGCAAGCTTGAGGTCGGGGTGTAGTCCACTACGGAACTTCTCTTGTCTGCGTGCATCTGTGGCGATGTCTTCTTCAGCATAGCGGGAGAGGTCTAGAAATTCCCGCTGATAAGCTTCAACGGTCTTATTGCCCTGAGTGAGGTTACGGAACTGGGTCTTCATGCGTTCCATAATTGCCCGAGGGATGTAACGGGTACAGAAAGCAGCCTGGAACTCATACCAGGTGATGACTGTTCCAATAGGCAGAGTACGCTTGTGTGTGTCCCACCATTGAGCAGCGGGGCCCTTTAAGAAAAAGGCCGCGAAGTTGACGAAGTTGGCAGGGGCGACATTAGCAGACTCCATCTCGTGAGTGATGTCGCGGAGCCAGTCATCAACATCCAGTGGCTTGTCAGAGTTGCGGAACTGCGTTGGGTTGAGTCGCATAAACTCTGTCAAAGTTATTGAAGCTGGGTTCTGGTTCTGGTTGTTCTGATGCGGAAACTGAGCCATGATTCCAACCATGAACTGGCGGTTAAGCTCAAACTGTTGCATCATAGCCGCCATATAGTCTGGCGGTGGTGGGCGTTTAGGGGCACGACCACGACCACCTGGTCTAACCATCCTGCTAAGTATCAACAGGGGGTAGTTTAGTAAAAGCATTTGCAAGCGTTTAGTGACAGACATGATGTAACACGACAATTCTTTAAGCAGTGTATCAGATACATAATAGTAGTCGATTAAGACATACAGATCCATACACAAAGTCGAGTACATGCGGACAGCATAACGGCGCAAATTCAAAAGCTAGACATACTAGGCGGCGCGCAAGCACGCTGTAAGGAAGTACACAACGAGACATAGCAAAGGCTACATCAACGTCGGAGAAAACCACCGAAACGGGGTAACTGCAAGTGCTGACGACGAATGTTTGTCGCGGAAGGATCCTGCGCTCCATGTGCACTCTGATGCAGAATCCGGTCTCGAGCTGTAAGAAGAGGTCCACGTGCGGGTGTATGACCTCCAACAACAGGCCAATCAATACCAGCATACATCTGAGTCCTGCGCGGGTAAAGGATGTGCTCAGGATGTATCCCTGCGCGAACAGCGGGTAGCAACTGCGTCATAGCATCGTAGAGACGTGCTCGAGTGGCAACCAACTCGACGGCAAGAGCCCGAACAGTGCGATCCAGAGCCTGAGTGCACTGAATCAGAATGCGCGGATCATAGCGACGAGGCTCGAACGGGGCACAGATAGCTGTGTAGTATCCAGTAGCATCTCCTGCAGGGGCATACGGAATGTATCGGAACTCAGAGTCATCCAAGATATCGCTGAACTGTCCTCGGAGACGTGCGACGGCAGAGTAGGCGGCATCATGGACTGCCATCTCAATCGTCATGCCGATACCGTGGAAAAGGTGTAGCTCGGTGTCTGAGTCATTCTACTGATCATAGATACGAACATCAGCATGGTACTGCTCCTGGTTGAAATCGCGGTAATCCTCGTAGACCAAGTACTCAGGGTACCAACGGTAGCCAAGTCTGGTCATGAGAGCGATCAGGACAGCTGGAAACGCAGGGGCATTACGAGCCCAAGTGCGAAGCACAAGCTGTGTCGTAGGACGCGGTGGAAACAAACGATCCATCTGAAACAGAGGAAATTCAGATTTGTCAAATGACAATGAGAAGTTTAACACAACTCGGAGAGAAAGATTAAACAAAACAATGGAAAGGAAAATGATTATCAGACTAATCAGATCAATGACAGGGAAATCACACAGATATCCAGCTCTCCGGGTAGACGGAATTTACGAGATCCTAAGTGTCGGCGTTAGTAAAATCTATTTAACCCGAGTAGAAGAGAGATCAGAGTCCCAGAGTATAGACGAGGAATAAAAGATCCTAATACCACCTAGTTGGCGACGTGGGCCCGTAAGCCACACAGCCAAGTTAGTAAATTAGTTTTTCGATGTCTAGACTCAACTTCGGCTAAGGAGTTGGAAGGGGGCTTCCTACAGGCAGTCGGCTCTGATACCAACTTGTGGCGCCCCCAACTCAATCGTACACTAATCATACACGCAAACGTGTACGATCAAGCACAGGGACTCACGGGAAGATATCACAACACAACTCTAACACAATTTAAACGGAGGTCCACAATATTACAGACTAGGGATCCGAAGATCCGAATACATAAGTCAGTCATACAAATATTATCTGAGTACAGACATAGTTAGACAAGTTTTGCCTTAAGAAGGCTAGCATAAACAGCGACACTAGATCGAAAGGCGTTGGCCTCCTGCCTGGGAGCCTCCGATCCTACTCCTGGTCAGCTGGCTCGATCCAGTAGTAAGTACCCTCTGGACCCTCCTGGTAGTAAGCTCCAGTGGTGGCATCTGGCTCCTGGACTCCATCGTCTGATGTATCATCAAGGTGGGGTATATGGGGAAAAGAGAAAGTAAAGCAATCGTGAGTACTCATCCGAAGTACTCAGCAAGCAAGGATCTATACTACATATGCAACATTATCAATGGAGAAAGGCTGTATATGTGGACTGGGCTGCAGAAATGCCAGAATAGAGAGAAGGCCTAGTCCTATCGAAGACTAGCATCTTCAAACATCTTCTCAAGGCCATCATCTTGCAGCAGTGGAAGAGAATAGAATAGCATTTTATTTAGCAAACATGTTGAAGTACAGCTTAAAGATCCTTCCTCGACTCCCAAGCGAGAAAGCGATCCCGAAGCTTCAATTAAGTAACAAGTATCCAGTTTAAGTAGTAGATCGAGATACACAAACTGAGTGTCCTTTACCGTAGGACCGGCTATCGATAGAAGATTCATCCCTGCAGGGGTGCACTACTGTTACCCAACACGCTCGATCAACTCTGGCCGGACACACTTGCTGGGTAATGCCCGTCCTCGGAAGATCAACACGAAACAGCGCTCTACCTAGGCTCGGCAGAGAGGTCAGCACGCCGGACTAACCTATGCACCCAGAGGTCTCGGACCATCGCCCTGGGCACCCTGCGCGTTGCGAGACTGGCCGGGGTGCAGGCGCGACACTGAACTCGTTAGTGAAGTATCCAGCCCAATCCCGACAATCAGCCCGCACGGTGAATCATGACGTCAGACGAGCTTTCGGGAGAAACATACTTCGCAGAGGGTCCCATAACCATTATCCCGCGTGGTGGTAGTGCGTATAGGGCACGTCGACCCACTCAGATCACACACCCAAATCCAATAGGCTCAATTAGTATCACGCGGAGACAATCAGAGTCTCTGATGCTCCGCCACAATGTCACACTCGAGTGCCCTTCCGGCACACCCGAAAATCATAGATCCCCAGCGGGTACCCACCAGGGTGGACCCGCCTGTAACAAAGGTCAAGTAATCGTGTGGTCATAACATCAAGGGGAAAACCCGAGGAATCACCCTCGGCGGATTCCACTCGACGAAATCATCAGGGTGAACGTATGAGGTATCACCCTCGAGGTTCACACTGAGGGTTGCACGACAGAGTCGTATCGGAAGTGGAGAAGGAGGAATCACCCTCGATGACCACGACCGAACAGCTACACTGCAAAGTATTCATCGGGAGTGCGTTACTAGGTATCACCCTCGGCACTCGATAGTTACTACGCAGAGTCGTACAACTAAGGGGGTGTGAAGTGAGGTGTCGGTCTCTGGTCGACGATCACGTTGATCGAGTCGTCGACGATCAAGCAGGGGCATCAAGGATAAGGTGGTGGGGTCACTGATGATTCACTACCAACCTATACTAAACAGTTTATCATAGGCAGGTAAGGTAGCAATGAACAGGTTACAACAACAGGCTATGCATCAGAATAGGAGCATACATTAACAGTAGCAAAATCTAATGCAAGCAGGAGAATAGAGTGGGCGATATCTGGATGCTCAAGGGGGGGGGGCTTGCCTGGTTGCTCTGGCAAGAGAGAGGGGTCGTCAAAGGGCTGCTCGTCGGTAGTGTAGTCGTACCCGGGTGCAGCGTCGTCGGTCTCAGCGTCTATCGAGAGAGAGAAGGAGGGGGAGAGAAACAATAAATTCACGGCAATAATGCAAACAATATGTATGACATGCCTAAATGATATGACGGGGTGTTCTACTGCCTAACTAAATGATTTATTTAGTTTAGGAATTTATTCGGATTTATTTAATTAAAGTTGGGCACTATTCATTTATCGAAATCGGTCTAAAAGTTCAACGTTCATATAGCTACGGGCGTCTGACGGGAATACGGAGGACGTATTCGGGTTCGTATCGAAATTCTGAGCAAGTTTCATGTATAAAGTATTTTCATCGGAGTTACGGTTTATTTAATATGATTTTCTAAAAATTTTATTAATTTCTGAAATTTAATTAATTATTTAAATTAACATTATCCGAAACAGTGCTGCGATGACATCAGCATGACATCATGCTGACGTCAGCAGCCATCTGACAGGGTGGGTCCCACCTATCATAGACTGTTTAGGTTAATTAGGGTTAACTAAATAATTAAACTAATTAATTAAATTAGATTAATCTAAACAGGGTTAATTAACTTAATTAATTAACTAATTAATTATTAATCTTAATTATTTTTATTTTTATTTTTATTATTATTTTGTTTTGGGCGTGGGCCCCGATCGTCATTGGGCCAAGGGGTTTGGGCCCAGCGGCAGTGGCACTGGGCCCCTTCGGTCAGTGGCCCAGGGGCCACGGATGCGGGCGCGGGCGCGCGGCGCGATGCAGGTGCGCGGCGACGGGCGCGCGGGCGGCGGCAGCAGTGCGGCAGCGCGCGCGCGGGCGCGTGCGCGTGCAGCGGCAGGGGCGAGCGGCGGCATGGGGGCGCGAGCAGCGGGGCGGAGCGCGGCGATGGCGCGAGCAGGGCGAGCGCACGGGCTCGGGGCGGCGCGAGCAGGCGCGGGCCGGCGACAGAGGCGTAGCGAGGCGCGCGCGAGCGAGGGGAGAGGCCGGGGTCGGGCCTCACCGTTCTGTGTAGGGAGGGGGCAGTGGGCGCGGGGAAGACGGCGGCGTGGTGGCGGAGAGGCGACGTCGGGGACGAGACGGCGGCGTCGGCGGCGACGGGCGCGGCGTCGGGCGCGTCGGGGGCACGGTCGGCGCGGTCCAGGCGAGCGCGCGGGGCTCGTTCCCGATCCGGTTCTGGATCGAGGGGGGAGGGGGGGCGAGGGGGGGTGTCGGTGGGCAAGGGGGGGATTTAGGGTTTGCTGGTCTCCAGGGGGAGGCCATATAGGGGAGGGGTAGGCCGGGAGCTGGGCCTTGGCCTAGTTGGGCCCGGGGGGGTTCTTTTTTTTTTCTGTTTTTTTTTCTTTTACCTTTTTTGTTTTATTTATTTTCTTTTCTCAGTTTAGCAAATTGTTAGGCCACATATTGAATTTTGTAAAACATAGGAATTGCTCCAACAAATACTAGGCATTACCTACCACTACCAAAAATTGGTTTGGAGTCAACTTGAGTTCACACAATTTTTATAATAATTAAAATGCATTATTCCTTACTGTTTTGATAATGTTTGAGCCACCTAATTATATTATTAATTATTGGTTTTAATTTTAGAATAGTCTCTGCAATATTTATTATTTACTGAACATTTTAGTTTCTATGTTGCACAACTTTTATATTTCACTTTCATTTAAATTTGAATTTGACTTAGGAGTTGAAATGCAATATGATGCTAATGATGATTATGCACTATCAAACTTGCTGACATGTCATTATCAAAAGTGATTACTGTAGCTAATGACAGGGGGTGTTACACGGATCTAGGGCGAGACACTGGCAGCACAACATGGCATGCCAGAGAGCCGAGTGAACACCATGGATTGCGGCACCCGTGCGCCCAGTGACCGTTCTTCAAACAACCATAGCCCTGGAGCGAGGCATCTGCAACTCCTACCAAGGGCAAGCTGGGATGGGACGAGGGGCAATGCCAGGGTGGTGACGCTGAACGGCCCCATCCGCGCCGGCCACTGGGGCAGCACCTCCTGCCATCCTCCACTCCAAATATTACAATTTAGAGAGTAAATAGCATAAAACTACTACTTTACAGGCTAGGGTTCTAAAAACCTACCGGTTTTTAATTTTTCTCAGATAACTACCAAATGGGTGGTCGGCTGTTTCAAAAAACCCAAAATGCATGTTGTTTAAAAAGTAAACTTGTTTATGACAGGTCAGGCCCGCACCTAAACGGTCCGTCTCTTTGACCGTGTGTTTGAGTGTTAACTGACATGTGGGGCCCACATGTTAGTGTCTCTTTCATAGACTTTTTTTTATAGAATAACCCCTCCAAATATTTTGAAAAAGCAATCAGGTCCCTATAATTATTTTTAAAAAGCAATCGGGTCCTTGGACATTTTAAAAGAGCAATCCGGCCGGCATGTCCTGGCCATGGAGTCGCTGCCGTCGCGCTGCCATGGCGGTCTGCCTGGAGTCGCCGCCGCGCTGCCATGGCGTTGCATGGGGTCTCCGCCGCGCCGCCATGGCGCTCCGCCTGGCGTCGTCGCACCGCGCCGCCATGGGGCGCTGCCTGGGGTCGCCTCCTTCTGCCATGGCGGTCCGCCTGCGGTCGCCGCCGCGCCACCATGGGGCGACGCCTGGAGTCGTCGCCGCCTACCTGGAGCCATCGCCCGCCAGGGGTCGCTGCCTCGCATCTTCGGGAGTCGCCTGTGCTGCGACGTCCACGCGCGGCTGAGTGCAGCACGAGGCGGCCGCTGGCCCGACGCTGGGTGTAGAGAGGTCGGTGAGAAGGAGGTGGGTCGGAGGAATGGCCGAGGTTGAGCCCCGGTGATTGCCGGCGGCGGGCGGGCGACGGAGGGAGCAGTCCTTCTTCCCCCTCGATCTGGTCCTCATCCTCCACATGTTCGCCTGGGTGGGGCTTTTTTAACAAATCTCTTTGATTATTTGCTCCATGGCTGACATGTGGGCCCCAGATGTCAGTTAACGGTCAAACAACCGGTCAAACAAAACGGTTTGTTTAGGGGTGGGCCCGATCTGTCATATACCGGATCAATTCTAAATCACACGGTTTTTTGGGTTTTTTGAAACAGCCGACCACCCACTTGGTAGTTATCTGAGAAAAATTAAAAACCGGTAGTTTTTTGGAACCCTAGCCTGTAAAGTAATAGTTTTATGCTATTTACTCCAATTTAGAGGATAAAGTATAGAACGCTCCAAATATGGACACGATCTTTATTAAATAAACATTTGCACAGCAATGCATTCCATAAATACTCATAGGGAAAACAGGTTCATGTCAACAACAACAATTTTTTTTTTCAATAAATAGCATGCTCCAGAGTCTCTCAACACCAGGTTTCAGACTCTGCCAGTGCAATTGAACATTTGGCCAGAAAGGATGCACCGTAGCACTAGGGCCAGATCGCACACACACTCGCACGGTTCAACAGAGTCTAGGAGTTGCCCTCCACTCTTTTCCTGAAGATCATCCTGCCCAGCAAGCCCGGACCCCGCTTCTTCTTCCTAGGATCAGCAGCAGTCTCATGCTCCGGGACCAACGACTGAACAACAGTTTGCGCCGCCAACGCCTTCCCCTCGGCGTCAGGGCTCTGCTCTTGTGACGTGCTCTTTCGTGCTGCCGCGTCAGGCTCGGCATGTTCTTCCTTGGGAGAGATGCGACCCTCGGTTGTGCCGGCGCCCTCGTCAGCAAGGATGCTTCCAAGTGACTGGGGCTTGTAGTCAGCGGAGCTCGGCCGTGGGATGTGTGGTGAGATGTCTGGAGCGCCTGAATTCGGCGGAGTCTGGAGAGCCTGCAATTGTTTGCTCAGATTCGTGATGGTTTCCTGGCACTCCGCAAGCTTGTCAGCTGCTGCAGATATCTCTGAGTCCTGCATTGCAGTGCAAATGTTGTCAAATCTTATTCCTGATGATTATGTAGGTGAAAAGAGAAAATTGTGACATATAACATATCAGGTAGAGTAACATTTTACTGCAATGAGATAAAGCTCAAGTGAAAAATATCAGGTATAGTTAGTTTTGCAACAGCCAGAGTGTTCTTTTTTCTGAACACTATACAGACGAAAGAGAAACATGAGAACTTACTGTTGCTAGTTGTTTTGCCTCCTTCTGTGCTAAGCCTTCTTCCATTCCATCAACAGTGAGACTGCATTACAAAGAACAGCAAAATTAACTGAAAAATTACTGAACAGCAGTTGAAAGGAAGTCCTGTTTAGCTGTTCGTAGCTGCTTCGTTATTAGTTACCTTTCCATCTCATAGTATGACGACTTCCTCCCCAGTTGGATATCATCATTCTGATCTAGCATGACCATTGCAAGTTCTTCATTAAGCTGTCTCTCTTGAATTTTATCAGGGTGCTGACATTCCGGTGACTGAATCTGTTCCTTTTGTGCTTCTGTTTGGATATCCAGCGCTGCTGCTGATGTTGCACTCTGCACGTCAGCTTCACCATGTGCATCTAAGTCATTTTCGTTACCATCCACGGTGTCCGATCGAACTTGGTTCGAGAAGTATTGGCTCATTATATACTCCAGTACCATGCAAACCTCGTCGATAAAAATTTCAAGCCTGGCTTTCCTCTGTAGCACATCATGGCATACATGAACCAGGAACTCGAGGCGGGCACAAAGTTCAGGCTTGGCATGCAACGACGATCCAGATCTTGCAGCATCGTCTTCTGCCGAAACGCGGATTGTGGCCGTAATTTTCTCAATCAGATTGCTGATCAGGTTCTCCACTTTGGTCCGGTCATACGGCAGATCAGAAGCATGTCCATTCCCATGAACAGAGCTCTCGTCCAATGCACGCCGTATTCCATCAACGATGGCGTCGATGCTTTCTCCAGTTGCTTCATGGTTACTTGTAACGACTTTCCAAACATCCTGCAGCCATTCAGGATGAGCATGCTCTAGGTCCAGACTCTCGCCGTTCTTGTCGGGCACGACGGGTCCCGAATGTCCTGATGTCTGATGGTCCCCTGATGATGCCATCTCCAACCTCTCGATCTCGGAGAAGTCATCGAGCAAGCTCATGTCGGACACCATGACGGACGATGCTCCATGTCCCTGCTTCCCAGCCCTGAGCTGGTCCAGTTCAGACACCAGAGCAGAGGCCCACGACTCGGACTTTGCATGTGCATCGCTCAGCCGTCTGCTCTCCTCCGTCAGCTCCTTAAGCTGCCCCTGCACAGCCGAGAGCTTGCTGGCCTCCTCCGCGTACTTCGTCTGCGTGAACTGCAGCTCGGTGTCCCTCGCCGCCAGCATCCGCTTCAGAACGTTGTTCTCGTCCTCGATCGCGCGCAGCCTGACGGCGTAGCTCTGATCAGGCTCCGGAGCGCGCCGCGGCGTCACGGGCCGCGGCGACATCGGCGTCACTGAACGCGGCGACATCGTCGGCGTCACGGAACGCGGCCGCCTCGGGCTGGCCCCGGCCCTGGACGGCGGCGGCTGCTGCTGCGGCTCGACCTCGTCCCTCATCTTGGCCAAGGCTGCCGGCCCGGGGAGCCGCTTCCGGACCATGGTGCGCAGCCGCTGGCACTCGCCCTCCAGCTGCGCGATCTTCTTCAGGCTCTCTGCCTGCTGCGCGCGGGCGGCGTCCACGGACCTGAGGTCGTACTCCCGCTCCTGGCTTCTCACCTCCAGTTCCTTCTGGAGCATGTGCGCCTCGTACTGCAGCGACGCGCTCTGCTTCTGCGCCGCGTCCAGCTTCGCCGCCGCGCCGGAGAGCTCCTGGTCGGAGGCTGCCTTGGACTCCCGCAGCTCCCTGACGAGCTTGTCCTTGGCGTCCATGGCCTTGCAGAGGCTGTTGATCTCGGCGGCGAGCTTCGCGGCCTTCTTGTTCGCTGCTTCGAGGCTGTGCTGTAGTTCACGCAGCTTCTTTTGCTGGGAGGATATCTCGCTGGCTGCTTCCACGATGATTTGCTCCCGCTCTTCTCTGGCAATGAGCAGCTGCTCCATGCAGGACCTCAGAGCATCTTCCATTTCAGCCATTGTTACTGTATGCTTTCTTGGTACACCTTCTCTTGAGAGGATCACAAGTACTTTTCACGGGAGCAATGTTCTTAGCTCTTTTCAACCTGGCAATGGGGTAATTTAGTCACAGTCTACTACTCCCTCGTCACAAATTACTTGTCGCAGAAATGAGAGTATTTGACAACCTGCCCATTTTACTGCTTGAACTTTGCAAAAGACCCAGTAGCTTTTTTGAACTACTGATGCATATTAAAATATCTTCATGAGTGTACCAAACCAATTTGATTTACATCGAGCCGGTCTGGGGAATTGGAAGGGTGGTTTTTTGGGTAAGTTTCAACTTCACGATTTTCTAAAGAACTTTGATGACTCTCATTATGTTCAACGGGGAATATTTGTTTGTCCTATTGCTAATGTATATCAAGTTATACTTTTTGGTGAATTAGTTGGTCCTGAATGATTGTGTAGTCAAGGTTCACCTGTTTTGCCAAGTTCTGCGAAATGCGAAATAGAGTTATTCCATTTTAACAGATAATTAATACATACACTTGCAAATAATATCAGTACAAGTTTTGCATATATATAGAATCACACCATTGTACTAAAGTTGCATATTCTTCCTTTTCTTCGGGAAAATTCCATGTTCATTTAATAAGGAAAAAAAAATCAAAGCCAGACACAACAACAAATTTAAACATGTTTTACTTTTGAGACTTGGTGGATGGTTGTAAACTTTGCAATAATTAATTGAGGGTTTGTGCATCGTGGATGCAGAGGGAAGGGGTTAAACCCCCTTTTCGCAAGACAACGGAACAAATTTAAACATGTTTCAATTAGGCATTCAACTAAATTAACTACCCCCCACAAAAAAATTAAAGTAACTATGATTCCATAGCAATGGGCGGCTCCGAGATAGTATCATCGAAAAAGAGAAAGGAAAAGAAAAAAAAATGGTAAACCTTACAGACTATATCAACTGAAGTTTGTCAACAGGAGCATTTAGTGCAGAACTGGAAACATGATCAAGTTACACAGCTCAACCAGGAACCAAGAAAAGCAGGAAAATGCTGCAAGAATATAAACAAATGGATGCACTAACCTGGATAAGCGGCTTAAACCTGTGATACACAACGGATGAGCCAGAGATACAAGGCGGGCAGTCGGCAGAGCAGAAAGAGAAAAGAGAACCAGCAAACTGAAGCTCAGTCGCGGCTACCTATCTCCATTCTCTGGCCCAAGATCTTGTTTGCAATAGGGTGAATATGCGGACAGTTTGGTCGGCGCGTTGAGGGGTCAGAGCCAGCGGGGTGGGAGCTAGCGTCAAGGACATTGCAGCGCGAGTGGCTCTTTCGGCAGCGGAGCGCATGGGGGAAGAAGGCATGGTGTCGAGCTCAAAGCCGGAATTCTCCCAGCTCCAGCGGTTGGGCTGTTAAGTTCTGTCCCACCACACCACCCCACTTGAAACAACAAAGTGGCTTATTCCGAAGCTTTTATTTCCCCTGCTTATCCAGGTTGTTGTGAAATTGTGATAGATGAGTGGTACATTCTTGTTGCTGTGGAGCCTGTGAAGAGCAGCATCAACTACCTATCCACCTTTTTGGCTAGTTTTCTTGGTGGGGATCGACGTGTCATGCGCCTTCATGGTTTGCTTAGGCTAATGGAGACGATTTGGTCAGGAGATGCTGTCGACGTACATGGCGTGAGTTGTGTGTGTGACACTGCCAAGACTGCCAGGGAGCTCGTAAATAAAACGTGGAGCACAATGTTCTTACTAGGGATTAGGTAAGCACCTATAAATATACGTAGTTTATAGAAAATTAAGCACGTATGAAACTATGAATCTGACCAACGGAAGGAAAAGAGTCATGAGTTTGGTATCCAAAGGCAACTGCAAACTCCTGTACTATGTCAAAGCACCGATTAAGTGCATCCGACATCCCGGATGGAAGGTGAGCGTATAATACAACTTTTGTGTAGTGCAGAGTGGATGCCCGGTGGTGTGGTGGGTCTTGTGAAGTAGGCTCTGCACCAAACCTGCCCCCCCCCCCAGCTCGTTTTCAGAGAAAGAACACAACCATGTCTTCAGAGTTCAGTCTTGGCAGTCGATACGGTTAGCTGATCTTTCACTCGGTGGCACAGTACAGTGGCTGATGAGCGATTTCAATCAAGATAAATTGCCCTGCGAAAATAAATTGTGAGGCACTTTGCGCGTAAAAAGGTGGCGAAAGCCTAGAATAAGACCAGGACGCATGTTCCATTGCTTTACCGTAGCAGGTAGGTAAACGGATTCCGTCAGAGCTACTCCATATTATGTTGCATTTGTCCACGAGAAAAGATCTTCCATGGTTGGAAACTCTTCTCATTCTTGCTGATGAGTTTACTCTTCTCACTTTTTTTTCCTTTTTTGATGAAATGCCCTGTTTTGGTGGTCTCGAATGGCGACGTCTGTGCTACAGCAATCAAGTGAGTTGATCCCCCTGTTGGTTCGTGTCATGTGGTTGCCCTGCTACACAGCTCATGCATACACCCAACTTGCAATGCCAAGGAGGTGGCCGGCTTGATTTCAAGTGCCACGGTTCAGTTGTCATCACTTTTCGTCCTAACTGAGTTCATGCCTGATCTAGCTTAGTCTCGACTGGTGGTGCTTATACTGAGCTTTGCAGATAGATCCATATGCCACCCGTCACGCACTGTTCAGTGGACTACTTACTGAAATTGAGGTGCGGCGGCGGTTTGAACAGGAGATGGATAAATATATACTCCGTAAAGAAACATAAAAGCGTTTAGATCATTAAAGTAGTGATATAAACGCTCTTATATTTCTTTAAGGGGAGTACTATATTACGGAAATAATAAATTGTTCAGTGAGAACTTGTTACCTTTTTTTTAGTGAAAGTAGTGCTCTTTATTATTCAATAATGTTCAAAGGTACAATGGATACATCCCAGGGATAAGTGAGCCAAAAACATATCAACTACTATGCAGATAAAACACTCCTAACAAAATTATGTGCATCGAAGTTTGAAGGAACAAATACAACGTCCTAAAAGACTTTTTTCCTTTCATGAATCTCTCTAATAATCGAGAGCCCTCGCAGATGTGTTGATGGGGTGGGGACCCGTTTCCCTCGAGCCCTATGACAGGCATGATATGGAACATGCGAGGCTTTGGCCGGCTTGACCGTAGGAGTCAACTGGCTAAAACCTTGCACGCGAGAAGCTCGATTTCATTGGAATCCAATAAACCATTAGGAGCTCCATCTTCGTTGTTGATCTTTGGTCGATTGGTGGTGATGAATTCGCTTGGAATTGGTTGCCGGCGAATGGGCGATCAGGAGGAATCCTGGTGGGCGTCTGGTTGGAATATTTCAATGTCTCGAGGGTCATCATTGGCCGGCACTTCGTTAGTGTCGTCGTAGTGCAATGCAATAACCAATTAAGATGGGAATTGGTTATTGTGTATGGCTCAGCGGATCACTTTAAATTTGTTGACTTCCTCGTCGAATTGTATGACAAGATTTCTGTCTCGACTATGCTCGTGGCCATTGGTGAGGATTTCAATTTGGTGAGGTATGTCTTGGAAAAGAGCAAAAGCAAGCAATCCATCAACATGAACCTAATGGACACTTTTAATAACTAGGAGGTTGACCTGGAGCTTATGGAGTTACAACGGGTTGGAGCAAGTTTTACTTGGACCAATAAGCAGCTCGACCAGACTCGGTGTGTCCTTGAAAGGGTTTTTGTCTCTCTAGAGTGGGAGAGCCAATTTCCTGTGTGTTCGCTCGAGCCACGACGCGTCTAGGTTCTGATCATTGTCTTCTAATATTCGACTCCAGTGAGACTCATCGGCAACGGAGCTCTCACTTTTTCTTTGAAGTTCAATGGAGGGAACACCTCGGCTTCCTAGTTGTCGTGCACGAGAAATGGATTATTGCTTGCAATCATCCTCCTTATCGGTTGGGTCCTTGCCTGATGCAATGGACCGATGGTAGCATTGTATTAGGAGGTTGTGACTGTTAGAGAATGAGCAACTGCATTCACAGAGGGTCAAAGCCCAATACATATACATGTCGAGTAAAGTGCAATAAGCCCCTTATACTACGGGAATCTACAGAAAGGGGACTATACACATCTAACACCCCCCCTCAAACTCAGGGTGGATCAACAACACTAAGTTTGGAGAGAAAGAACCCGTGCTGCGCTCGAGTCTGTGCCTTCGTGAAGAAATCCGCCAACTGTACCTCAGAGGGCACATAGTGAAGAGCCAAAATCTGATCCTGCACAGCGGCACGCACGAAGAAAGCATCCACACCGATGTGCTTGGTGAGCTCATGCTGCACCGGGTCACGCGCAATGCTGATAGCACCCGTACTGTCTGACAATAGGGGAGTCAGTGCAGTAATAGAAACACCAAAGTCCTCGAGTAACCATCGTAACCAGGTCACCTCAGCCGTCAACATAGCCATCGCGCGCAACTCAGCCTCCGTACTCGAGCGAGAAACGACAGTCTGTTTCTTCGTCTTCCAGGCAATAAGAGAGCCTCCAAGAAAGACACAGTAAGCAGACAGCGAGCGGCGATCAGAAGGATCACTAGCCCATGTAGCATCAGAGTAGGCCTGGAGCTGGAGAGAGCTGGAGCGGGGAAAGAAAAGACGGTGAGAGAGCGTGCCACGAAGATATCGTAGAACACGGAGGAGGTGACTATAGTGGATAGAGGTGGGAGCTGAAACAAACTGACTGAGAATGTGGACAGGATAGGATATATCAGGACGAGTGACAGCGAGATAGACAAGGCTCCCAACGAGGTGGCGATAGCGTGTAGGATTAGCGAGAGGATCACCATCAGTAGCACGAAGCTGAATGTTGAGCTCCATGGGAGTCACAACGGTGCGCTCATCAACAAGAGCGGCACGAACAAGAAGATCCTGAATATATTTTTCTTGGGAGATGAAGAAGCCATCAGAGGTCGAAGAAACCTCAATCCCAAGAAAATAGCGAAGTGGGCCAAGATCAGACATCAGGAACTGTTCACGGAGACGAGCCTTAACAAAGGCAATATACTCAGAGTCGTCACCAGTGATGATCATGTCATCAACATAGAGAAGGAGAAGAGTCCGATCACGAGGAGATGTGTGGACAAACAACGCTGGGTCATGATCACTAGGCGAGAAGCCAGCGGCAGTCACCACAGAGGCGAACCGCTCGAACCAGGCGCGAGGGGCTTGTTTAAGGCCATAGAGGGAGCGCCGAAGGCGGCAGACCATACCATCAGGAATAGAGTAACCCGGTGGTGGCTGCATATAAACCTCCTCACGCAACTCACCATTGAGAAAAGCGTTCTGAACGTCAAGCTGAGACACAGACCAATGACGAACAGAAGCCACAGCAAGAAGAGTGCGGACTGTGGTCATGTGGGCCACAGGAGCGAATGTCTCATCATAATCGCGTCCCTGCTCCTGCTGAAAGCCACGAGCCACAAGACGAGCTTTGTAACGCTCAAGAGAACCATCGGAGCGAGTCTTGATCTTATAGACCCACTTGCACGTGATGGGACGAACACCAGAAGGAGGGGAAACCAGATCCCACGTGACAGTGTGCTCAAGCGCAGCAATCTCCTCGGCCATCGCAAGCTGCCATTCAGGCTGAGTCATGGCAGCCCGATAGGAAGTGGGCTCAGCAACGGCAGAGAGACCGTACCGGTCAGGAGAATAACGATCAGGTGGGGGGCGAGGCCGAGTACGAAGGTGGTGAACCGGGGGAGGCGTAAAAGGAGGCGCTCCGGAAGTGGAGGGCGCGTCAGTAAAATCATCCTCAACACGAGGGCGGCGAGTGTAGTGGAGACGAAAAGGAGAGAGAGGCCGACGGACCGGAGAGGATGGTATAGAGGTGGATGATGAGGGAGGGGAGGAGGGTGGTATCGGTGGTGTATGAGGAAGAGTGACACGCGCCGGAGGAGGGGGAGAGACATGAGGCACAGAGGGAGATGTGTCGGGAAGGAGAAGGAAAGAAATCTCATCCACAGAAAAGCTCGAGGAGGAAGGGCGAGGGTAGTAAGACCGAGACTCATCAAAAGTCACATCACGCGAAATGCGCAACCGACGACCAACAGGATCCCAACATCGATAGCCCTTGTGCTCATCACTGTAGCCAAGAAAAACACACTCAACCGACTGAGCAGTCAGTTTGGTGCGTTCGCGCGGGGCAAGAAGAACATAGCACACACATCCAAACATACGAAGAGCTGAGTAGTCAGGAGAACGACCAGTGAGACACTCCATAGGAATACCACCCTGCAAGGCAGTCGATGGCTGAATGTTGATAAGATAAGTGGATGCGGAAACGGCCTCAGCCCAAAAGTGGGGTGGAAGGGAAGCGGCGATCAGCAGCGCACGAGCCGTCTCAAGCAGATGACGATGTTTACATTCCGCAACGCCGTTCTGAGCATGGGCACCAGGACATGAGAACTGGGCAAGAGTACCCTGTTCCGCGAGAAAACCACGCAACATCTGGGAGATATACTCTCCAGCGGAGTCAGCACGAAAGGTACGAATAGGCGTGGAAAACTGGGTGTGAACCATGGCAACAAATCGTTTGTATATAGAGAGAACCTCGCTACGAGATTTCATAAAGTAGAGCCAAGTGTAGCGAGAGAAATCATCAATAAACAGAACATAGTAGCGATGACCCCCTTTCAAATCGAAGGGAGCAGGCCCCCATACATCAGAATTGTAACACCCCCGGTGATTAGCAACAGTAATCACTTTTGATAATGACATGTTAGCATGATCAACAGTGCATAATCATCATTAGCATCACATTGCATTTCAACTCCTAAGTCAAATTCAAAATTTAAATGAAAGTGAAATATAAAAGTTGTCCAACATAAAAACTAAAATGTCCAATAAATAGAAAATATTGCAGAGGCTATTCTAGAATTGAAACCAATAAATAATAAAATGATTAGGTGGATCTAACATAATTAAAACAGTGAGGATAAATGCATTTTAATTATTATAAAAATTGTGGGACAGTCCTAATTTGTCCAAACTAATTTTAGGTGTTAGGGTATAATGCACTGGTATTATGAAAATAGGTCTCAGTTTTACAAAACTCAAATGGTGACCTGACTATTACTAAACAGAGAAAAAAAAAAAAGAAAAGAAAAAGAAACAGAAAGGAGAGAGCAAACACCCCCCCCCTCTCCCGGGCCGAATGGCCCAGCTACCACAGGCCGGCCCGTCGCTCCCACCGGCCCACCCGCTTGCCCCTGGCTATAAGGCCCCCGACCGAAACCCTAGCCCCACCGACACCCACTCCCCCCCTCCCCACTCGTTCTCCCCCCCCCCCCCCGATCCAGAAAACTGGATCGGGCCGACGCCGCGACGCCGCCCCGCTCCGCGCGATCGGCCAGCGCCGACGCCGCCGCCACACCGACGCCGCCCCGCCTCACATCGTTCCCCGACCAGCCGCCTAGCGCTCGGCGCCCCCCCACCCCGTCGCCGCTCAACGCCGCCACCGGATCGCCCTCGCTGCCGTTCGCCGGGTCGCACGCCACCTCGCCGGCGCCGCCTCCCCGCCGGACTGCGTCGTCCTCGTCCCCTCCTCGAGCCGCTTCTCCGAGCCACGCCGCCCGTTCCCCTGCTGCGTGGGTGAGGAACCCTCTCGACCCGCCCCCTTCTCCGCCCGGTCACCGCGGCCGAGCCACGCTCACCCATCCCTGGACCACGCGCGCACGCACTCGGCCACGCCGGGCCTCGCTCACGCGCGCGCGTGCCCTGCCTCGCTACTGCCCACAGACCTTGCCCCGCTTCGCCCCGCCGTGCCCGCTGTGCCGCGCCGCCTCTCGCTGCTGCTCCGGCCACCCCGCTGCCGCTGTTACTCTGCTCCGCCGCGCTCTGGCCCCGGCCGCGCCCAGCGCCCGCTCGCCCCCTGCCACGCTCACCGCGCCCGCCTGGGCCGCTCGCCCGTGCCCCGGGTTCGCCCGACGGGGCGCCGCGCCCGCACGCCTGTGGCCCCTGGGCCACTGCCCAGTGGGGCCCGAACCCCCCCTGTGACGCTGACGAATGGGGCCCACCCCCTAAAAACAATTTAAAAGAAATAGAAAATAAAAATAGAAATAAATAAAATAATTAATTAAATAATTAATTAGTTAATTAATCCTGATTAGGTTAATCTAATTTAATTAATTAGTGTTAATTAAACAGTAATTAGTAATTAACTTAATTAACCGCTGACATCAGCATGAGGTCATGCTGATGTCATCATCAATCACTATTCTGGATAATGTTAATTTTAAATAATTAAATAAATTCAGAAATTAATAAAAACTTTAGAAAATCATATTAAATAAACCGTAACTCCGATGAAAATATTTTATACATGAAACTTGCTCAGAACGACGATACGAACCCGGATACGCCCTCTGTATTCCCGTCAGACGCCCGCAACTATAAGAACGTTGAACAATTAGACCGATTTCGATAAATGAATAGTGTCCAACCCTAATTAAATAAATCCGAATAAATTCCTAAATTAACTAAATCATTTAGTTAGGCAGTAGAACACCCCGGCATATCATTTAGGCATGTCATACATATTGTTTGCATTATTGCCGTGAAATTTATTGTTTCTCTCCCCCTCCTTCTCTCTCGATAGACGCCGAGACCGACGACGCTGCACCAGGTTACGACTACTCTACCGACGAGCAGCCCGTTGACGACCTCCCTCTCTTGCCAGAGCAACCAGGCAAGCCCCCCCCCTTGAGCATTCCAGATATCGCCCATTCTATTCTCCTGCTTGCATTAGATTTTGCTACTGTTAATGTATGCTCCTATTCTGATGCATAGCCTGCTGTTGTAACCTGTTCATTGCTACCTTACCTGCCTATGATAAACTGTTTAGTATAGGTTGGTATGAACCATCTGTGACCCCACCACCTTACTTTGTCGCCCCTGCTTGTTCATCGACGACTCGATCAACGTGATCGTCGATCAGAGACAGACGCCTCACTTCACATCCCCCTTAGTTGTACGACTCTGCTTAGTTACTATCGAGTGCCGAGGGTGATACCTCGTAACGCACTCCTGATGAATACTCTGTAGCATAGCTGTTCGGTCTTGGTCATCGAGGATGATTCCTCCTTCTCCATGTCCGATACGACTCTGTCGTGCAACCCCTCAGTGTGAACCTCGAGGGTGATACCTCATACGTTCACCCTGATGATTATGACCACACGGTTACTTGACCTTTGTCACAGGCGGGTCCACCCTGGTGGGTACCCGCTGGGGATCTATGTTGTCGAGTGTGCCGGAAGGGCACTCGAGTGTGGTACTGTGGCGGAGCTTCAGAAACTCTGAATGTTTCCGCTTGTTACTAAATGAGCTGATCGGATTTGGGTGTGTGATCTGAGTGGGTCGACGTGCCCTATACGCACTACCACCACGCGGGATTATGGTTATGGGGCCCTCTGCGATGTACGTTTCTCCGAAAGCTTATCAGACGTCACGATTCACCGTGCGGGCTGATCGTCGGGATTGGGCTGGATACTTCACTGGCGAGTTCAGTGTCGCGCCTGCACCCCGGCCAGCCACGCAACGCGCAGGGTGCCCAGGGCGATGGCCCGAGACCCCTGGGTGCATAGGTTAGTCCGGCGTGCTGACCTCTCTGCTGAGCCTAGGTAGAGCGCTGCTTCGTGTTGATCTTCCGAGGACGGGCATTACCCAGCAAGTATGTCCGGCCAGAGTTGATCGAGCGTGTTGGGTAACAGTAGTGCACCCCTGCAGGGGTGAATCTTCTATCGATAGCCGGTCCTACGGTAAAGGACGCTCAGTTTGTGTATCCCGATCTACTACTTAAACTGGATACTTGTTACTTAATTGAAGCTTCGGGATTACTTTCTCGCTGGGAGTCGAGGAAGGATCTTTGAGCTGTACTTCAACATGTTTGCTAAATAAAATGCTATTCTACTCTCTTCTACTGCTGCAAGATGATGCCTTTGAGAAGATTTTGAAGATGCTAGTCTTCGATAGGACTAGGCCTTTCTCTCTATTCTGGCATTTCTGCAGCCCAGTCCACATATACAGCCTTTTCTCCATTGATAATGTTGCATATGTAGTATAGATCCTTGCTTGCTGAGTACTTCGGATGAGTACTCACGGTTGCTTTATTTTCTCTTTTCCCCCATATACCCCACCTTGATGATACACCAAACGATGGAGTCCAGGAGCCAGACGCCACCACCGGAGCCTACTACCAGGCGGGTCCAGAGGGCACGTACTACTGGATCGAGCCAGCTGACCAGGAGTAGGATCGGAGGCTCCTAGGCAGGAGGCCAACGCCTTTCGATCTAGTGTCGCTGTTTGTGCTAGCCTTCTTAAGGCAAAACTTGTCTAACTATGTCTGTACCCAGATCTTATTTGTATGACTGACTTATGTATTCGGATCTTCGGATCCCTGGTCTGTAATATTGTGGACCTCCGTTTATTTGTGTTTAGAGTTGTGTTGTGATATCTTCCCGTGAGTCCCTGGGCTTGATCGTACACGTTTGCGTGTATGATTAGTGTACGATTGAACCGGGGGCGTCACAAGAATGAACTAAGTCAAAAGGACGCTGAGATACAGACTCACTGGTAGGATAAGGTAACTGAGTCTGTTTGCCAAGTCTACAACCATCACAATGTAAAGAAACATCTCCAGAGACAGGCCCTAAGACACCTTGGCGTACTAATGAGGACAAGCGAGAGCCACAGATGTGACCAAGTCGATGATGCCACTGCTGGAAGAACGCAGAAGAGGAGGCAGCAAGGGCATGTGAACTGGCAGATGAGGTGGCAGCGGAAGGAACACGAAGCCAGTCAACCTCCCAAAGGCCCTCAGACTCACGACGTCGAGGGCCAGCGCCAACCAGAGCCTTGGTGCGACGATCCTGAACAGAGCAAGAGTCGGCATCAAGAATGACACGACAACCAGAATCAGTAAGTTGGGCAGCGGAAAAAAGATTCATGGTAAGACGGGGAACATGAGAAACACTAGGAACAGAAAAAGACGGAGTCGAAAGAGTGCCACGACTAGCAACAGGAAGAGGTGTGCCATCGGCAGTGAGAACATTAAGAGGAAAATCAAGAGGTCGAAGAGAAGACAAGGCGGAAGAATCAGAAGACATATGAAAAGAAGCTCCAGAATTCAGAACCCATGAAGATGTACCTGACTGTGTAGGCGCCGGCGATGGCGGAGTGGTGGAAGCAGTCACAGCGGCAACAGAACCCATCGAAGTAGAACCGGAGGAAGCCAGTATACGCTTGAGCCGCACAATGTCCTGTTCAGTGAGTGACGGGGTCGAGGAAGACGCACGAGTCCCACTAGGAGAAGAGCGCCTCAGGTCTCGCTGCTTCTTGTGACAGTCAGACTCTGGGTGACCTGGCCGGGAGCAGTAGCCACAGAAGGTGTCATGGCGCGACCGGCCCTTCTCTGCGTAAGGAGGGTGACCCACCCCCCTGAAGGTGTAGGCAGGAGCGGTGGAGCGGTGAGACGAGCAGACGACACAGGAGCACGAGCGGCCAGCACAGAGGGAACCGCAAGCAACCCAGCAGAATGAAGACGGGTCTCCTCAGCACGAATCTCAGCAAGCACCTCCGAGATAGGAACACGGCCACGAGCAAGCAAGTGAGCACGACGAGGCTCAAACTCGGAACGGAGGCGAGATAAGAACTCATGGACACGCTGAAACTCCAAGTCTGACCGCATGGTCTGACAGCAACGGCAAGCACCACAAACAACTGTCCGGAGAGAGTCAAGCTGGCGCCAGATGGCAGAGCTCTCTGTGTAGAACTCATTAATAGAAGAGTCACCCTGCTGAAGAGCGTGCTCCTGGCGCATGACAGATAAGTAGAGAGCATCACCAGAGGGCTGCTAGTGCTGACAGAGATAGGACCACATCGCTGCAACGGTGCCGTGTCCCATAAACTTCGAAGCAAACTGAGGGAGGACACTCGCAGTGAGAACAGCAGCAGCTCGAGCATCATCATTGCACCACTGAGTGTAAGTAGACAGATCATCCTGGTAGACAGAAAGAGCATCGGAATAAGCTGATACCTGCTGATCATAAGCATCAATTGCAGCATCTTCAAGAGCCTTGGCTGCATCCCGATCAGCCTGAGAAGCATTAGCAGCAAGAACAGGCGGCACCGGCGGGGTAGGAGCCACAGGGGCAACAGGACATGGCGGACAGGGGACCTCGCCAGAGAGAACGCCCCACAGGAGAAGACCACGCATGTGTATACGCATGAAGCCCACAAACTCAGCATAGTTGGTGCCATCAAAGATCACCGAGCACCGAGGAACAGCAACATAGTGCGAGGAAGACATGGTGAATACCGGTCGTCCGGACCAAAAACCACCTGCCGGACGTCTGCCAGAACACCGGTCGTCCGGTTGACCGGACGTCCGAAGAGGAGCGGACGTCCGTCAAATTGACTCTGTCGAAGAGACACCGGATGTCCGGTAATTGCCGGATGTCCGGTGACTACCGGTCGTCCGGTAGCAGCCTGGACGCGGCCGAGCGCTGGATCGGGATCGGCAGAGGCACGGGACGAGCAGGCCCCGGCCGGATCCGAGGCGAGGCGATGGCGGGCGGAGGGCGGCCGGTCGGCAGTAGGCGGCGGCGGCCGGGCCGAGCCAGGCAGTGGGTGGGACGGGGCGACCGGATCCGCGATGGGGGCGACCAGATCCGCGGCGAGGAGGGCCGGGGGGAGCAGCGGCTACCAGGCGCGGGCGGGCGCAGAGCAGCAGCGCCTGGCCGCGGGCGCGGGCACGCACGGGCGCGGAGGAAAGGCAGCAGGGCGCGCACGGGGCGGGGAGAAGCAGCCGAGCAGAGAGCCGGACGGCCGGCGGCCAGGGAGGAGAGGGCCGGCAGCGGGGGTGGAGGAGGTTGGCGGCCAGGGAGGAGATGGCCGGCGGCGGGGCAGGCTAGAGCGCACGGAGCTGCGGCGTGCGGGAGAGGAACATGGCAACTGATACCATGTTAGAGAATGAGCAACTGCATTCACAGAGGGTCAAAGCCCAATACATATACATGTCGAGTAAAGTGCAATAAGCCCCTTATACTACGGGAATCTACAGAAAGGGGACTATACACATCTAACAGTGACAACACCTTAGAGGGTGGGGGGCTAACCATGGTGGTACCCTCCAAAGATCCAGGAATTGGATATGGTATCCGATGGGCCTGGGCTATCAGAGGCAGAGTGGGATCTAGGATACAGCCTTGAGGATGATATGGTATTTAACACCTTTTGTGAAGAAATTTATTGACGACAGCGAGGCTCTCAAACATGGATCGAAAAGGAAGACCTCAACTTTGCATACTTCTAGACAGTTGCCAACGGTCGACGTAGGAGATGTCGTACATATAGTCTATTTACGGAATGCTTCCAATAATATCACTGATTTGGAGGCACTAGAACAACATACCTACTCCTTCTGTAGAGAGTTGATGCTTCAGATGAGCCAGGAGAGGCAAAGTTGGTGTTGTCTGCATGGGGGGAGTCTTGGACTGTTAGCATCGACGAAAACACAGTGCTAACCGCTCCTTTAACTCCTAAGAAACTATAGTTAGCCCTGTCCTCCATGAGTACTAATACTACACCGCGTCCTGATGGGTTCCTGGTGACTTTTTATAAAATATTTTAGCATATGGTTGGCCCGCAGATGTTTGAGTTGCTTGATGACTTTACCAAAGGTCAGATCGACATCAATTGATTAAACTTTAATATTGTCACCTTGCTTCCTAACGTTCTAGAGGCAGGCCTTATTAAGCATTTTAGACCCATTTCATTTTTCAATGTAGCATTTAGACTACTTGTCAAAGGGTTTTCAACCCGGTTATCACTGGTTGCAAATAAGGTAACAGACCTGAGCCAATCTGCCTTTACCCGAGGTAGACGTATCCTCAAGGGCATTTTGGTTCTTCACGAAGTACTCTCCACACTTCCCACATGAAGAAGGAAAACGCCTTTATCCTCAAACTGGATTTTGAGAAGGCATACGACCGCGCCAGTTAGGAGTTTCTTGAATGAGTTATGTTTCAAAAAGGCTTTGATCCATTATGGGTTAGCGGGACCATGCAACTTGTCAAGGACGGGCAAACCGCCATTAACATTAACGGGGAGCTGCTACTTGTGAGCTGCGTTGGGATTTCCTCGAAGAGGAGAGGATGATGCCGTACAGTAGAGATAAGTATTTCCCTCAGTTAAGAACCAGGGTTATCAATCCAGTAGGAGAACCACACAAGACCTTGTGAACAACACCTACACACAAAAGAACAAATACTTGCACCCAACGCAAACAAAGGGTTGTCAATCCCTTGGCGGTTAATTGCAAGGATCAAATCTGATAATGGTAGATAGATAAACAAAAACAGAAAATAAATATAACGATAAATAAATTGCAGCAAAGTATTTTTGGATTATAATATTTGATAAAGATAGACCCGGGGAGCATAGTTTTCACTAGAGGCTTCTCTCTTGAAAATAGCATATGGTGGGTAAACAAATTATTGTTGGCAATTGATAGAAAAGCGCATAGTTATGACGATATTCAAGGCAATGATCATGTATATAGGCTGTGACGCCCCCGGCTCAATCGTGCACTAATCATACACGCAAATGCACACGATCAAGCTAAGGACTCACGGGAAGATATCACAACACAACTCTAAAACATAAATAAATTCATACAAGCTTTATATTACAAGCCAGGGGCCTTGAGGGCTCGAATACATAAGCTTGCGTACAAGCGTCAGCGGAAGCATCAGATATCTGAGTACAGATATTAAAAGAGAAACATAAAGGCCTATAGAAAGGCGGGGCAAAATAAAACACTACGATCGAAAGGCGCAGGCCTCTTGCCTGGGACCCTCCGATCCTACTCCTGGTCGTCAGTCAACTCATAGTAGTATCCACCCTCGGGGTAGTAGTAGCGATCGTCGGCGGGGACAGCTATCTCAGGGGCTCCGTCATCTGGTCGCATCAAATGAATATGGGGGAAAAAGAAAGCAAAGCAACCGTGAGTACTCATCCGAAGTACTCAGCAAGCAAGGATCTACACTACATATGCAACATTATCAAAGGAAGGCTGTATATGTGGACTGGGCTGCAGAAATGCCAGAATAGAGAGGAAAGCCTAGTCCTATCGAAGACTAGCATCTTCATTGGTCTTGCAGCAATAGAAGAGAGCAGAACAGATCAATATAAAGTAGTAGTATCATTAAGTCTCAACCTCACCCAGAGATTCTTTCTCGACTCCCTGCGAGAAAGCAATCCCAGAGCCATACAGTCATCAACCTCGTCCGGAGATCCCTTCTCGACTCCCTGCGAGAAGCAATCCCAGAGCCATATATCCAGGTATCATCTCAAGGTCTAGTTGTGTCGATCGGGATACAACTCTGAGTGTCCTTTACCGTAGGACCGGCTATCGATGGATGTGTTCTTCCCTGCAGGGGTGCACCAACTTACCCAACATGCTCGATTAACTCCGACCGGACACACTTTCCTGGGTCATGCCCGACCTCGGCTAAACGATACATCGCAGCCCTACCTAGAGCTCAGCAGAGAGGTCCCCGCCGGTCTACATCCTAAGCACTCAGGGGTCTTGGGCCATCGCCCTGTGCACTCCGGGTCGTTGTGTGCAGGGTGGATACCAGCACCGCCTCGGATGGTCGGTACGATCCGACCGTGCCACAATGCTGAACTGGACGTCTAACAGAACTTTCGGCTGATGCCACGATGCAGAACGCCCATACTATGCCACGTGATGGTTAGTGCTATCAGGCCAGAGGCCTGCTCGGATCAAATATCCAAATCGTTAGTGGACTAGGGCTTGCGGTAACGAGCAGAGACTCACGAAAGATGTGACCCCGTCGCCCCGTCTCGAGGACTTGCTGCAAGGGTTAAGAATGCCCGACCATGCCTCGTATTCATCACTCGGGCAGCATACAGGCAACCCGTCTTCACATCACACGCGGGTACCCCTCAAGGTCGACCCGCCTTCCAAGTAACAGTGTAAAGTCCAATTATCCGTGTGTCCATAACATCAGGGGAATCCGAGGTATCACCCTCGTTGGATTCCTACTTGATGTATCTGTCAAGGTGAACTCGGAGGAATCACCCTCGCTGGGTTCACACTTGAGGTGTTGTACGACGGCGTCGTTATCGGAAGCGGTGAAGGAGGAATCACCCTCGATGACCACGACCGAATAGCTACTCTACAGAGTTAACATCAGAAGTGCTACACGAGGTTTCACCCTCGGCACTCGATAGTAACGCTGCAGTGTCGTTACAACTAAGGGGGGGTGATGTGCGGTGTCGGGGCCTGGTCTTGAATCCCGTTGATCGGGTCTTCGGATAATCCAGCGGGGCGGTCGGGACTAGTGGGGTCACTGATAGGTCTCTACCCAGCCTATACTAAGCAGTTTAGGTTATGCAGGTAATTATCAACAACAGGTTACATTAAATAGGCTATGCATCAGAATAGGTAAAGCAGTAGTAGCAGCAATTCTAATGCAAGCATGAGAAATTAGAATGGGCGATATCGGGATGATCAAAGGGGGGGCTTGCCTGGTTGCTCGGCAGCAAGGGCAAGGTCGTCAATGGTGGCGTCGGGCTCCTGAGTTGCGTCGGTCTCGGGGACGACGTCGGTGCGAGGGTCTACCGAGAGAGAAGAGGGGGAGGAAACAGTATAAATACACAGCAAACATGAGCAACACATGACACTACGTAGAGCTAGGGGTGTTCTGACGTGGTGTTACATGATTTAGGTGAAGAGGGAAAACATCCGGGAGTGTTTTCCCGGTTCCGGACAGTTGTCAGATAGATGACCGGAGGGGAACGGTTCCATGTTCGGGTAGCTAGAGACGTGTGACGGACGAACGGACCGCGTATTCGGATCCGTCTCGAAATTCTGAGCATTTTTCATATATAAATTATTTTCATCGGAGTTACGGTTTAAAAGATATGATTTTCTAAAGTTTTTATTAATTTCTGGAATTTCTGGATTAATTAAAATCGAATTATCCAGAATAGTAAAAGGAAAATGCTAAGTGCACCCAGTTTTGTACCCAACTGAACAGCACAGGGGCTGACCAGTGGGCCCATTGACTGGGTCAAAGGAACAGTCAAATAGAGGCTGACAGGTGGGGCCCCTGCCCAGTCAGCAGGCTGACTGGACCAGGCTTATCCACTGGAACAGTGGACCGGGCCCACCTGTCATGCTCAGCGGGGATGACAGCGTTTACTTTCTAATTAATCAGAGTTTAGTAGGGGTGGACCCCAGGTGTCAGTGTCTGTTAGGGATAGTTTATTAGCGGTTTAATCTAATCCGTAGTTAGTTAAGCGCTAGGGCCCGCCCGCCAGCCACACAGGGCGTCATTAGCGACCCTGTTTGACCGACCACGTCAGCGCACCGGCGGCTTAACGCCGGTGACCTTCGAGACGGCGGCGCGGCTCGGAATCGGCCGAAAAACGGCTGCGGTGGCCCGTTTCGGCCGCGGTTTGAACCTACGGTACCGCGGGGCCCGTGCGCATTCAACTGCGGTGGTGGCTTGGCCGGAGCGCGCCTACAGTGATGGTGGCGAGGGCGAGGGCGGCGGCTGGAGTACGGGTTCAGCGGGGACGGCGACAGGGGGCACGAGCGGAGGCGCAGGCGGTCGCGTTGGACTCCTGGGAGACCCTGGAGCACGCCGTGGTGCTTGAACGCAAGCGCGAGCATCGGTGGCCACGGCGGTGATGCAGACGGCGGCGGCGAGCTACTGCTACGGGGGGGGGGAGGCTAGGGGGGCACGGGGATTGAAGCCAAAGGGACGAGGGGGAGCGGGAGCTCACTGTGGTCCGGTAGGGGAGGGCAGCGGGCTCGGGGAGGCTTGCTGGTGCCGGATTCGTCGTCGAACGGCGGCGAGGATTTGAGGAAGAAGACGACGCTGGCGCCGGCGCTGGGGCTCCTCAGCTCGAACGGCTCGGCGTAGTCGATGTGGGCGACCGTAGCAGAGTTCTCAGACACGGCGGTGAGGCTCGGGGTCAACGGTTGCCGTGGCGGTGCGAGAAGAACAGCGACGACATGCGTCGGCAGAAGGGGAAGGAAGAGGGGGGATAGAGAGAGTGGCGAGAGGAGAGCCAGGGGGTGCAGGGAGGGGCCCTTATCCCTCCACAGTGGGCGCGGGGCTCGCTGTCGAGCGGGGCGAGGGGGGGGGGGCCAGGGCGGCATGTGCGCGCGAGCTTACAGTGAGAGGGGGATGAGCAGGAGGTCAGGGACGAGCGAGGGGGAAGTGGGCTGGGTCTCCCTGTAGACTAGAGCCCAGGTGGTGGTGGGCTCTTTTCTATTTCTGTTTGTTTTCCTTTTCTGTTTTTCTTTTGTTTCTGTTTTGTTTTGACTTTTGCCTTTTGTTTTTATTTCGAACCACTTTTGTAAAATATGAGACTAGCCCAAATAAATATGGTGCATTATAAGCCACTGCAATATAATGGTTTTGAGTCCAAAGGTTTTCATTTGGGATTTTATTTAATTAAAAAGGTATGAAATAGTGCTGTTTTACTGCTGTTTGAGTCAGTTATTTAATTTAGTGAATGTTGGTTATGATTTTAGAATTGTCTGTGGAATATTTGCCATTTAATGAACATTTTAGTTTCTGGGTTTGGGCAACTTTTATTTTCACTTTAAGTTTGAATTTTCCATTTGAATTTGAATTTGAAAAGAGATATGATACTAATGATGATTAAGCACTGTTGATCATGATGACATGGCATAATCAAAAGGGGATTACTGTAGTTAACCACTAGGGGTGTTACATAGGCATCACATCCAGGACAACTAGACCGACTCCTGCCTGCATCTACTACTATTACTCCACACATCGGCCGCTATCCAGGATGCATCTAGAGTATTAAGTTCATAAATGTAGTATCGAAAGTATGTCTAGAGGGAGGGTGATTAGACTACTTGACCAAATAAAAATCTATCATTTTCCCAATTTTAGTTGTGGGAAGATTTTAGCAATTAACACAAGTCAAGCAATCAACCTACACATGCAATTCTAAGAGTATAGCAGCGGAAAGTAAAACATTGCATATGAAGGTAAAGGGAAGGGTTTGGAGAAGGCAAATGCAATGGAGACACGGAGATTTTTGGCGTGCTTCCGATAGGTGGTGCTATCGTACGTCCACGTTGATGAAGACTTCAACCCACGAAGGGTAACGGCTGCGCGAGTCCACGGAGGGCTCCACCCACGAAGGGTCCATGAAGAAGCAACCTTGTCTATCCCACCATGGCCATCACCCACGAAGGACTTGCCTCACTCAGGTAGATCTTCACGAAGTAGGCGATCTCCTTGCCCTTACAAACTTCTTGGTTCAACTCCACATCATGACGGAGGCTCCCAAGCGACACCTAACCAATCTAGTAGACACCACTCTCCAAAAGGTAATAGACGGTGTGTTGATGATGAACTCCTTGCTCTTGTGCTTCAAATGATAGTCTCCCCAGCACTCAACTCTCTCTCTCTCAGATTTGGCTATGGTGGAAGAGTGATTTGAGTGGAAAGCAACTTGGGGAAGGCTAGAAATCAAGGTTCTAATGGTAGGAATGGAATCTCTTGATCTCAACACATGAGTAGGTGGTTCTCTCTCAGAAAATGAATGGTGGAAGTGTAGGCACGTTCTGATGGCTCTCTCACGGATGGAGAAGGGGGTGGAGGGGTATATATAGTCTCCACACAAAATCCAACCGTTACACACATTTGACTCATCTCGGTGGGACCGAATGGTTAAACTCGGTGGCACCGATCAGTTCAAAAATGTGAACGTTAGGAATCTCGGTGGGACCGATTGGAAAAACTCGGTGGGACCGATGTGCTAGGGCTTGGGGCAAACGTCATCTCAGTGGCGCCGATTGCATCAACTTGGTGGGACCGAAATGAAGCAATAAGCAACAGAGAATCTGTCAAGCCAACTCGGTGAGACCGAAGTAAATGCAACAAGTCACAGAGCGCTAGCAAGGCCATCTCGGTGAGACCGAGATCCGTATCGGTGAGACCGAACTGTTAGGGTTTCTGGCAGTGGCTATGTCATATGAACTCGGTGGCTCCGGATAGAAAGAATCGGTGGGGCCGAGTTGGAGTTTTGGGTTTGGACATATTTGGATGGAGAAAGTGGCTGAGGGTTTTGGAGCAATATCACTAAGCACTTGAGCAAGTAAGCCATTAAGCAACACCTCATCCCCTTTTAATAGTATTGGCTTTCCTATGGAATCAATGTGATCTTGGATCACTAAAATAAAGATGAAGAGTCTTGAGCTTTTGCCAATCTTTGTCCTTAGCATTTTGAGGGGTCCACGTCTCTAGTCCATGCCATGCCAATCATTGAACATCCTGAAATATTTATCTTGAGTGGATATTAGTTCAATGAGCTATATGCTGTTATGAATTACCAAAACCACCCGGGGATTAGTTGCACTTTCAATAAAGAATGGAGTAACGCCTTAAGCAAGATGACACGATGTAGACAAAGTAAACTCAATCAATATGAATAAACCCCATCGTTTTATCCTTAATGGCAACAATACAAATACGTGTCATGTCCCCTTCTGTCACTGGGATTGAGCACCGCAAGATCGAACCCATCACAAAGCACCTCTCCCATTGCAAGATAAATCAATCTAGTTGGCCAAACCAAATCAGTAGATCGGAGAGAAATACAAAGCTATGATAATCATGCATATAAGAATTCAGAAAAGACTCAAAATAATATTCATGAGTAATCTGATCATAAACCGACAATTCATCGGATCCCAACAAACATACCGCAAAAGAAGATTACATCGAATAGAACTCCAAGAACATCGAGGAGAACATTGTATTGAAGATCAAAGAGAGAGAAGAAGCCATCTAGCTACTAGCTATGGACCCGTTGGTCTATGGCAAACTACTCACGCATCACCGGAAGGGCAGCAAGGATGATGTAGAAGCCCTCCATGGTCGATTCCCCCTCTGACAGAGTACCGGAGAAGACCTCCAGATGGGATCTCGAAGGAACAGAAACTTGCGGCAGCGGAAAAAGTGTTTCGGGTGGCTCTTTGATGTATTGGGAATATTTGGGAATTTATAGAGCTAGAATTAGGTCAAGAGGTGCCACAAGGGGCCCACAAGCCTAGGGGCGCCCCCTAGGGTGCGCTTGGCAGGCTTGTCCCTGCCTCGTGGCACTTCAGGTCTTCTCTCGAAGCTTCTAGGGTCCCTTCTGGTCCAAAAAAAATCATCAAAAAGTTTCATAGCGTTTGGACTCCGTTTGGTACTGATTTTCTGAAAAGCCAAAAACAAGCAAAAAAACAGCAATTGGCACTAGGTACTAGGTTAATAGGTTAGTCCCAAAAAATGATATATAATTGCATAATAGACATCCAAGATTGATACTATAATAGCATGAAAAAATCAATAATTATAGATACGTTGGAGACGTATCAGCATCCCCAAGTTGAATTTCTGCTCGTCCTCGAGTAGGTAAATGATAAAAACAGAATTTTTGATGTGGAATGCTACCTAACATGTCTATCATGTAATCTCTTTTTAGCTATGAATATTAAGATCCGAATGATTCAAGGCAATAGTCTATAATTTGGTATAAAGACATCAATACTCAGGCATACTAACAAACAATCATGCCTTTCAAAATAAAAATGCTAAAGAAAGTTAGCCCTACAAAATCATATAGTCTTGTCATGCTCCATCTTCTTAACACAAAGTATTTATCATGCACAACCCCGATGACAAGCCAAGCAATTGGTTCATACTTTTTAACGCGCTTTAGCTTTTTCAACCCCCACGCAATACATGAACGCAGGCCATGGATATATCACTATGGGTGGAATAGAATATGGTGGTAGGGATTGATATGGAGAAGACAAAAAAGGAGAAAGTCTCACATCAACAAGGCTAATCAACGGGCAATGGAGATGCCCATCAATTGATGTCAATGCAAGGAGTAGGGATTGCCATGCAACGGATGCACTAAGAGCTATAAGTGCATGAAAGCTCAAAAATAAAACTAAGTGGGTGTGCATCCAACTTGCTTGCTCATGAAGACCTAGGACATTTGAGGAAGCCCATCATCGGAATATACAAGCCAAGTTCTATAATGAAAAATTCCCACTAGTATATGAAGATGAAAGCATAGGAGACTCTCTATATGAAAAACATGGTGCTACTTTGAAGCACAAGTGTGGAAAAGGATAGTAACATTGCCCCTTCTCTCCTTTTCTCTCTTTTTTAATACTTTTTTTTGGTGGGCTCTTTTTGGCCTCTTTTTTTCTTGGGCTCTTTTCAGACTCTTTTTTTTATTCCTCACTAGGACAATGCTCTAATAATGAATATGATGATCATCACACTTCTATTTACTTACAACTCAATACTAGAACAAAAATATGACTCTATATGAATATCTCTAGCCGTGTACCAGGATGTGCAATGATCTAGCGTAACATTGTATAAAAGATGGTGAATGGTGGCTGAGCCACAAATACTATGTCAACTATATGATCATGCAAAGCAATATGACAATGATGATGTGTGTCATAAAAACGGAATGGTGGAAGTTGCATGGCAATATATCTCGGAATGGCTATGGAAATGACATAATAGGTGGGTATGGTGGTTGTTTTGAGGAAGATATAAGGAGGCTTATGTGTGATAGAGCGTATCATATCACGGGGTTTGGATGCACCGGCGAAGTTTACACCACATCTCGAGGTGAGAAAGGGCAATGCACAGTAACGAAGTGGCTAGCAAATTGCGGAAATGTGAGAGTGCGTATAATCCATGGACTCACATTAGTCATAAAGAACTCATATACTTATTGCAAAATTTTACTAGCCCTCGAAGCAAAGTACTACTACGCATGTTCCTAGGGGGATAGATTGGTAGAAAAAGACCATCGCTCGTCCCCGGCCGCCACTCATAAGGAAGACAATCAATAATAAATCATGCTCCAACTTCTTAGCATAACGAGAGACTATACGTGCATGCTTCGGGAATCACAAACCTTAACACCAATATTCTTACTAAACCACAATTATTCACTAGTACCTCCCACATATTACCATCTTAATATCGCAAATGCAAGGAATCAAACTTATCATATTCAGTGATTTACATGAAAGTTTTTATTATATCCCTCTTGAATACCTATCATATTAGGACTAAATTCAGAACCCGTGCATATTGCCATTGCTATTTATCAAACTCTCAAAAACATATAAGTGAAGCATGAGAGTGCAACTATTTCTTTAAAAATATAACCACCGCCGTGCTCTAAAAAATATAAGTGAAGCACTAGAACAACTGCCTAGCTCAAAATATATAAGTGAAGCACAAAGAGTATTCTAACAAATCACGAATGAGTGTGTGTCCCTCTCAAAAGGTGTGTACAGCAAAGATGATTGTGGCAAACTAAAAAACAAACAAATCAAAGACTCATATAATACACTACGCTCCAAGCAAAACTCATATCATGTGATGAATAAAAATATAGCTCCAAGTAATTTTACCGATGGTTGGTAGACGGAAGAGAGGATGCCATCCGGGGCATCCCCAAGCTTAGATGCTTGGGTGTCCTTAGATATTTCCTTGGGGTGCCATGAGCATCCCCATGGGGCGAAGAATTTGTCTCCCTCCTCTTGAAGACTTTGTCTGAAGACTTTCACAATTTCATCAGTTCATGCCTTGTTCTATTTTTCTTCAGTTTCGCATTATTTAGTTCATATTACTTTGTTCTTGCATGTTTGTATGATCATTTACTTCCTATGCATGTTCTATTTCATCCTGATGACTTTGTCGCTACTCTGATCTGCAAGCATATTGTAGTCTACCTTCTGTTTGGTTATTCTTTGTGTTGTTATTTGATACGTCTCCATCGTATCTACTTTTCCTAACGCTTTTGCTCTTGTTTTGGACTCTAATTTGCATGATTTGAATGAAACTAACCCGGACTGACGCTGTTTTCAGCACAACTACCATGGTGTTGTTTTTGTGCAGAACTAAAAGTTCTTGGAATTGGACGAAACTTTTTGGAGAATTATTTTTGAATAAATAAAAAATAACCAAGACCCATTGGAGGTGGGTAGCTGCCCACAAGGCAACAGGGCGCACCACCCCCTCTAGCGCGCCCTAGTGGGTAGTGGGGCCCACGAGGCTCCGCTGACCCTAATTCCGACGCTATAAAATACTATTTTTCCAGAAAAATAGGAGAGGAAGTTTCATCGCGTTTTACGATACGGAGCCGCCGTCACCTCCTGTTCTTCATTGGGAGGCCAGATCTGGAGCCCGTTCGGGGCTCCAAAAAGGGGAATCTTTGGCCTTCGTCATCATCAACCATCCTCCATCACCAATTTCATGATGCTCACCACCAGGAGTGAGTAACTCCTTCGTAGGCTTGCTGGACAGTGGTGGGTTGGATGAAATTCAACATGTAATTGAGTTAGTTTTGTTAGGGCTTGATCCCTAGTATCCACTATGTTCTGAGATTGATGCTGTTGTGACTTTGCTATGCTTAATGCTTGTCACTAGGGCCTGAGTGCCATGATTTCAGATCTGAACCGTTTATGTTTTCACCATTATATCTATGTTCTTGATCCAATCTTGCAAGTTATATGCACCTGCTACGTGTTATGATCCGCATACCCCAATGTGACAATAATTGGGATTCTTTCCGGTGATTATCGTAGTTTGAGGAGTTCATGTATTCACTATGTGTTAATGCTTTGTTCCGGTTCTCTATTAAAAGGAGGCCTTATTATCCCTTAGTTTCCTTATGGACCCTGTTGCCACGGGAAGGTAGGACAAAAGATGTCATGCAAGTTCTTTTCCCTAAGCACGTATGACTATTTACGGAATACATGCCTACATTATATTTATGAACTGGAGCTAGTTCTGTGTCGTCCTAGGTTATGACTGTTATATGATGAATATCATCCAACGAAATCACCGATTCAATGCCTATGAGTTTTTCACATATTGTTCTTGCTAAGTTACTATTTCTATTGCTACTGTTACAACTGCTACAAAATTATTGCTATCACTGTTACCGTTACCACTGCTATCGTTACTACTACTATCAAACTATCATACTACTGTGCTACTGATCACTTTGTTGCAGATATTTAATCTCTAGGTCTGGTTGAATTGACAACTCTACTGCTAATACTTATAAATATTATTTGGCTCCCCTTGTGTCAAATCTATAAATTTGGGTTGAATACTCTACCCTCGAAAACTGTTGCGATCCCCTATACTTGTGGGTTATCAAGACCTTTTTCTGGCGCCGTTGCCGGGGAGCATAGCTATATTTGTTGAGTCACTTGGGATTTATATCTATTTATCACTATGAAGAATCTTAAGGATCCAGAACCAAGATCGTTCCCTCTAAGACGAGGGGAGGTAAGGAACTGTTATCTAGCTCTGCACTTGATTCACCTTCTGTTATGAGTAAACTTGCAACACCACCACATGCTATTAATCCTGATATGTCGCAAGTGATTGATGATGCTACTTCTGCTATGAATGATGCTTATAATGATGCTAGTACCCTGCTTGATAAGAATGTGCCACTAGGTGAATTTCTTGATGAACAACTTGCTAGAGCTAAAGAAAATGAAATCACTGAAACTGATGAAATTACTGAAAATCAGGATGTCCTTGAAACTAAGAATTATGAAACACCTATTAGGCCTAGCTCTCCTAGATATGAATTTCCTGAGATACTTGAGGGTTATGTTATGGATGGAGAGGTAGCTAGAGACTTTCTTGCTTGTAAGGATAGAGATGATCTTAAAAAATTACTAGTCAAGTTGAAAGAAAAATCTTTGAATGCTAGAATGAAATATGATCCCAAGTTTGCTACTTCACCTATCTTTATTACTGATAAGGATTATGAATTCTCTGTTGACCCAGATTTAATTACTCTGGTTGAATCTGATCCTTTTCATGGCTATGAAACTGAAACTGTTGTGGCACATCTTACTAAATTAAATGATATAGCCACCCTATTTGCTCATGAGGAAAAAAATTGCTACTACTATATTCTTAAGTTGTTTCCTTTCTCACTAAAGGGTGATGCTAAGACTTGGTACAATACTCTTGCTCCTGGTTGTGTGCGTAGTCCCCAGGATATGATTTATTACTTCTCTGAAAAATATTTTCCTGCTCATAAGAAACAAGCTGCCTTACAGGAAATATTTAACTTTGTGCAAATTGAAGAAGAGAGTCTCCCACAAGCTTGGGGGAGGCTTATCCAATTACTTAATGCTTTGCCTGATCATCCTCTTAAGAAAAATGAAATACTTGATATCTTTTATAATGGACTAACCGATGCTTCTAGGGATTGCCTAGATAGTTGTGCTGGTTGTGTTTTCAGGGAACGAACTACTGAACAAGCTGAGGAATTATTGAATAATATATTTAAGAATTATGATGAATGGACACTTCCTGAACCACCTCCTAAACCAACTCCGAAGAAGGGGGGTATTTTATTTCTCAGTCCTGAAGATATGCAAGAGGCAAAGAAATGTATGAAGGAAAAAGGTATTAAAGCTGAGGATGTTAAGAATTTACCACCTATTGAAGAAATACATGGTCTTGACACACCACCACCACAGGTGGTAGAGGTAAGTTCTTTTTTAAAGTGTGATGAAGGTGACATCCCTCACAATAAATATCCTAGTCAATGCTTGCATGAATTCGACAACTAGATTAGAAAACAAGATCACTTCAATGCAAATGTTATGAAACAATTAAAACAAAACTCTGATATGATTGCTTGCTTGAGTGACTTATTATTTAGAATTACAAATGATGTTAGAGGTGTAGGAAAACATGCTTCTATGGTTCAAACCTAGTTAGAACAAGTTGCTAAATCTCAAAGTGAGTTGTTTAATAAAATGAATAATAAAATGAATGATTATGCTGTTAGAGTAGCAACTAGAGGAGGTAAAATGACTCAAGAACCTTTTTATCCTGAAGGTCACCCTAAAAGAATTGAACAAGACTCCCAAAGAATTAAATATGATGCACCTAGTCCATCTAAAAAGAAAAAGAAAAAGAAAAATGATAGGACTTTCCATACTTCTAGTGAACCTGAGGTAGAAAAACCTTCTGAGGATAATAATGATGTTTCTATTTCTGATGCTGAAACTCAATCTGGTAATGAACATTTATCTAGTGATAATGAAAATGGTAATGATGATGTTCATGAAGACACCCAACCAAACAATGATAAAGAACCAGATAATGATGTTGAAACAGAACCAGCTGCTGATCTTGATAACCCACAACCTAAAAATAAACATTATGATAAAAGAGTCTTTGTTGCTAGAAAACATGGTAAAGAACGGGAGCCATGGGTTCAGAAACCCATGCCCTTTCCTCCTAAACCTTCTAAGAAAAAGGATGAGGAAGAATTTGAACGGTTTGCTGAAATGCTTAGGCCAGTCTTTTTGCGTACTCGCTTGACTGATATTTTAAAGATGGCCCCTTATGCTAAATACATGAAAGACATTATCACTAATAAAAGAAAAATACATGAAGCTGAAATCTCCACCATGCTTGCTAATTATTATTTTAAGGATGGAGTACCTAAAAAACTAGGAGATCCTAGAATATCAACTATACCTTGCTCCATCAAAAGAAATTATGTCAAAACTGCTTTGTGTGATTTGGGAGCCGGTGTTAGTGTTATGCCTTTATCTTTATATAAAAGATTTGATTTGAATAAACTCACACCTACTGAAATATCATTGCAAATGGCTGACAAATCAACAGCCATACCTATCGGTATTTGTGAGGATGTGCCCGTAGTAGTTGCAAATGTTACTATCTTAACGGACTTTGTTATACTTGAGATGCCCGAGGACGACAACATGTCGATTATCCTTGGTAGACCCTTTTTGAATACTGCAGGGGCTATTATTGATTGCAATAAAAGCAAAGTCACTTTTCATATCAATGGTAATGAGCATATGGTGCACTTTCTGAAGAAACAATTTCAAGTGAATGGTATTAATGTTGTTGAAAAGTCTCCGACACTTACTATTGGAAGCTTCCAACTTCCCCTTCCTACTGCCAAAAAGAAATATGAAATACTTATTGTTGGGGATATGCATATCCCCATTGAGGTAACTTAGTGTTTTACGAAAGTTCTTTGGTTTCATGCTAATCGAAAGTGGTTATCAATAAGACTTGATCAACCTTATTAATGGATTATTTTTTAGAGGTATGAGGTCGATGAATTGAGTAAGCACAACCTTTTGTTCCCACTTTTTGCTTTCTGTTATTTTTAGTTAAATACAATAAAATGCCATGTTTATCCTATTTTCTGAATTTTTCATGCAATAAAAAAGTGCCCAAAAATAAAAGTGCTCAGAATGCCCTGAAATTTTAACACGATTTTTTTCCGAATATTTAAGAATTTTTGATGCAAATAACACTGCAGGGGGGTGCCCCTGGAGCCCACAAGGCACCAGGGCGTGCCAGCTACCCCAGGCACGCCCTGGTGGGTAGTGGGCCCCACGTGGCCCCCCCACTTATCCCTTGAGCCCATGTCATCACCTACCTCTAGAAAAAAATCACCATTGCTCTCTCTCTCTCGTGTTCTTGCTCTCAAACCCGCGGATTTCGATCTCTTTGCTCGAAGCTCCGTTTTCAAATTGTTTTGGGGGATTGCTACTTGGTATGTGACTCCTCCATTGCTCCAATTAGTTTTTGCTCTAGTGGTTTATATTTTGAGTAATTAGCTACTCTTGGTGCTGCTGTAAATGAGCTTGCATGTTGAATTCTTGGAGTTCCAATTAGTTTGAATGCTTGATATAGCCTCTAGACATCCATATGAGTAGTTGCTATCAATTTTGTGAAGTTTCGTTGACATCATTTTTGTGTCCCAAAATTTGTCAGAAATTTGTTCTTAGGAAAAATGGATTTCTTTCGAAGGAGTTCATCTAAGAAGAATGCCAAGGGGGTCACCGGTGAATCATCTTATGGTGATATCAACATCCCATGATGGATGGAGGTCCGGTCATGCGAATGGCTGCATATTGCTTTCATGTATGAAGCCAGATTCCACCAAGAGTTCGTGCAATTCATTGCAAATGCTGGGCTTGCCGACTCCCTCACAGATGAGTGTGACCAACACCATGTCCTTACAAATTCCTTTGTGCAAAATCTCTATTTCTTAAATAGGAACAATCCTCCTGAGGTGTGGTTTAATTTATATGTTGAAACTCGTCAAATACCGTTCACTGAATTTTGTGAGATATGCTTAATTCCCTCTGATGGGAATTTAAGGGAACCTAGACCAGCGGAGTTTGATGGTTTCCTCCGCACCCTAACTGTGGGTGAGGAGAGATATGTGTCAAAAGCCACCACCACTAGCTTGCAGTTTCCTTCTGTGCATTATTTTGCTCTATTCATATCAAGTGCTTAACTACTAGAGAGAAGGGCAGTATACTCAGTGCACCTGACCATGCTATTTTACGTCGTGCACTTCATGATGATCACACTTATAGCCTAGGGGCTATTGTTGCACGTCGTCTGCACACTAATAGAACTAAGGGTAAAATTCATGGTGGTATTTATGCAACTCGCTTGGCGAGACGCTTTAACATTCCACTACGCCAGCATGATTTTTTATTGCCTAGAGTTTATCTGGACCGCCGGTCGATGGTGGACCATCAGTTTCTTGACAACACTGAGCTACTTGAGCCTCTCCGCTATAACTTGGTCTTCAATGAGGAGACCTGTGATATTATCCCGTTGCCTGCACCTGCTTTGTTTGACTCTATTGCCAGGAACGAATACAGGGTCATGCCAGCGGACATTATCGCTTACCAGAACGCACTAGCAACCGCAAAGGAGTAGCCCCAGGAGTGGGACGCTCAGGTGCCTCCGCCTCAGCACTTTGACATTGGACCGGATGGCTACTACGGGTGGTGATTACCAAGCTAGGCCAAAAGCCTAAGCTTGGGGGAGTACGTATTTCCACCGACATTACATTCATGTTCACACATTTCAGTTGTCGGTGTCCACACTTTTTCATTGTGTTATCCATGCTAGTTTTATTTTTCTCGCTTTCTTCTTGTGTGTTTGAAAAACTTTGAGAAAATCCAAAAATATTTCTCGCTTCTTTTCGATTTTTCTTTCTAGTTTAAATTAGTTATAGTATTAAAAGAAACCCCAAAAAGATTTCTCGATTCTTCTTTTGCTTGTTGGGAGCTTTCCCGTGTAAATACTTTTTCCTATTTTTGTTTTTCCTTCTTTAATTTGCTTTCTTCAAGAAAAACTAAGAACTCCAAAAACATTTTAGTGTGTTTCTCTGAAGTTCTTTTCCTTTTTGTTGAGTCGTACCAAGGAGAAGACCACGATGAAATTGTTGAGTGGCTCTCATATGCATTCTTGTTGATCTAACAAAGAGCCCAAATTACCTTGTCTTCTCTTTTGGAATAAAATGTTTGCAGATTCCAGCTTAGTCCATGACACTCTTGCACTATTATTATTTTCACATCATTTGGTCGTGCAAGTGAAAGGAAATAATGACGAGATATGATGAAGTGATTGTGGCAGGAAAAGCGGGTATGAACTCAACTTGTTTTGTTTTTGTAAATATGTTTAACTCAGTATCCATGATTCAGCATATTATGATTAAACATGTTTATGATGACAATTAGAGATTATAGTTGCTCATGCCATGCTTAAGTAGCTAGGAGTGAATAATGATTTATCTTAGATGTCAACATGCATTAAAATGATTGTGATGTAGTATGATGATATGGTATCCTCCTCTGAATGTTTCAAGTGGCTTGACTTGGCACATGTTCACGCATGTAGTTGAATCAAAACCAACATAGCCTCCATGATATTTATGTTCATGGTGTTTATATCCTACTCATGCTAGTATTCAATGTTAATTATTCATAATGCATGTTCATGACCATTTTCACTCTCTAGCTGGTCGTTTCTCAATCTAATTGCTAGCCTTCGCCTGTACTAAGCGGGAATACTGCTTGTGCATCAAAATCTTTGAACCAAAGTTATTCCAGATGAGTCTACTATATCTACCTATATGCGGTATTACCCTACCGTTCTAAGTAAATTTACATGTGCCATCTCTAAAAATTCAAATGAACATCTATTTTGTGTGCCTGGACCGCTCATGGAGCGATAGGGGGTGGTCAGTATCTTCCATGCTAAGCAGGTTATTCTCATGATGAGTGTTTATTCACTCGTCCTTGCACGAGAGGGGCTGGTAATAGGGATGCCTAGTCCCGAAATCAAAAATACAAATAATTAAACAAAACTCCCTCCGGATTGTTGTTGGTATGGAAGGCACCCATGGGTTCGGCTAGCCATGGCTTGTGTTTGTTGGTGGAGGGGAGTAAAATTTACTTTTATCGCTTGGGAACCACCGCTAATGTGTTTAGCATGGAAGATATTGATAACTCTTGGTCGTGACGTTGATAGGAAGGGTATACCTCCCAAAATTATATTTATCTCTGATTTAAGCTTCGAGCTCTGGCACCTCTGCAAATCCATGCTTCCCTCTGCGAAGGGCCTATCTATTTACTTTCATGTTATTTTACTTTTATGTTGAGTCATCACCTCCTCAAACAAGCACTAGCCCTGAGAGCACTATTGTCATCCTCATGCATTGTGTATAGTTAATGTTGAATGCATCATGACTGGATCTCTTCTACCATGAATTACAATGTTTAATCTCTGCTTGAACTTTGGAGGTGCTCTGCATTTATGTTTTGCGGTCTCAGAAAGGGCTAGCGAGATACCACTATTGTCATGTTATATCATGATTGTTTTGACAAAGTGTTGGCATTTGAAATATTTTATTATTGCTCGCTAGTTGATTATGCTATTGATATGAGTAAATATAATCTTTAAGAGTTATCATCTACATGGTTAGTTATAATCTTTGCTGAAAACTTGGGTGCTATTTAAGCATATGTATAAACACAAGAACAAAAGAGTTCGTAAAAGTTCTTTTCTTTGTCACTTTCAGTTTGTCAACTGAATTGCTTGAGGACAAGCAATCGGTTAAGCTTGGGGGAGTTGATACGTCTTCATCGTATCTACTTTTCCTAATGCTTTTGCTCGTGTTTTGGACTCTAATTTGCATGAAACTAACCCGGACTAACGTTCTTTTCAGCAGAACTACCATGGTGTTGTTTTTGTGTAGAAATAAAAGTTCTCAGAATTGGACGAAACTTTTTGGAGAATTACTTTGAAATAAATAAAAAAATACTGGAACCAAGACCCACTGGAGGGGGGGGGGAGCTGCCCACAAGGCACCAGGGCACGCCACCTCCTCTGGCGCGTCCTGGTGGGTAGTGGGGTCCACGAGGCTCCGCTGACCCTAATTCCGACGCTATAAAATCCTATTTTTCCAGAAAAAATAGAAGAGGAAGTTTCATCATGTTTTACGACAGAGCTGCCTCACCTCCTGTTCTTCATCGGGAGGCCAGATCTGGAGCCCGTTCTGGGCTTCGGAGAGGGGAATCTTCGGTCTTCGTCATCATCAACCATCCTCCATCACCAATTTCATGATGCTCACCGCCGGGAGTGAGTAATTCCTTCGTAGGCTTGCTGGACGGTGGTGCGTTGGATGAGATTCATCATGTAATTGAGTTAGTTTTGCTAGGGCTTGATCCCTAGTATCCACTATGTTCTGAGATTGATGTTGCTATGACTTTGCTATGCTTAATGCTTGTCACTAGGGCCCGAGTGCCATGATTTCAGATCTGAACCATTTATGTTTTCACCATTTATATCTATGTTCTTGATACGATCTTGCAAGTTATATGCACCTACTACGTGTTATGATCCGCATACCCCAAGGTGACAATAATTGGGATTCTTTTCGGTGATTACCGTAGTTTAAGGAGTTCATGTATTCACTATGTGTTAATGCTTTGTTCCGGTTCTCTATTAAAAGGAGGCCTTAATATCCCTTAGTTTCCTTATGGACCCCGCTGCCACGGGAGGGTAGGAAAAAAGATGTCATGCAAGTTCTTTTCCCTAAGCACGTATGACTATTTACGGAATACATACCTACATTATATTTATGAACTTGAGGTAGTTCTGTGTTGCCCTAGGTTATGACTGTTATATGATGAATATCATCCAACGAAATCACCGATCCAATGCCTACGAGTTTTTCACATATTTTTCTTGCTAAGTTACTATTGCTATTGCTATTGTTACAACTGCTACAAAATTATTGCTATCACTGTTGCCGTTACAATTACCGTTACCACTGCTATTGTTACTACTACTATCAAACTATCATACTACTATGCAACTGATCACTTTGTTGCAGATATTTAATCTCCAGGTGTGGTTGAATTGACAACTCAACTGCTAATACTTACAAATATTCTTTGGCTCCCCTTGTGTCGAAACTATAAATTTGGGTTGAATACTCTAACCTCGAAAACTGTTGCAATCCCCTATACTTGTGGGTTATCATTATTCTTCGAAGAACTCACATCTTTGAAGAATTTGTTAAAAATCTCCCATTCACCCCCCCTCTGATCGATAACTTGCACTTTCACTTGGACATCCACACTGAATCTCATTGCCTAGAAGCTAATAACATGAGAAAAAGTGTGGAGCGTAATCGATCATCGTTATGTACGCTACAAAAAAAGACACATCCGTGACATTTTGGCCCGAAACGAAAAAAATTATGTCATGCTTGTGACACTTCTATGATGATAATTGTGACAAAAATGAAGGAAATATACCCTAGAGGCAATAATAAAGTTGTTATTTTATATTTCCTTATTCATGATAAAGGTTTATTATTCATGCTAGAATTGTATTGATCGGAACCTAAATACATGTGTGAATACATAAACAAACACCGTGTCCCTAGTGAGCCTCTACTTGACTAGCTCGTTGATCAAAGATGGTTATGGTTTCCTAACCATGGACATGAGTTGTCATTTGATAACGGGATCACATCATTAGGAGAATGATGTGATGGACAAGACCCATCCGTTAGCTTAGCATAATGATCGTTCAGTTTTATTGCTATTGCTTTCTTCATGTCAAATACATATTCCTTCGACTATGAGATTATGCAACTCCCAGATACCGGAGGAATGCCTTGTGTGCTATCAAACGTCACAACGTAACTGGATGATTATAAAGATGCTCTACAGGTATCTCCGAAGGTATTTGTTGAGTTGGCATAGATCGAGATTAGGATTTGTCACTCCGAGTATCGGAGAGGTATCTCTTGGCCCTCTCGGTAATACACATCATAAGCTTGCAAGCAAACAACTAAGGAGTTAGTCACAAGGTGATGTATTACGGAACGAGTAAAGAGACTTGCCGGTAACGAGATTGACCTAGGTATGAAGATATCGACGATCGAATCTCGGACAAGTAACATACCGATGGACGAAGGGAATTACGTATGTTGTCATAACAGTTCAACCGATAAAGATCTTCGTAGAATATGTAGGAGCCAATATGGGCATCCAGGTTCAGCTATTGGTTATTGACCGGAGAGGTGTATCGGTCATGTCTACATAGTTCTTGAACCCGTAGGGTCCGCACGCTTAACGTTCATTGATGATATAGTATTATATGAGTTATGTGATTTGGTGACCGAATGTTGTTTGGAGTCCCGGATGATATCACGGACATGACGAGGAGTCTCAAAATGGTCGAGAGGTAAATATTGATATATAGGATGATGGTATTCGGACACCGGAAGTGTTTCGGGGGGTACCGGGTACTTATCGGGTCACCGGAACGGGTTCCGGGCACCCTCGGCAAAAGATATGGGCCTTATGGGCCAAGAGGGGAAACGCACCAGCCACAAGGGGCTGGTGCGCCCCCCCCATATGGGCCGGCCTAAGGAGGAGAAGGAAAGGGGAGAAGGGAAAGGTAAGTGTGGATTAGGATTCCCACTTCCTTCCCTCTCCCCCCCTCTTTCCTTCCCCCTCTGACAAACATGGCAGGGGGGCGCGACCAAGGGCAGGAGCCCAAGTAGGATTCGGACCTACTTGGGGCGCCCCTTGGCCTCTCCCCTCTCCCTCCCACCTATATATATGAGGAGGGGGGCGCCTAGCACACCCGAGACAATTGCCTAGCCGTGTGCGGCGCCCCCCTCCACCGTTTACACCCCCGGTAATATTTTCATAGTGCTTAGGCGAAGCCCTGCGGAGATCACTTCACCATCACCGTCACCACGCCGTCGTGCTGACGGAACTCATCTACTACCTCGATGTCTTGCTAGATCAAGAAGGTGAGGGACATCACCGAGCTGAACGTGTGCAGAATACGGAGGTGCCGTGCGTTAGGTACTTGATCGGTTGAAGCGCAAAGAAGTTTGACTACATCAACCGCGTTGTGAAACGCTTCCGCTTACGATCTACGAGGGTACGTAGACACACTCTCCCCCTCGTTGCTATGCATCTCCATGGATAGATCATTGCGTGTGCATAGAATTTTTTTTGTTTTCCATGCAACGTTTCCCAACAAAAAACACGTATCATCATAGATGTGGTGGGCTCCTACTTCTATGACAAAAAATCATGAAAGAAAATGGGCTTTTCGTCCTCGGCGGGCCGGAGACGCAGCTGCATGACATTCTTTGGGCCGTCCATGATGGAAAAAATCATGGTAGAAGCAAGGGCGAGGAAAATATAAGGGAGTTCCCGGTTACGGTGGGTGGTCGGGGCCGAGCGATGCACGGAGTTTGCGCGTTTTCTCTCGTATACGTACGCGCGTGTGTGCGAGGCGTTGCGCTCTAACTGAACCCGAGCGAGGCGTTCGCTTACTAAACCCGATCGATTGCACTAGCTACGTTACTGAACCCGAGCGATCGATCCCTTGGCTATTAACTGAACCCGAGCGATTCATTCGCTGCTGACTGAACTCGAGCGATTCCTTCGCTGCTGCTGCTAACTGAACCCCAGCGATCGATCACTGCTACTACTTACTGAAGCCGATCGAGCCCCCGTGCGAGACGTAGCCAGCAGGTGTTGGGTTGCCTCTCGATGAACAGTGACCGTTGCTACCGTGCGCGCGGTACGTAGAATGAGTCGAGACGCGGTGAGTCGAGCCGATTGGTTTTGGCTGTGGATGAACAGTCCAGTGGGGGTTGGATGATGTAACACCCCCGGTGGTTAACTACAGTAATCACTTTTGATAATGACATGTCAGCAAGCTTAACAGTGCATGATCATCAGTAGCATCATATTGCATTTCAACTCCTAAGTCAAAATTCAGATTTAAACTAAAGTGGGAAATAAAAGTTGTTCAAACTGGAAAACCAAAATGTGCCTCATGTTGCAAATATTCCCATAGCATTTGTAAAAATGATTGCAACATTAGTTGAAATTGTAAAAGGACTCGAACAACTAGAAACAACAGCAACATAGCACTATTCAATCCTTTTTCAATTTAAATAAAATCCAAACAAAAAGATATGGACCACAAACCAATTTCTAGCAGTGATAGATAATGCACTGTAAATAATGGAGCAAGTCTCATATTTTACAAAAGTCTTTTGGAATAAAAATAAAAGAGAAAACAGAAAAGGAAAATAAATTATAAAAAAAAAAGTAAAAAAGGAAAAGCCCCCCCCCGGACCAACTGGGCGGCCCCGCTGGCCACAGGCCACACCCAGGCCGGCCCATCCCAACCCCTGGCCTATACCTCCCGCGGGCCGAACCCTAGCCGCTACCCCCACCCCCCTCGCTCATTCCCTTCCCCACTCCCCCCCTTTTTCCCTCGCCGCTCCTCCTCCCTCCCCGACGCGCCCCGCGCGCCGCCGCGCCTGGAGCTCGGCCGCCCGGCCGACGCCGCCGGCGCGCCTCCGCGCCGATCTGCCTCGCTCGACGCCGCCTCCTCGCCTCTCCCTTGCCGGTCGCCACCGTCCTCGCCGCCGCCTCCCCGCGCCGATCTGCCTCGCCGACGCCGCTCCTCGCCTCTCCTCGCCGGTCGCCACCGTCCTCGCCGCCGCCTCCCCGCCGGACTGCCTGCCTCCTCTCCCCACACCTGCGCCCACCTCCTCGCCCCCGTCGCCGGCCAGCCTCGACTCGGCCCCAACGTGAGCACGCCGCGCCGCCGCCGCTCTCCTCTTCCCCCCCCACTCTCCGTCGCGCTCGCCGGTCCCCGTCGCCCAGCACCCGGTGGTACCGCCGCCTCGCCCACGCGGACCGAGCCGGCCGCGCGACCAGCGCGGCGACGCGCCCCTGGGCGCCCGCTCACCACCCTGCGGCGCGTGCCGCGGGCCCGCCGTCCGCGCCCCCCCCCCGTCCCGCCCGCGCGTGCCATTTGGGCACGGACATAGTCGGTCCAAATGGGCACGCTCCGGACATGTCCGGCCCCATTTGGGTGCGCGTCGGACGTGTCCGCCCTAGCCATGTGCTAGCTAAAATGAAAAAATAATAATAAACAAAATAATTAAAATAAATAATTAGATAATTAATTAATTAATCCTGTTTATTAGACTAATTAATTAGTTAACTTAAACTAACCCTAATGACTGCTGACGTCAGCATGATGTCATGCTGACGTCATCTTTTACTATTCTGGATAATGTTTATTTTAAATAATTAAATAAATTCCAGAAATTAATAAAAACTTTAGAAAATCATTTTAAATAATCGTAACTCCGATGGAAAAACTTTGTACATGAAAGTTGCTCAGAACGACGAGACGAATTCGAATACGCGCTCCGTTCGTCCGTCACGCGTCTCTAACTATCCGAACTTGCAACCGTTCCCCTCTTATCCTCTGTCCGATAATTCCAAAGACCCGGGAAATATCGTCAGATATTCTCCCGCTCCGTCTGTTACGTGTGATGCTGCGTTAGACTACCCCTAGCACCGTGTATCGTATTTGTCATGCTCATGTTTGCTATATATTTATACTGTTTCCTCCCCCTCTTCTCTCTCGATAGCCCCCGACCCCGACGTCGTCCCCGAGACCGACGCAGCTCCGGAGCCCGAAGACACCATAGACGACCTTGCCCTTGCCGCCGAGCAACCAGGCAAGCCCCCCCCTTTGAGCATACCGATATCGCCCATTCTATTTCTCATGCTTGCATTAGAATTGCTGCTGCTGCTGCTGCTTTACCTATTCTGATGCATAGCCTGTTCATTGTAACCTGCTGTTGATAATTACCTACATATCCAAAACTGTTTAGTCTAGGCTGGGTAGAGACCTATCAGTGACCCCACTTATCCCGACTGCCGCGCTGGATCGTCAGAAGACCCGATCAATGGGATTGAAGACCAGGACCCGACACCGCACATCACCCCCCTTAGTTGTAACGACACTGCAGCGTTACTATCGAGTGTCGAGGGTGAAACCTCATGTAGCACTTCTGATGTTAACTCTGTAGAGTAGTTATTCGGTCGTGGTCATCGAGGGTGATTCCTCCTTCACCGCTTCCGATAACGACGCTGTCGTACAACACCTCAAGTGTGGACCCAGTGAGGGTGATTCCTCCTAGTTCACCTTGACGGATACATCGAGTGGGAATTCAATGAGAGTGATACCTCGGATTCCCTGATGTTATGGACACACGGATACTTGGACTTTACAATGTTACTTGGAAAGGCGGGTCGACCCTGAGGGGTACCCGCGTGTGATGTGAAGGCGGGTTGCCTGTGTGGTGCCCGAGTGGTGAATACGAGGCGCGGACGGGCATTCTTAACCCTTGCCGCAAGTCCTCGAGACGGGGCGACGGGGTCACATCTTTCGTGAGTCTCTGCTCGTTACCGCAAGCCCCTAGTCCTAGCGATTTGGATATTTGATCCGAGCAGGCCTCTGGTCTGATAGCACTAACCATCACGTGGGCATAGTATGGGCGTTCTGCATCGTATGCATCAGCCGAAAGCTCTGTCAGACGTCCAGTTCAGCCTCGTGGCCGGGCCGGGCCAGTACCATCCAGGACTGAGGTGGTGCTCGTCCCGACCCTGCACACACCGACCCGGAGTGCACAGGGCGATGGCCCATGACCCCTGAGCTCTTAGGATATAGACCGACGGGGACCTCTCTGCTGAGCTGTAGGTAGGGTTGCGATGTGTTGTTTGGCCAAGGCCGGACATGACCCAGGAAAGTGTGTCCGGCCGGAGTTAAGCGAGCGTGATGGGTAAGTTGGTGCACCCCTGCAGGGAAGAACATCTCTATCGATAGCCGGTCCTACGGTAAAGGACACTCGGAGTTGTATCCTGATTGATACATTTTAGAACTGGATACTTGGATACTATGGCTCTGGGATTGCTTCTCGCAGGGAGTCGAGAAGGGATCTCCGGACGAGGTTGATGACTGTATGGCTCTGGGATTGCTTTCTCGCAGGGAGTCGAGAAAGGATCTCTGGGTGAGGTTGAGACTTAATGATACTACTACATTATATTGTACTGTTCTACCCTCTTCTACTGCTGCAAGACCGCTGAAGATGCTAGTCTTCGATAGGACTAGGCCTTCTCTCTATTCTGGCATTTCTACAGCCCAGTCCACATATACAGCCTCCCCTTGAAAATGTTGCATATGTAGTGTAGATCCTTGCTTGCTGAGTACTTCTGAGTACTCACGGTTGCTTTGTTTTCCTTTTCTCCCCATATCAGTTTGTCGTGACCAAGATGACGAAGCCCCTGACACAGCTGCCCTGCCGACGATCGCTACTACTACTACCCAGAGGATGGATACTACTATGAGTTGACTGACGACCAGGAGTAGGATCGGAGGGTCCCAGGCAGGAGGCCTTCGCCTTTCGATCGTAGTGTTTTATTTTGCCCCGCCTTTCTAAAGGCCTTTCTGTTTCTATTTCATATCTGTACTCAGATATCTGATGCTTCCGCTGACGCTTGTTCGCAAGCTTATGTATTCGAGCCCTCGAGGCCCCTGGCTTGTAATATAAAGCTTGTATGAATTTATTTATGTTTTAGAGTTGTGTTATGATATCTTCCCGTGAGTCCTTAGGCTTGATCGTGTGCATTTGCGTGTATGATTAGTGCACGATCGGGCCGGGGGCGTCACAAGTTGGTATCAGAGCCGACTGCCTGTAGGAGCCCCCCTTTCCAACTCCTTGGCCGAGGTTGAGTCTAGAAACCGAAAAACTATTTTACTAACTTGGCTGTGTGGCTTACGGGCCCACGTCGCCAATTGGGTGGTATTAGGATCTTTTACTCCTCGACCTTTACTCTGGACTCTGATCTCTCTTCCTTTCGGGTTAACAAAAGTTTACTAACTCCAGCATTAGGTTCTCGTGATCACATCCACCCGAAGAGCTGGATATCTGTGCGATTTCCCTGATATTGATCTGATTAGTCTGATAATCATTTTCCTTTCCATTGTTTTGTTTAACCTTTCTCTCCGAGATCGGTTATACTTCTCCTTGTCTTTTGACAATCATGAGTTTCCTCTGTTTCAGATGGATCGTTTGTTTCCACCACACCCTGCGACGCAGCTACCAGCTGTTCGAGCAGGGATACATCCAGAGTACATTCCTTATCCACTGGGGCAGATGTCAATCCGTTACAATACCCCAGTACTGTCTCCTCCAGATACCCGCAAAGACTTTGTGATTTATTGTGATGCATCCCGTGAAGGATTAGGCTGTGTCCTAATGCAAGAGCGTAAAGTGATTGCTTATGGCTCTCGTCAGTTGCGCCCACATGAAGAGAATTATCCGGTACATGATCTAGAACTAGCTGCTGTCATCTATGCACTGCAGTTGTGGCGACATTACCTCCTCGGTAATCGTTGCGAGATCTACACGGATCATTAAAGTTTGAAGTACTTGTTCACTCAGCCATCTCTGAATCTCCGTCAGCAAAGATGGATGGAGACCATTGCGGACTATGATTTGGGTATTTCTTATACCCCTGGCAAGGCTAATGTAATGGTGATGCGTTGAGCCGCAAATCCTATTACTGCGAACTTGAGGTTCAGCTACAGCAACCCCTTCTATATGAAGAGCTTCGAAAGCTAAATATCGAGATAGTTCCTCAAGGATACTTAAAAACCTTGGTTGTTGAACCAGACCTTGAGAAAGCTGTTAAGAGTGCACAAGCTAAAGATGCTGAAGTTGATCTGATGAAGAAAAGTCTTCACCTTGAAAAGTACAGGGATTTCTCGCTGTCTGAAGATGGAACCTTGTATTTTAGAAACCGCATTGTAGTACCTCGCTTTGAGCTTATGACTGACAAGGTTATGAAGGAGGCACATGATACACCGCTGTCTATTCATCCGGGTAGCACAAAGATGTATCGTGATCTCCGTCAAAGGTACTGGTGGTCTAAAATGAAGCAGGACATTGCTCGTTATGTTGCTGAATGTGATGTGTGTCGACGCGTTAAAGCAGAACATCAGAAGCCTGCTGGAATTCTGCAACCGTTGCCTATTCCTCTATGGAAATGGGATAAGGTTCAGATGGATTTCATTACAGGACTTCCCAGGTCACAGAAGGGTCACGATGCTATTCTTGTCGTCGTCGACCAACTCTCCAAAGTTGCACACTTTCTGCCTGTCAAGGAGACGATCACTGCTAGTCAGTTAGCAGAGTTATATATCTCCAGAATTGTTTCACTCCATGGTATTCCAAAAGAGATCAGTTCAGACCGTGGCAGCATATTCACTGGTCATTTCTGGGAAAGTTTTCAAAAGGCTATGGGAACTCATATTACCTGGAGTTCAGCTTATCACCCCCAATCCCAAGGCCAAGTTGAGCGAGTCAACCAAGTGCTTGAAGACATGTTGCGAGCTTGTGTTATATCGTTTGGCAAGAAGTGGGAAGAATCTCTTCCATATGCCGAGTTCTCCTATAACAACAGCTATCAAGCCAGCTTGAAAATGGCCCCCTTTGAAGTTCTCTATGGACGTAAGTGTCGAACCCCTCTGAATTGGTCAGAAACTGGGGAACGACCTCTTGTTGGTCCAGAAATTATTCAACACGCTGAAGAACAAGTTCGTATTGTCCGGGAAAATCTCAAGGCGGCTCAGGACCGCCAGAAGAGCAACTATGATCGCAAACGATGGGGTTTGACTTATCAACCTGGTGATCAAGCTTATCTTCGTGTCACACCTATGAAGGGCACTCACCGTTTTGGAATCAAGGGCAAGTTAGCTCCGCGCGACATTGGTCCTTTCCGCATTGTTGCTAGGCGTGGACAGGTGGCGTATAAATTGGAATTGCCGCCGCAATTCTCTCATATCCACGACGTCTTCCATGTGTCGCAACTTCGTCAATGCTTCAAGGAATCTCCGCACCGAGCAGTGGATCACGAGGTGCTCGAATTGCAAGATGATCTATCTTATAAGGAGCATCCGATCCGCATTCTCGATCAAGCTGAACGTCGGACCCGTCAGAAGGTTACCAAGTTCCTCAAAGTACAGTGGTCAAATCATACTGAAGATGAAGCCACTTGGGAACGCGAGGATAATCTTCGTGCGGAATACCCCGAACTTTTTCCTTCTACTTCTTAATTCTCGGGACGAGAATTCTTGTTAGTAGAGGAGATTTGTAACACCCCCGGTGGTTAACTACAGTAATCACTTTTGATAATGACATGTCAGCAAGCTTAACAGTGCATGATCATCAGTAGCATCATATTGCATTTCAACTCCTAAGTCAAAATTCAGATTTAAACTAAAGTGGGAAATAAAAGTTGTTCAAACTGGAAAACCAAAATGTGCCTCATGTTGCAAATATTCCCATAGCATTTGTAAAAATGATTGCAACATTAGTTGAAATTGTAAAAGGACTCGAACAACTAGAAACAGCAGCAACATAGCACTATTCAATCCTTTTTCAATTTAAATAAAAACTTTAGAAAATCATTTTAAATAATCCGTAACTCCGATCGAAAAACTTTGTACATGAAAGTCGCTCAGAACGACGAGACGAATCCGAATACACGGTCCGTTCGTCCGTCACACGTCCCTAACTATCAGAACATGCAACCGTCCCTCTCCGGTCATCTGTCTGACAAATGTCCGGAACCGGGAAAACATTCCCGGATGGATTCCTCCTTCCTCGGTGACGTGCAACCATACGTTAGGATACACCCGGCACTGCGTATTATCATGTCGTACCTTGTGTTGCTCAAGTTTGCTCTATATTTATACTGTTTCCTCCCCCTCTTCTCTCTCGGTAGACCCTGACACCGACGTCGTCCCCGAGACCGACGCAACTCAGGAGCCCGACGCCACCGTTGACGATCCCTCTCTCTTGCCAGAGCAACCAGGCAAGCCCCTCCCTTGAGCATACCGATATCGCCCATTCTAATTTCTCATGCTTGCATTAGAATTACTGCTGCTGCTGCTTTACCTATTCTGATGCATAGCCTGTTCATTGTAACCTGCTGTTGATAATTACCTACATATCCTAAACTGTTTAGTCTAGGCTGGGTAGAGGCCAATCAGTGACCCCACTTATCCCGACTGCCGCGCTGGATCGTCAGAAGACCCGATCAACGGGATTGAAGACCAGGCCCCGACACCGCACATCACCCCCCCCCCCTTAGTTGTAACGACACTGCAGCGTTACTATCGAGTGTCGAGGGTGAAACCTCATGTAGCACTTCTGATGTTAACTCTGTAGAGTAGTTATTCGGTCGTGGTCATCGAGGGTGATTCCTCCTTCACCGCTTCCGATAACGACGCTGTCGTACAACACCTCAAGTGTGGACCCAGTGAGGGTGATTCCTCCTAGTTCATCTTGACGGATACATCGAGTGGGAATTCAATGAGGGTGATACCTCGGATTCCCTGATGTTATGGACACACGGATACTTGGACTTTACAATGTTACTTGGAAAGGCGGGTCGACCCTGAGGGGTACCCGCGTGTGATGTGAAGGCGGGTTGCCAGTGTGGTGCCCGAGTGGTGAATACGAGGCGTGGCCGGGCATTCATGGCCCTTGCCGCAAGTCCTCGAGACGGGGCGACGGGGTCACATCTTTCGTGAGTCTCTGCTCGTTACCGCAAGCCCCTAGTCCTAGCGATTTGGATATTTGATCCGAGCAGGCCTCTGGTCTGATAGCACTAACCATCACGTGGGCATAGTATGGGCGTTCTGCATCGTATGCATCAGCCGAAAGCTCTGTCAGACGTCCAGTTCAGCCTCGTGGCCGGGCCGGGCCAGTACCATCCAGGACTGAGGTGGTGCTCGTCCCGACCCTGCACACACCGACCCAGAGTGCACAGGGCGATGGCCCATGACCCCTGAGCGCTTAGGATATAGACCGACGGGGACCTCTCTGCTGAGCTGTAGGTAGGGTTGCGATGTGTTGTTTGGCCGAGGCCGGACATGACCCAGGAAAGTGTGTCCGGCCGGAGTTAAGCGAGCGTGATGGGTAAGTTGGTGCACCCCTGCAGGGAAGAACATCTCTATCGATAGCCGGTCCTACGGTAAAGGACACTCGGAGTTGTATCCTGATTGATACATTTTAGAACTGGATACTTGGATACTATGGCTCTGGGATTGCTTCTCGCAGGGAGTCGAGAAGGGATCTCCGGACGAGGTTGATGACTGTATGGCTCTGGGATTGCTTTCTCGCAGGGAGTCGAGAAAGGATCTCTGGGTGAGGTTGAGACTTAATGATACTACTACATTATATTGTACTGTTCTACTCTCTTCTACTGCTGCAAGACCGCTAAAGATGCTAGTCTTTGATAGGACTAGGCCTTCTCTCTATTCTGGCATTTCTGCAGCCCAGTCCACATATACAGCCTCCCCTTGAAAATGTTGCATATGTAGTGTAGATCCTTGCTTGCTGAGTACTTCTGAGTACTCACGGTTGCTTTGTTTTCCTTTTCTCCCCATATCAGTTTGTCGTGACCAAGATGACGAAGCCCCTGAGACAGCTGCCCTGCCGACGATCGCTACTACTACTACCCAGAGGATGGATACTACTATGAGTTGACTGACGACCAGGAGTAGGATCGGAGGGTCCGAGGCAGGAGGCCTTCGCCTTTCGATCGTAGTGTTTTATTTTGCCCCGCCTTTCTAAAGGCCTTTCTGTTTCTATTTCATATCTGTACTTAGATATCTGATGCTTCCGCTGACGCTTGTTCGCAAGCTTATGTATTCGAGCCCTCGAGGCCCCTGGCATGTAATATAAAGCTTGTATAACTTTATTTATGTTTTAGAGTTGTGTTGTGATATCTTCCTGTGAGTCCTTAGGCTTGATCGTGTGCATTTGCGTGTATGATTAGTGCACGATCGGGCCGGGGGCGTCACAGATGAACAGGACCCCGTGGTAGCAGGCCGTTGCTGCTGGATGAACAGGACCCCGAGAGGAGGCCGCCATAGCCGAGCTGGTTGGGGGTGGATGAACAGGACCCCCGTGGAGGGCTGGTTCAACACTAGTTGGTGGAGGGCTGGATGAACAGTAACCCGTGGATGAACAGTAGCTGGTGGAGGTAGGAGGAAGATGCGGTGGATGAACAGTGCAGGTGGAGGCTGAAGGAAGTCGACGGTGGGTGAACAGTAGCCCGTGGAGTCCCGTTTTGCGGTACGCCACACCCCTCCCGATGAACAGGACCCCCGTTTTGACTGTAGCGCTCCAACACAAGCCTGTTTCCTCCGTTTTGCGGTACGCCACACCCCTCCCGATCAACAGGACCCCGTTTCGACCGTAGGCACTCGAACAGAAGTCCATTTCCTCCGTTTTGCGATACGCCAGACCCTTCCCGATGAACAGGACCCCATTTCGACTGTACGCGGTCGAACAGAAGGCCCGTTTCCTCCGTTCTGCGGTACGCCAGACCTCGTTTCGGCTGTTCCCGGTTGGCTCCCGATGAACACGACGTATTCCGTTGCCTCCCGATGAACATGACGCTGGTTCCTCTATTGTGACCCAGCCGGTTGGCTGCTGATGAACAGGACGACGTTGTTGTACGCGTTCAAGATCCCGCCCGTATGTACATATGTAGCCGTATTTACTTTCTTGCAGCGTGGCTGTACGTACGTGTACACGATATAGACGGGACTGCGTGACATGCTATGTCCGCGCCTCTACTACGACACGTGCCGCTCCTTACTCGGCCACAGTTCATCGCTGCAGAGAGACCGATCGACCAGTATGTACATACACGTTCGCGACATCGCTACGTACGCTTCGACCAGGTGGGTCCCAGCTGTCAGGGAGGATAAGGACGCACTTCCTTGCGTGCGAAGATATAGCTGGTGGGTCCCAGCTGTCAGGGGGAAGAATCATTTTTTTCCCGTAATATGGACACACTTCCTTGCGTGCGAAGATGTAGCTGGTGGGTCCCAGCTGTCAAGGGGGAAACGTTTTTTCTCAAAATACGGTGGCCCTTCCGGTGGGTCCCCGCTGTCAGGTGGAGGAATCATTATTTTGCGTATAATAAGGAGGCACTTCCTTGCTGCGGCCGTGGACCCAGCTGTCAGCCTCTCCACGTACAGTCCTCTTCCGATGGAAGTCGTTCCTTGACCACGTTGACCACGCCATGCCGAGAGCACCAAGGCGGTGGACGATAGCGAGGCCTAAGATGGGAACGATCTGGAGTCGTGGAACAAGGGGCACTAGAGTCCCTGGCGGAGGGGAGTACGAGGGACTGGTTCGGTTGTCGGGTGAGGCTACCTTCGCCGGAGAATAACAAAAGGTGTGGGTGAGTACAGGTATGACCTGGCCACCGTTGGGAGTAGAGTGGGGCGGCGAGGCCTACGCGGCAGCACAGCCGGCAACGGGAGGCAGATGCAGGCGCTCCAACCGGCGATGGTTTTGGCGGCTGGAGCATGAGCAACTAGATCAGAGATTGAAGAAGCAAGATCACCGTTGGATGTCAATCCAACGACTACAGATGTCAGAATAATTTGTTGCCTTTTTGTTTTAGGCCATTAAATCATTTTGTTCACTAAATGGACAACACCTTGCGCAGGCTTCGTCTAGTGGGCCAACAAAGTCAGCTTCGAAAGCTGTGGCGGAATGCAGCCCATTTATTTAGGTTTTACAGCCCATTTCATTTTGTTTGCCAATACATCTATTTCCAGGGCTTTGACTCAAAAAATAATCTATTTCCTGGGCTGGGTAAAAATAATAATAGCCGATTTACTATTTATGATAATTTACAGCGCATTTGATTATTTATTCGAATACACCTATTTACTGAGCTGGGTGAAAAATAATATTGCATACATGCAACGCATTTATCATTTCTGATAATTTACAAGCCATTTGATTTTAGTAGAAATGGACCCATTTTCTGGGATGGGTGAAAAAACAATGATGGTCTGGACTGCATTTCGTATAAAAAATAATATTGAGATACGAATATTATTAAAAAATTAAGTTGGGTTTGGTAATCTTATTATATAGAAAATGAATTGGGTTATGCATTTTATTAAAAGAAACATAGGCTAGGCTGCGCTTATTTTAGGATCTTGTGTATAACTGTCGGCCCAGTTGCATTGCTGATGTTAAAAAAAAGGCGTGTGCAGTACAATACAGCTTTACATGGCTACTCAGCCCACATTCAACGACGCCTGAAAAGGCCCAAATAAGGCTTCTGTACAACTTTTTGAAGTCACTGAGCTCAATTAATAACTTAAGGAAAAAATTAGAGTACAGTGGAACCTAATTAAAAGCTGTCACGAGCGAAGAAATAATTCAACGGGTCCCACTTGTGTGTGTGTGTGTGCGCGCGTGAGAGAGAGAGAGACCCATCGGTCGATGCTCGTAAATACATCTTTCAGCCATATGCATTGCTGATGCTCAGTAAAAACTTATATAGTTGACACAATCATATAGAACATCATAGCAAACCGAACTTGCACAAAAAAAATTCACGCAGGCGGCACAATCAGGGTGGAAGCAGTGGATCGCTACGGGTAGGGCTATGTTGAAACCAACGAACTCGTACATAACGGTTCATCATCTTTATCAATGACGGGGAAATATCTTGAATGCTTTGCAAAGAAAACAGACAGACAACACAATAAGTTCTGCTAGCACATTAAATTGACGTACACCCCTTTCGAAAAAAGTTCAGGTACAAAAATAGAACAGGTCACAATCAAATGTACTGGCACATCAGTGCTTCACACCGATGGCTCGGATTTAACTAGTATCTGAGAAGATTCAGTTGTTACCTCAAATTAGAGCACATCCAGACAGCCAGCCCTGCCTCTTCTCCCAAAGAAGCAGTGGCCTCCGCCGCGCGATGGAGTAGGCCCTGTGCCATCCATCGTTCCGAGCAACACGGGGAAAGTCTAACGTTGACTCCTGTAATGGACGTCTTCGACGGACCCTGGCACCAGCGGCGGCGGCAGGACTTCGATTGATGGATTGACCACTTCTTCGACATGCACGAACACCCGATATAGGTACATCCCTAACGTGGTCCGCGGCGTCCTTGGTGGCGATGAATAGTACAACCCCAATTCCTGCACTGGTATCTCAACACCAATCACCTTCGGTATGGTGGACGGCTTCTTCATCCATGCCATAACCGTCAGAGCCCAGCTATTTGGAGGAACAAACATACTTACGAGCTCACCTCAAAGGTCGTTGATAAGCTCATTCGTGGACTCGCTGTTCCAAGCACGTCGAGGCATGCCGTGGAAGGTAAGCTTTGTTAAAAACTCATGCTCAGAGGGCACCGAGCCCCATCCTGGGTACCACCGATCAAAGCTCACCAGCGCGCCATCGCAGAACAAATGCCGGGAAGATTCGAACACATGACTGCAGTCAAAAGTTGTCCGGAACCTGACGAAGAAATCAACCGATGGCGGACAGACTTCGACAAGCAAGTCACTTATTTGGATGCCGTGCGCAATGCCAAGAGCTTTGACAAGGTCGTCCGGCGAGACGAGAGGCCGGTCGCCATTGATGGTTACCATCAGCACTTTGCCGTCAAACTGGTCGTCAAGCGCCGCCATGCCACCGTTGAGCGACAACACGCAGCGCCCGAAGGCAGGACGGACCTCAGAGATCTGCGTTGACCGGCGACATGATAGTGCGCTTGAGTACAGGGAGTACAGGAGGGGGATTTGGGGGAACTGGAGTAGGAATTGAGATTCCAGAGGTGGGGGTGGGGCGGGAGATTGGGGATGAAAAAAAAGCATGAATTTCGAACACGCGCCAATATGCTCTCGGCACACAAGCACACAAAAACACTGGTAGCGCCCACATGTCGGCCTAAGAGTCCTTTTTCTTTCTTTTTTTGAGAGCCTGGCTTGAGAGTCATAATTGACCTGTTTGGCATTACGTTACTACTCGGCCCATATTCAACGACACCTCACTGGCCCAAACAAGTATACATCATCGAAAAGACACTGAGCTCAAATTATGACTTGAAAAAAGGAGATATACACTGAACACTAGAGAATGGTGATGCCCTCATTTAGCCCACCAGCAGTTCAAGACAATAAACAATTTGAAACAACGATATATACAACATTCAAACACTGACTAGTGACTACTACTGACATAAACAGCAAGACATGATAGTTCATAAGAAGTCTTGCTACACCACCAAAACGCACCCATCTGCAGCGCTCAGACTCTCGTGACCTAGACGAGAATGACATTCTAAATAGAGGCAACTATTACATAGTAAGAGTGACATAGACGAGGATGACCAAATGACAAGGAATATGCATAACAAAAGAGAGAACTACCCAGCCAGAACAAGCAGCAAAGACAACAAGTCATTCGAAGAGGGATGATCCAACACCATCATAATTTGCATCCCCGCTTCAGCCACCAGTGATTCGGAGACACCAGTACTCCACCCTTTCGATGCAACAGCCCAATTACCTATCAACCTAAAGGCTTGAACCACATCATTGCCTGTCGGACTTGAGACATCCAAGGATCAAAGTTAATCCAGATGCCTTTGTCATTCTCACCTTCTTTTGGCTGCAGGCTGTATCGTTGACAATCAAGGGAGTTTGCTCCTGAAGTCCTAGGGCTCGCCGTGTAGACACAGTTTTCCCTAGCAAACAGAGCCTCTCTGCCATCAATGTCCTTGCCAACGGTGATCTCCTAGTTAATCGGATAATTGAGTCCGAGAAACAGAGAGTGTGAACCAAGGCTGTTTACTCACCTCCAACTCAAAAATCCTGAAGGCCCCAACAAGCTGGTATCCTTCTCATAGAAGTAATAGCCATTGTCCGGATACTCACGTATTTCACGGTGCTTGTACACAGTGGGGTTTTTGCAATATAACTTTTTCGGCTCATGTGTGCGAATGATCATCAGTCTTTTGCCGTCGTCTGATCGAGCGAGGAACCAGTTGTGCTTCCCTGTTTTTGGCAAAGGTGGTGTGATTACAAAGGGCAGTAAATGTAGGGACACTGCATCATATCAAAAAGGACAGGCATTGTTAATGTAAGATCAGCATTGTTCAAAGTATGAGTAGGATAATGCAAGAAACAGCATTGATCTGTCCCTATTGGAACTGAGAGGAAAATACAGGGAAATGTATACTGGGTTTGAAAATATAGAAGTGCCATGCATGGTTATACTCATGTTATCTCGCAATCGATTCTTCACAGGAAACTACCATGTCATGCATGTTATGTAATCATGTTCTGTCCTCACAAACAAATTCTTCAAGGAAACTAACAGACCATACATTGTTATATACTCATGTTCTGTGGGCAAATTTTTTGTGAGGATATTAATCTAGCCATTGTTTGCTGAAGGGCGAATATAGGTATGTACACATGGTAAGCATTACAGGATTTCACTACTTCCAAATATAGAGTTCTCCATATGCACATTTACTTCCCTAATGTATGGTTAGATGAAACCAATAGTGTGATGCATGTTTCTACATCATGAAAATGAGGAAACTAACATGGCTATTGATACACACTCATATTTAGTAGTATATAGATTACTATAAAGTAAGGAGAATATCCATATCTTCCTAACTGTTTGATTATTCAAGGGTACAAATTGGCTGAAATGACATGGTCACAATCGCATGAATTAACTCATTCCAAATATAGATGATTTACTGCATCTCTAATACATTGCCATAGTTCTACTCAAATTCTGCTCAAACAGGGATATGCCAATCATCACAAAAAGTTCAAATAGTGTCAGGGCGTTATCATTAAAATCAGATGAAAACAACTTACACGCGCCGTCCCAGCAATACGTGGTGCTATCTGCTTTGTCGATCGCGTAGATGATGCCGTTGTGTTCAATAGCATCACAGAAGTGTGTATCAGCTTTGACGATCCACTGCGAGGTGAGTCGTCTCCAGCTAAAGAAGGCACCGGCGGAAAGATAGGTGAGTCCGCGATCGAACAAGGCAATTAGCTTGAAGTCTGCGTAATCCGCATATCGTGTGGGCACTTGGCAGATTACAATCTTTTGACAAACAAGGTCCGTCCAACTGACTTGGTAATCTAAATGACTTGGACCGCGATGGTAAAACCCTACATACTCCAATGGAGGAAGGATAATCTCATGGGAGGTCTGGAAGTTCACGAGCACCAACTTTTTCCCGTCTTCTCTGATGGCAGCCATCCAATGGGAGTTCATGCCGACCCAGTACATACCTGCCAAGAAGTTTCGGGCGATGGTGATCAGATCGAAGTCGAGGGAAATGATGTATGGCGACCCACTACATACCTGCAAAGAAGTTTCGGCTAATGGAGGTCGGATTGAAGTCGAGGGGCATCATGTACACCTCCGTATCATGGTGAGAAAATCTCGCTAGACTAGATAGCAGAAAGCAGGGTGTCTTGAAAAGCTGAGGCCTCGCTTCGACGATGGCCGCGTGCATGTCCCTCGAGCATGCAGCCAGCCGCACGGTGCTCAACATATCCATGCACGAACAACAGAGGTCGAGGATGTCACTGGGGAGATTGCTCCAATCGCGGCTCATATGGATGCTGCGCGGTTTGCGTTCGGCCATGGTGGAGTTTGGAAGGTGGGGTTTTTGGGGGCTTGATTTACGGGGGATAAGGCTCTCGGTGCTGGAGCGGCTAGCGAGGGAATAGTGGTACTGGGGGAGGCGAGCGAGGCGACGGTACGCGGGGGCACAGTGAGATGATGAAGAGTGACCTCAAGATCTCCGATGAGACGGAGATGGAGATGGAGTGGTGCTAGGGGAGAGGGAGATGAGGCGAGGCATGCTATACAGCGGCGGTGACAGTGACTGCACAGTGCACAAGGTGAGGCTGACTTTGGTAACCTGAACACGCCGCCTAGACTAGTGTCACCTCGGGCGCAGGGTCTTGTCACTTCACTGTGAGGGCCAGATGAATAATATTTTGACCATCAAGTGTACCACAGTTGTACTACTACTAGCAGTAACATACTGAGTAGTACTGTATAGCGGAAATAGGTCTCCCGTGCTAGCATGCCTCTGGGTTCACTTCATCCTCCAGGTACCATCCATATTGCGAGCAGAACCAAATTCTTGTGCATGCGAAAGCGCGAAGAAGGGCTTTTTCTTTTTTTAGGATAACCGCATATATTCCTTACCCAGAAAAGGTTGTGTTTCGCAGGCACGCGCCAATATCAATCCAAACCAGCTACGACATATTTTTTATGTGCAAAGAGTTGGATATGTTTGTATATCTGTTCGTCCACCCAAGTGGGTTTTGCGTAGATCCCACCTGTCAGGAGGGGTGCAAAAATAAAAAAGTAATCATAAAATGTTTCGCCATGGTGATTCGAAAGAGTGACCTCAACTAACCAGTGGCACATGTAGCGATAGAAGGATGGGCACGTACACGGACACGGACCACTCCTCAGTACGGTACCTGCATAGCCTTTTCGTTCTGCAGGTTGGTCTACCTAGCCGTCTAATCAACTGCCTGCATGCCACTTCTCCCATTTACTTCTCCATCGGGAACCGATATTCCTCGGCTTCTTCACCTCTCCTTCATTTGCATTCAAACCCCACTGGATTCACATCCTCCTTGAGTAATTCCGAAGCCCCTTTAAATAATCATCTTCTTCAGTTAGACTAGCCATCTTAATCCTAATTCTCCAAACCATAGCCCTCCGGTCCAGCGGTTCCAAATGGTGAAAGAGATCCCTATGCAGGTTTTTAGCGTCAAACATGTCCTCATCGAAGGCTCGTTGAGCATAGTTGCCACCGTCATCGACCACCCAAGGGTTGTTTGGGAGTGGATCAACAATGTATCCAACTCCCTCCAAAAGGTGGAGATGAAGGTCGTCGGTCTCGACGCAGAGTACACGGAAAATGCCACTTGGAAGATCCAACGCGCCACCGTCCTTCAGTTGTGCCTCGAAGATGAAGTTTTGGTGTATCACATCATACACGTGCCCTCCATACCAGGTGAGCTGCACGGTTTCATGTCTCGGGAGGACATATACTTCTGTGGGGCAGCCATCGAAGGGGACAAACAGAAGCTGGTGCCGTACAACCTTGACTTGAAAAATATCGCTGACCTACAAACCAGAATTCCTGTAGACGATTGTGATAAAGAAACACCATCCCTATTCGACGTAGCAAATTCTGTGCTTGGAACAAATCTTGAGAAGGGTGACGAGACACTGGGATTAAGGTCATCTGGATGGGAGAATTATCCCTTAACCTACGAGCGGATAAAATATGCTGCCCTCGATGCCCGTGTGAGTTTCGAGATAGCTGCAAGGTCGAAAGAGCTTGTTGCAAAGCCGTCTCCCACAGAAAATGAGAAGAAGAAGAAGAAGAAGACGAAGAAGAAAAAGAAGAAGAAGAAGAAGCTGCACCAGCAGCAGGGCATTATAGATGGATGAACTATTTCCTCTCTTGTAAAAATTATATTTCGTCTTTGTGTACATTGATATAGATGAACTAGTATTTCGCTGGTGTGCATGTCTTTGGAACAAGTGTACTTTGTGTACATTGATATAGGTCCGCTTGACTATAATGAACTATTTATCCGCCTAGTTTTCTCTACTACTACTCCTTGCAGTGAGCGGTATGCAATGCATGTTTCAGTAGACATGACAGCTTGTCCATGGAAGTTGAACCACGACGACCATCATGTTTCTACCACTACCACACGCGATTCCCATGACGCCGCTCCAACCCACGGCACCACGTCCCCCGACGTGCGCCTCAACCCTCTCGGCCCCACCGCTCCTCTGCCTTTGTGTGCATGACATGCGGGCCAGCTGAACTGCGGCGACCATCAAGTTTCTACCATAGCCACACGCGATTGGACGCGGCTTGCATGCTGCGCTCCTGGCTCCGATCCGTACTCCCGCACCATCCAATTTTCATCCAGCGGCTGTGACACATTTCGTCCCGGGCATCACTCCTTAGCCACAAATATAATAAATAAAATAAAGGCCCGTCTTTGCCTTCTACTTCTGTAATACAGGTAGTACCCGCTGGTGTGGCCATCTACGCCTCGTAACACCCCGACGTCCAGCTGTGGCACCCTCGCCACAGCCAGGCCACCACCGGCCGATTCATCTCGAATGAGTGAGTCGCGAATGCCGCCGCGACAACGGCCAACTGGGCATCTCGAACCACACCGATGCTGCTTCCCCGTAGCCGACCTACGCTGGCCCGTGGCTGCACGCCGTTGAGCCGCGCGTCAATGTTCGACGGCAGGAACGCCTCCAGGCTCACTAGCTCAACTACGTCGAGTACATCATGTTCGCAAACCGGTATCCGTTGAGCAGGTTGCTCCCACCCACGAGCACACGCCTATACGTATCCAACATTCTAGCCTCGCTGCTGAGTGGTACATCCTCGGGACGGTGCAAGCGGTCGGAATCTCGAGCCCAAGTCGAGCTATGTGCCCCGGGTAGATCACTGGCTCCCGCCCGAGCTCATCCCGAGCGCGAGCTAGTAAACGTCGTGCGACACATCACAACAGACAAGCACCTCGACATGCGTCGGCTGGGCAGAGGCTTTTCTTGGCCACAAGCTCCATGGTCTCGTCCAAGATCGGTGTGGTACTGCAGTCGAACATGCGGGTAAAATACTACGGGAGCAGCTGCATGTGCATGGCCCAGACGCCGATGTTAGCGTGGAGGAGGTGCTACTCGCTGGGAGCGCAGCGTGCTACATGGGTTAGGCAGGCACCTGTTGCCATGCTCGGAGGACGAGCAGGAAAGGAAAGGGTCTTGCATGCGTGTACAGATTCATGCAGGAAATTATTTCCTGGAAATACGGCCTTTGCTTACCTTTTTTTGAGGCTATAGATGACCCACACGAGGAAATCTATTATAACCGTTGGATGAAAATTAGTGGTGCGGGAGTACGGATCGGAGCATGGGAGGGGAGCAGGCAAGCCTCGTCCCACGCGATTCCCATGACGCCGCTCGAACCCATGACACCACACGTCCGCCGACCTGCGCCTCACCCCTCTCGGTCCCACCGCCCCTCTGCTTTTATGAGAATGACATGCGGGGCAGCCGCATTCAGGGTCCACATATCATTGACTCAAAGGCAGGTGCACTAGCCGCTGAAGCTCGGTCCCGTGGGCCCCGAGAGGGAAATGTAACTCCTGCGCCAGGCCTTGTGGCGCTCCCGCAGTATGAACTCGTGCCAAACCCGGAATTTGTTTCTTACTACTACCAATGTGTCGGCCCGTGCGTTGCAATGGATCCAAAGTAGTAGAATAATACTTGTTCACAAACTTGAAATATAAACACTCTAGTTTTGATATACATATATCAGTAAAAATAAATTATGCTTCACTGAAGACATATTCCTCGGGCTGGTTTGATGAGGTGAGGGGCGGGTGTGGCTGGTTTCAAGATAATAATAGATTTTTAAAACATTGGAGCATATTTTTTTCTAACATTTTGTAGCATGGCACGGCATCCGGTGCACCTAAGCGTCTGAAAAAAAAGTGGAGTGCACTCTAAAGATATTTACATGCTCCCATTTAGTGGAGTGCACTCTAAACACATTATCTATTTATTTTTCTCTAGCCTTTCCTAGCCAACCAAGCCACATAAGCTAGTCATGCATGCAATCCATAAATTGCAATATACTCCAGCATGCAATGCCGCCACATCATCTATTTATGCCTGTTAGTCATAGGTTGTTTTTTGCATTAGTCCAAATATTAATGTTCCATAAAACTAAACTCCAAATGTCCACCGGAGCCGAGGCTGAGGACGTACGACGGGGGCGGTGGAGGCATCTTCGTAAGAGGAGGAGAGCTCGAAGGATAATCTTGCATGTCCGCCGCCACCTGCATATCGGCGTGGGACTCCTCGAGCGCCCACTAGAGCTCACGCTCCTCCAGGGAGCGGCGGAGTCACGGGATTTTCCTAAACCACGATGGGCACCATGCAGGACTCCTCATAGCCGGGGGCGCGATGCTCGCGTCCCGACTCCTGGGGTACTGTCTGGAGCACGCGCTCAACCACCTCGTGAGCCGTGAGGATGCCATGCTCCCGGCCGTGCTGTTGGAGCACACGCTCGTGTGCCTGAGCGGCGAGGATGCGATGTTCGCAGGCGTGCTGCCGGAGCACGCGCTTGTCCACGTCAAGAGCGGCGACGGTGCGATGTTCGCAGGCGGTGATGATGCGATGCTCGCGGGCATGCTGCTGGAGAACGTGCTCGTCCACATTATGAGCGGCGAGGATGCGATGTTCGCGGGCGTGCTGCCGGAGCACGCGCTCATCCACGTCAAGAGCGGCGATGATGCGATGTTCGCGGGCGTGCTCTCGACGATGCGATGCTCACGGGCATGCTGCTGGAGAACCCGCTCGTCCACATTGTGAGCGGCGAGGACGCAATGCACCTCCTCGTGACCGACCAGGGCGTGCTGCTGGAGCACAGCTACCCCTCGTGGCCGATGAGGGCGAGCCGCTAGATCACACGGTCCTCCGCGTGGACAGTCAGCGCGCGCTACTCATGGCCGTAGAGGGCATGCTCCACCTCGGCGATGTCGGAGACTCCGTCCTCTTCCCAGGCCGCGTGCTCCGGTGGGTGTTGTGTCCGTATGGGAGCTTTGAGCTACAGTACCACTGGGGGCGGGGGTGACCTTTTCGTGGTTTCACATGGTCTGAGGAGAAAAATAGAATCGGAAGTAGCACCATATTTTGAGAAGGGTTTAATGTAATTTGTGTGAAATGGGTCTGTGTGATGTACGAGTAGTACATCCATATCATTGACATTCATGCACGCAACCAACATTTGTGTGCACAATTTCACCCTATTTTCATATTCTATTTGGGAGTGGTTTTGATTTTTGTAATCGGAGCTCATTTTTGTACTTGGTTTCAATTTAGACTATGCATGTATTATTGCGAGAGATAGATATAGTGAGAATATTTGTGTGACAAGGAGGGGGGTGGGGGCAGCGATACCTAATGAGAGAGGGGCATATGTGTGTTCGAAAGACTTTGTGTGTCGTAGAGAGAGGAGTGTCTGAAAGGGAGAGAGAGGGTGTGTGCGTGTGTGTGTGTGTTAGAGAGAGAGAGAGGTGCGCGTAACGTCAGGATCGACAAGGTTACGAGGTTGCGGATATGGGAGAGTGATAGTGTGTGTGCGATGAAGGGACACACAGACAGCGTCTGTTTGCGTGTGAGAGAGTTGGATAGACCTCGACAGCATGGCTGGTTAGGGGTGGAAGGTTATGTGTGGTAGAAAGAGATAGTAGAGAGACAGATGAATGCTTGTTTGCTGCAAGGAGACCTAACTACATAGACGGGGGTAGCAAGAAGAAGAGGAATGGTGGTGTGCCTTTTTGTCATGGGATGGAAGAGAGACCAAGAGACACGCATCGTGTGGAGAGATGTGTGTGTTTCGAGAGAGAGAGAGGGAGGGAGGCGTGGACCTGAATAATGAGATGGGTGCTCATATGTATGTTATAGGGAAGGAATTGTCTAGGTGGTATTCTTATGATAGCGACCCAATCTTTCAATGAGAGTGGGGATAAGTGTCGACTTGGTGGATTTTGACGTTGACGATCCAGCTATATCGTACTCGGTGATACAAATCGACAATCGTTACTAAACAAATCTTCGATGGACGATGATCTTGGCGTATGCACAAAATCAACCTGAATAACGAGATGGAGTTCCTCCAAGCAACCAAAGAATTGGCTAGAACTAAGGTAATGCAATCGTAATTGCCAATATGAATTAATTAAGGATAATGGTGGGGTTGCTGGTACTGAACAAAAGGCGGTAGTCCTACACACACCCCGCAAATGCAAATTATAGCGAAAACAAAACAATGTGTACACAACAACGCGAGTTCTAACCTAGAAAAAGGGTAGTAGCCTTATTTATATCTATAGACTATATTACTATATTTTTATTTGTATAGTTATATCTATATCTATTCCACTCCCTCCGTTTGTAATTTACTCCGCACATATATAGCTTTGACTGCAGCCAAATTTTATAAAGCTTGACCAAATCTGGTGAAAACAATAGGAACATTTACACTAACAAATTTATACGATGTGGAAATAAAAGCAATGATGAATCAAATGATATATATTTGGTGGTGTATATGTTAATACTTTTTCCTACAAATTGTTGAAAGTATACAAAGTTTGACTTTAGAGAAACCCAATATGCGGTATATGTATTATACATTCTATATTCATTATTTTTCCGGAGTCAATGCGTGTATTTGCACGCACACGATATAAACCGTTGATTGATGTTGATCCAATGGTCCAGGTGGCTGCGATTCGGATCTGCTATAAGTACCCATACACGTTCTTCTCGAACGACCAGCACGACAGTGTGATCGATCCATACAAGAAGCTCTAAATAAGATCTCCAGACGTGCCGTGTAGCTTCATGGATGCCCCCCACATCATATTATTCATACTACGTTGACTGAAATAAAGATAAATCACCCAAAACAAGATCTTCCCATTTTTTGTTCCTACGATGCTGTGATGTGCACGTACCTAGTTGTATAGTGGTAGTAGTAGTAGTACAAACTTCATAGTAGGATTAGTACGGAGTGCTCGTACTCTATCAACGAGTCCCATCTGACACCAAATTTCTTGGCTTCCGTGCTACAGCTAGATCTTCCCCTCCTCGTTTCTGTTTTCCAACGCGGCGGACGGGGTGCAGTTTGCCGATAGTCGGTTTGCTCAACTGCGGTCCCACATCAAAGTGAAAATGCTAGGCAACACACCTTCCCTAGGTATGTGGCTTGCCGGACGGGCCGTGGAGTACTCCCGATTCCCGGGCGTATGAGGGTGCGACGCGAACGCGGCAAGCCTTTTCCTTTTACTAGCAATGTGCCCGTGCATTGCAACAGATCCAAAGTAGAATAGTACTTGTTCACAAACTTGAAAGAAAACACTCTTGTTTTGATAACATATATACCACTAAAAATATATTACTTTTCACTCAAAAAATATTTCTCAGGCTGTTTTGATGAGGTGAGGGAGGGATGTGGTTGCTTTCAAGATAATAAGGGGTTTTCTGCAAATTGGAGCAGAGAAGTGGGCTATTGTTGCAAAAATGCCACAACTTACCTCACAGTCGTTAGATGCAGATCTAATGGCCAGAAATGACGGATGGCAGACACACCACCATCACCAACTGAGTCTTTTATGGGAGTAGAGAGACATGTATAAATTGTGACATTTGGTTCTGCTCCTTGGCACGATCGATAGATATAAATAACGATTGGAAACGCTAGGGCGGGGCTTTTCCCGCCAGATAAGCAGGGTAGTAGCTAGGTTGGTGCATCGTCGGTTTGGTCACATGCGGTCCCACATGTTGTAGTGATATAAAGCCTAGCCAGTGCGCGTTGACCGGGGGGGGGGGGCGGAACGACAGTGTGGTATGCGACGGGGAAGGGACATGCTTCATGTACGTGTTCCAGTTTCTCATTTTGAACTTGCGAACGTGACAGGCGTGCTGCACGAGTAGTTTTGAATTTATAGGTTCGGTCTCAGTTTTTGAATTTAGGAGTAGTTCATAGGTCGGGTCAAGCATCGAACATAAATTACGAAGTTGATGGAAAAGGTAAGCACAACTTATAAATTGATGGATGGAGTACTAGTTACAGTGATGCATATAATTGCCTCCAAATGTGAGCAAAGGGATCGCACATGTCTGTATTGACTGGAACGAGAATGCAATAGCACAATAAGAATTAAGGCCACAATGATGCAATCGCACTGGTGGTTACAGGAGGCAAGAAGAAAGATGCATCCATCAACGTACGACCTCCTCCTCCTCGACTCAGTGCGCCGGGCCACCGACCGGCAGCTTAGGAGCGGCGGCTTTTGTGGCGAGGTCAAGGTGCTTCTCAACAAAGGCGTCCAAGGCTTCCAGCCGGTTGACGAAGGCCAACATCGTAGCGTCCTCACCGGCCTTGTAGATACCTATGTACATGACTTCCTCATACACGTGGATGTGTAGGTCAACGTATTCTTGCAGGGCGAGGCGCCTCGCGGCGAGCGCGACCTCCAGGTGGACATTCTTCGTTGCGTCGGCGGGCAGTCGCAGGGCCACCAGTGCTTGAAAGAGCTTCTTGCCATGGAGGCCGATTAGGGTGGCAGGCAATGAGGAGCCCGGGCACGCGGGCTGGAGGAGTACGGTGATGTCGTCCACGAGCTTCTTGACGATGGTGAACTTGTTGATGGTGGCAACGATCATCTTGTCCAACTGAGAGTCATATCTCGCGTCGACGATGGCCATGAACCAACCGGTCGCCAACACCCTATGGAGATGATCCTCGGTGCCATGCTGCAGGCCGGCGTCGTGGACCATCTGGCACAGCCGCTGGCCGCTCGCGTGCATCGCCGCCATGGGTCTGGAGTGAGCCCTTTTGCGCTTAGTGTAGGTGCTTAGGTGCGTACGATGTGGTAGATGCATTGGAATGGAGGGGCGCCTTTATATGAGAGCAAACTGCGTTGCATTCACATCGTGCTGCCTCTTTTCCCCGTCCTCCTCCCATTACTTCCCTCATGCATTCAAGATGCTAATTGAAGGAGGATGCATCATTGGCCGTTCAACATTTTGGGAACCGCTACCCTCTCCCTCGTCTGCATTGAAGCCGTATCGGGAACTGTCCTGGTTTACTAGTAGCTGTCAAATCAAATAGTACTGCGCCACCCGGCTAAACACGCCTCCTCGCCTCCATCAAATGCCTCCATTAAACCTGCATGCAAACCAAGAAACCTACTCCGGCCACACGTCCGTTCATGAGCTGGCCGGAATTAAACGCAACGCCGGCCGAGCTCCTCCCATCCACCCTCAGTTTAAACAAGGCCAGACACTAGCCAAGCTCCTACCGTCTACCCTCTATTTAAACGAGGCCAGACAGCAGGCAAGAATCACACCCCTCCGCCGCTCCCCCATCTCCACCTTCACCATTTTATCCACTCTTCTGATGGCTTCCGAGGAGCCGTTCTCCGGCATACTACCCGGCTGGGTGGCCCGCCAAGCCCTCATGATACTAGCGAGGCTGCTCGGTGCTTCACCTACCTCGCCTGGCCCAACGGAGCCAGTTGCCGCCCCAAGCCGGCGCGTGGTTCAGCAACTCACCGCTCCAGTTCAGCTCGATGAGGAGTGGCGAGTTGCTCCATGCCAGCACGGCGGCACGGGCGTCGTCGCTGCCGCGTCGTTCTGCACCACCAGTGTCTTCGGCCGCGCCTCCCGTGTCTGTGGGCGCGCCTCCCGTGCCTGCGGCAGTGCCATGCAGGCAGAGACAGAAGCCGGGTGCACGGAGAGCGACAAGTTGGTGGCCGGCTTCTCCGTGTCCGCCGCCATCATCGAGGAGAAGTAGAACACGAGAAGCCGCCACCGCTTGGGTCCCATGAAGTCCACCGCCGAAGCGACGACTGCGTATACAGGTGGTTTCTTGGCTGTTTTGTCTCTTGCGAGGACCTTCATCGACCCCGCAAGTGTCTGCCAGACATGAGGAAGACAAAGGGATCCGCAGGCGGCCATTTAGATTAGGTATTAATTATACCACGAGAGCCGAATTAGCACTGCTTAGTTCATGTAAATGTAATGAAATCCGTCATGTTTATATGAAGATCCAGCTTTTTTATACGAAATCCTTCATGCTTATATGAAATCAGTCCGTGTTTGCATGAATTTCCTCTGGTTGGTTGGAGTTCTAAAAATGTATGCCGCTGGCATTGGATGTCGTCCTCCGCGGAAGGAAGCGGGAGGAAATTTGCCGGTTGCCGTTGGAGATGCTCTTATGCTGGAAATAATAGAGTCACATCCAATCCATTTGAGTTAATTGCGTGTATGATTCTCCCTCTATAAAAAGTTAACTGCATGTACAGTATACATGACGTGCAGGGTGGCTACAGATTCGTACAGAAAGTTAAAAAGAAACAAATCCATCCGTAATATTGTATTCTAAGTACTCTGTGGGTTCCACTATCAGTACAATAGCGAAAGAAGTATATATTAAAAAAAATCTAAAGTTTAGGACAGAATTCGAACTCAGGTCATCGCGTTGCGAGCATCCGGCGCTAACCAGTCCAGCAGATGTTCGTTGTCGACGATGCTAGAGATATATCTCTATGTCTACTCTTATCTACTCTTATAGAAAATAGAGTTCGTGATGATGGTGTGCCTGCCATCCTGCAATATAGGCCGTCCAATTTATATCTGATGGATAGGAAGGAAACTATGGCAATTTTGCAAAAAGATACCCACACCCCTCTCCACATTTGCAAATAAGGCCTTCCCTCGTTCATCCTTTTCTCTCACAAGATAAACTACTCATACAAATGCATCTTGATGTTCCGTGCAAAGCACGGGCATCTTGCTAGTTTCTTTTTAAATAGTTACTGTGATAATTGGGTTGAAGTGATATATTTTATGTCTGCCCCGAATGATCTTAAATTCACTAGTAGTAACAAAGAAAAGGTTGCCTTGTTAATTAACTGAAAACAGGGTGAAAACTATCACATGAGGCCGGTAAAAACAAGGCACACTGGGTTCAGCGTCATCGTCACTACAGCTGTGCGCGCGCGAGAAGTCTACATATCGAGGGGGCTACGAAGAGAAAGATGTATCGAGTGTGTGTGAGCGAGGCACAGAGACACAACTAGCGTGTGTGTGTGTGTGTGTTTGAGAGAGAAGCCAATTGATAGATTAAGATCAAGATCAAGTTGTCACCCTTCTGCTGTCATTGTTGGGGGGTGGGAGGGGGGGAGAGAAAGACGTATCGAGAGTGTGCGCGCGGTAGGCACAGTGGCACAACTAGCGAGTGTGTGTGTGTGTGTGTGTGTTTGAGAGAGAAGCCAGTAGATAGATTACTATCAAGATCGAGGTGTCACCCTACTCCTTCGGTGTCGGGTAGTGTGTGTGTGTGTTTGAGAGAGAAGCTAGTAGATAGATTAGTATCAAGATCGAGGTGTCATCCTACTCCTTCGGTGTCGGGAAGTGTGTGTGTGTGGGTGTGGGGGGGGGGGGCAGTGACACTTAGATATAGGGAGAAGGAGTTTGTGTGATACATATCTATATTAAGGGATAGGTAGATAGCATGTGTGCGAGGCATACTTAAAGCATCACGGAGATAAACGAGCGGTGTGCATGCAAGTGCCGAAAAAAATGAAGAGAGAAACAATGTCTGCGTGCGCGCGCATGTGTGTGTGTGTGTGAGCGAAATCTCAAAACAAAAGGTGCTCTGCTGGAATCCCATTGTATGTATTCATATGGTTCCGGGACTCGAGTTAACCTTAGGCATATGTGTGCGAGACATAGTTATACTTTGAGACATTAGTGGCGGTGGGTGGGCGGAATTAAAGGGGTGGGCGTGTTCGACAGAGAGAGCGTGTGTGTTTCTGTGTGAGAGACTTGTAGGACGGGGTAGAAAGACGAATTCTAACCTTGACGGGGGGAGAGAAATACACGAAGTGCGCGTGTGTGATTCCGATGCCCACGGAGAAATGAGATACGTATGCGTGTGAGAGAGATTGCACAATTCATTCATGTATCACTATGTAGCGATCGTGGACGTGCATCGCTTGAACATAAATCAATATCTACTTCGTATCGTGGCCAAAGATACAATATCGATTCAACGCTATAAAGATTGGACACTCACATATCGCAATTTTTTCCAAATAATCCTTTTCAATTGTGCATGCCAAAGTTACAGTGATGTTTCTTCAAACAACCACTGTAGCTATCATGTACATGCACCATTGTTAGTTTTGCATTCAAATTCATTAGTCTTGGATGATTCAAGGTTCTATTATGAAGTAATGTATGTAATATTTATATATGAATTCAATGGGTACACAATTTATGAAATGGAGGCCATGTAATCATATGAGGTAACACTTTTAAGTAGCGGACTACAATATCCATTTATTTTGTGGGATTACAATATCCATTTCTTTTTGTGCGCCTCTACAATAACACGTCAATGCATTATGTTTAAAGTAAATAACCAATGGCACTAAATTATATATTTACACGAGAAATACATAGGCTGAGCGTTTGATCCGTTTTTTTGTGAACGCGCCTCTACACCCGTACGATTGGCCGCGCCCGTGTGAACGTCCAAGTTACCGGTGCATCATCCCGAGTTATTGTCTTTTTTTCTGGGGTGGACCTCATACCAGTTATTAACTACTGACGTGTGCCCCGTGTACACAGTCTCGCATGGCCTTCCCGCTAGCACTGTCCAAAATTAGTTGAAACTGGATACGAACGATCCCGCGGGCGGCAAAATCTCCCGCCTCCTTCTAAAATTTCCGCCACCTAGTCTTTAGCATGCGAAATTCCCCTTTTGTCCTTGGTGCATGGAGAACAATAGTTACAATATGGCCTTCATTTACATAATAAGTCGGGGCTGCTTTGGTAACTTTCGGTTCCCCCCACCACACGGCACCCCCATTTCCTCTCCCCTCCCGCAAAAATGACTACTCCACAGCACCAGAGCATCTTACATCATGCCGTTCGTACTTCATAGGCCTTTCTACCCCTCCCCTCTCGAAACCATAGACTGCTCATCCACCGGCATACCAGAGCCCATTCACTGCCAGTGGCATCCACCTCATCGGATCTGCTTCTGCGGCCGCATCTACCCCTCCCACCTCCCCTAGAAACAAGTAGACTGCTCATCCACCACTGTACCACAGCCCATTCAGTGCCGGCCTTGTCCACGGTGCCGGATCTGCTTCGCCGGTACTCTCGTCAACCGCAGCGCATCTGCAGCGGCTCCTTCATACTCCCCACCGGAGATGCTTCGTCCACACCCCCGGAGCCACCCCACCGACGCCCCCGTCGACGGCCTCTGATCCTCTTCGCCGACACCTTCCTCAACCCTACCGGAGCTGCTTCGCCGACACCATCCTCAACCCTACCGGAGTAGCTTTGCCTATACCATTCTCAACCCTACCGGGGCCGCTTTGCCAACGCGCAAGTCCACGGCCTCAGATCCGCTTCATCGCACCCTTGTCCAACCTACCGGAGCAGCTTCTGACGCCCCGTCCACGGCCGCAGATCCGCATCATCGGCACCATCCTGAACCCAACCACCGGAGCAGCTTCACCGACGCCCTCGTCCACGGCCTTAGATCCGCTTCGCCCACACCGTAGTCCACCCTACCGGAGCCGCTCCACAAAACACCCTACTCCACGGTTCTAGATCTCCTTACCGGACCCCGACAGCCAGCGCAACGTCATCACCCTTGACGTTTCTAACATGATTCCCACCGTCTGGCAAGATGCCAAGCACCCACCGCGGCCTAGATACTTGTCACCTTTAAACCCGTCCAGCATCACCTGCCCGATGTACTATAGGGTAACGCAGCAGAAAACAAAAAATTTCTGACCTACGCACCAGCCCAGGAGCACTATGGAGACTGCATACAAGGTTTGATCTTTTCCGTTACCGACTCGTAGCACAGCGGAAGTAGAGTCGATGACGATCGGCGGTGCAGATCCCCGCAGCTAGGATTTACAACCTCCCAACCGCAAGGATGTATACCCTTGTCTGCCCCTCGGACAGCCCTCCGGGAGGCGGTCGGACAGTCCCTCGGGTGGTGTCGCAGACAGCCCTTCGGCAGGACCTTCGAAACTCGAACGGTCACTCGGACAGCCCTTCGGGAGGACTCACACAACTCGGACCGTCACTTGGACAGCCCTTCCGGAGGCACTCTCAAAACAGCCCCTCAGGCCAAAGATCGAAACTACGACCTCTCTACGGGGTTGCACACATACGGTGTCATCTATCCGGCTGGGCTTCGCCGTCCAGAACTAGTTCTCACCGGAACCCAGACAGCCTTTCGGCTCTACGAAACTATTTTGCTGGGAGGGAGAGAGAAGCCAGATCATGCATGGCACATGTATGTGAGAAAGAGTGAGTGTGGAGAGTGGCTCTCCACCTCTATTTATAGGAAATCCCAAGGGGTAGGGTAGTTTTACACAAAAACCCAAAAACCACATGAATGGAGTCCTTCACAAGGACCTAAAGGAGAAACCAAAGGACAAGTGGGGCCCCATGGAGCAAGCCCACATGTGGCCGGCCACCACCCTAGTGGATCCCCCAAAAAGGTTCCTATCCATCCATGTCATCCCCTTAGATCTTTTGAGCAAATCCCAAAAAAGTGGCTTTCCAAAAAGTAACCCAAAAAGCACTTTCACTATTCACGACGACATTTTTCAGCGTCCGTTCGAACTGAAAATATTTATGTGGTCTTAGAACATTTCCAGTACCCACTAAAATAATTTTCAACGCGTTCCAGAACAATTCTGGATTAGTGATTTTCATTTGCGAAAAGCATCTGAAGCGGTTCCGGCAGCTCCGGAACATTTCCGGTTTTCACCCCGGAAAATTCCAGAAAGTTTCCAGAATGATTCTAGCACCCTCCAAGAATTATTGGGCGTGTGCCGAAATCAATTTGAGTTAATGGTATCCCCTGAAATAACTTTTCAGTTTTACGAAACTATTTCGCTATTCTCTCTCCGGAACTCTTCCGTTGTCTCCGAAACTTTTTCGGCGAATTTCTCTCAGACTCCCTGTCTAATATTCAGCAGATAGATGACCGTTAAGCGTGTGACCCTATAGGTTTGGTGAAGTATAGACATGGCCGGAACCCTTTCCGATCAATGATCAACATCGGAGCCATGGACACCCATATTGACCCCTATACCCACACGAATGAATATTCGAGTGAACCTCCAGTTGCCGTGTGCTATTCCTGTTGCTTCGCGATATGTTACAAATACCCGAGGTGAGATTTACTTGCATCCCTGTGGATCAACAACTTGTCCACTATGCCAGTTACCTCGTTACCAGTATTGTTCTCTTTTCTCGTTACCGTGTTCTGGCATCCCTGTGATCAAATCACCCTGTGTCTGGCCAGACGATGATGGATGCCGTAACATCGAGAGGGCCCAGAGATATCTCTCCATCATCGGAGGAGCAAATCCCAATCTTGAGCTACCAAGTTACTTGACATACTTTCCCATGAACCCGTAAGCCACCGTAATAGCCATCCAGTTACGGATGACTTTGTTAAACCCCAAAGTTCATGAATCAAGCATGAAGAAACTCGATACTCTCATGGTCTGAGGAATCATGCAAACGTTAACCATCTCTGTGTTATTAACCATTAACTTGTGACGAATGTATCTCTTAGCATAACATCAATTCGGGTCGATTCAACACAAATGTTCTTCTAACATTGTGCCCTCAAAATTGCTGGCATAGACATGCCCATGATTGGGAAAACATAATCATCATGCAATACTTGAGCTAGTCTTAGAGGCATGACTAGGAATACATTTTACCGTTTATTATTCCACACATGCACATGGGCTTTCCCAGAGCCTTTATGGATATACGGGCTCGGGAACCACAACAGTTATAGCATGGAACATAAACATAATTATGAGCATGGAGATAAGTAATAACATTTATTATTGCCTCTAGGGCATATCTCCTACAGACTCCCACTTGCACTAGAGTCAATAATCTAGTTAATGCTAATGCACTTTACCCCCATGGCACACTGGTGTAAATATGCTTCGCTTGTGGTATAGCCTGATGTCCAATGGATCTGACGACTTCAGCTCTATGTGTATCTTTGCATATCCTCGTGTTTTCACGCTTTCACAAAATTCATATTTTGTGTGGACTTGGCTTTGCATATGTGTGAATCATTGGTCGAAACCTGATTCCTCAGACTGAGCTATGGAGCAACTATCTGCAATAGTTTCCCATTGACCAAAGCCATCTTGGAACCACACTAAGTTCATGAATGAACTATATGATTCAACAACTTCTTTGTCGCTTCTAAAGCGCCAACATACTTAGCCATTTGTCAAATAATTCGCCACAGTAACCTGTTTGGAACAATTTCCAACTACCGTGCCACCATATTGTGTATTGCACAAAACCCTTAACTTAAATCGAAAATCACTTGGAGCATGGATGAAGACTGTATCGATGTAACCTTTTACAATGAACTCTTCATGATCTCCGCTTGCGAGAAAACATGTCATCAGTGCTACTATAGTACTCAATGACCCTTTTTCACTGTTGTCCCATGATCAATACTTTTGATCACTTTGGTATCTATACACGCAACAACTTTGGGAGTATTGGACATATCTGGTTATTTTACATACCATGGAATACATGATTAATACAAACACAAGAGTGTGTGGAATCTCCATCATGTATTTTGCTCATCAGTGTTTTGGGACACCGAGTCTTGCAAAAACTCTTTCCATGTGACTTCGGCAAGAATCACTCCTTGACGTTTTTAATGCTAAAAGGTTTTAGCATTTTGTCAATATGTATCTTTGCTCAGCCCCATCAGGTAAATCTATCTCCATAGATCATCATGCCTAGTATCAAGGCTATTTAGCCCAAGCACTTCATCGAAAAAACCCTTTTCAAATGAAGTCCTAATTCATGTCAAGAAATTTAATTCCAATTAACAATGTGTCAAGCAAACAACATTTTTAGAAATATTATTATGCTCCCACTTACTTTCTTGAATCACAAGCGCATCTTCATTACCCATTGATGAAGTCAAACCCCTTTGACCATTTCATCAAAACACGAAGATTCCAACACCATTTTTCTCTCTTCTGTCCATCGCTGGAACTCTGAAGTTTGCACACTCACTAGCATCCTCTGGATTGACAAAATACCTTGGACTGTAACACATGCAAGTCCTTGGTTTCATTTCCATTAGATGGAAATCCTATTGTCATCCATGTTTCATATCTCATGATTTGAAATATGCATTAATTGCTAGTTCAACCCGAACCGACTTTAAGCATCGCTACGGTGAAACAACCTCATCGTAGTCAACTCCTTGAACTTGTTATTGCAACAAGTCGAGCTTTATGGATAAAACATTTTTATCCGTATCAGTTTTTAGTTCCATAAATATTCGTTAGACTCTAAGTCTTCTGAAAGGTGTATCAAGATTTTAATCTTGAATCACTTATATGGAAACTACCTCAGATTGTATTGGCATCTAGCCAATTCCAGAGTCAGGGCCCATCAATGCTTCGTTGTGTATCGTAGGTATATTGTTGTCTAACAACAATATCTCGTATGCGAACCTGAGAGGTTTGCACGAGTTTTTCCTATGTGGTTCAGCTGCAAGTTCGACTGAAGTCCATACATCTCATGTAGAGGCTTCCGTATCAGTCGCAATAGGAAACTCTGGAATCACTTCCAAGGTCTCTTTCCTTTGATCTGATGACGAAGATACTGTTTATCTCGTCGAGTTGCACTATTCTCCCACTCACCTTTTTGAAAGAACCATTGTCTTCAAAAAGCATACCGTTCTTTGTGGCAAACCTATTTGCCTCGGTATAGTGAGGGAGGAATACCCAATGACTTGGGATAACCTACAAAGTAGCACTTGTCTAATTTGGAATAGGTTTGTAACCTTTTACACAAGCCTCATATTCCAAATGTTAAGAAAAGATATAACATGGTTGGGCGTACCATACCATGGCGTCATTTCAACAGACCCGATGAAGCTCTTTTCTGTGTAAAAGCCGCAGTCTCTAAAGCATCACTTTAAAAGGGATAATGGCAAATTTATTTATGTCATCGTTGATCTTACCATGTCATAAATGGTTCGATTACATCTTCACGGACTTTCCACTTGTAGTGGTGTTCCGAGAGGTGCAAGTTATGAAACCCCTTTCACAACTCATCAGGCATTCGCTAAACTTGTAACTCAAATATTCCTTTCTGTAATCTTATTGCAGAAACATAATTTTCTTGTTACAATAATTTCTTCTTCATTTTGAAAACCTTTCGAATGATTTCAAAAGATCCAGACTTACGTCTCATCAAGCAAATATCCATATATCTACTTGAGTCATATTTGAAGATAGATAAATCCACTGTTTGCAACATTACTTATTGGACTACACACATCAAAATGTATGATCACCAATAAGTTCGTTGCTCGTTCCTTTTGGCCTGTGAACGGTATTTTAGTCACTTCACCTTTTGGAGGAAAGTTGCAAGTGTCAGATGATTCAAAATCAAATGACTTCAAAATCCATCATAATGGAATTTTCCATGCGGGTTTCGCCAATGTGACCAAACGGAGTGCCACACCTGTGTGGTATTCTTTTAGTCTTGGAACATTTAGCGTCAATGTTATGTATGTATCATATTACCATCAATATTCATAACATACGTCCCATCTTGGATGGAAGCATGGCCCTTTATGTTATTCATAATATTGAACAACAATTGTTCTTTTATGAACAACCCTTTTGCAACAACATTGTGCAATGGGCTAGAGTATATAAACTCTAAAATGAATTATGAAAGTAAACACAGAGGTAATGTATTATTATCAATATTCATAACATACATCTCATTCTCAATGAAAGTATGGCCTCTATGTTATTCATAACATCGAACATTAAAAGTTCTCTTATGAACAACCTTCTTGCAAGATACCTTATGCAATGGGCTAGAGTGTGTCAAACTCTAAAATGAATTATGAAAGTAAATACATAGGTAATACACCGATGGAAGGCATAGCAACTTTTACTATGTTCCCAACATGTATTTAATCCTCAGTCCCGGCAAGTCCTTTAGGCCGTAGTAGTTCTTGCATCGAGTCGCAATTGAATGCAATCAAGCGGGTATTCCTGTGATCAAATCACAATACCCAAGAATCAGTGATTAACATGTTTAATCATAATTCTCAAGAACTATTTCTTTGACCTGCCTTCCATACATCAATAACTTGTATGACATTCATACATGAGCTGGATATTCCAGTCTTCTCTCTTATTGACTTTATACTTCTAACAATTTTACTTTCAGTATTTCTCCTACTATCAGAAGAAGCACCCAACTTTAAGAGTGGCATTTAGCCCCGGACTTCCTAGGTGTGAAAGTCTCACTAACACCCTTCGGACATATCCTTTCTCTTTAAGTGGTGGTTTTATTCGCTATCATCAGATGACAGGCATTCTTCTGGATCCCTCTCCTAATAGTCAAATGCCCAGTAACACTTTACTAATTCTTTGCAAACAAACATTGCTTTGTTTGTATCTGAAAACAATTTTCAGTTCCATGAATATCACATAACTATCCCAAACTTTTGAAGTTCGGGTCTCATGGAAGCAAACATATTGCACTTTGACCATAACAGAATTCTAGCTTTTAGATCAAAGGACGAGAGTCACATCATCCATAGCTTTTGCGGGAGAATACCGAAAGCATGCGATAGGACAAAAGTCCTTCTCGGCACTCTAGAGGACAATCCTCACATTACGTTTACCAATCATAAAGTTTTAACCAGATAAAAAATAGCTTATTCAATTTTAACAGGGAAGGTGGAAACGCGAGCCATGATTCTATAACTATTATGCAAATCACACTTAGACAGTGTTCAAAATTAATCGCACTGAGAATTAAACAAGTTAATTCTACAGTGCGCTCCCACTCAAATCAATATCTCTCATAATTGATCTTGAGTGATTCAAGATCCGCATTTCCATTCAACGCCATCGTTCGAGATGAACACTGATGGGGCCAACTTCAATCGGTAGGCAAACTTGCCGATCACATCTCTATGTGACTCTTGTTCATCTTTCGATGCGTGTGTTCCGAGCTCAGGACGATCCTGCCATGAACGTCAAGACAACCAAGTGATCTTGCTGCGAGGTCTGACCTCACCCGCCTCACACCCGTACAATCATTCGTACCCATGTAGATCATGGCGCACCTCGAAAGGAAAGATGCCGTGACGGTGCTACACTTGGGAGAACACTAACTACTTGATATTTTTGTGAGAGATCACCCTAATAAAAAGCGAGTACCGCGCAATCAAAAAGGGTGCATCATAAGGGATAAACATCTCAGGCAATTCATAATAGCATGATATGGTATATCCCTTTCTGACGGAGAAGTCTTGTATTTCTTCGTCTTCGGCATTCGCGTCGGTGTTCACGTTCGCGAAGTTTGCCACCACCTTGTTGATGCACCAGATAATATTGCTATCTCTATAGCTAATAAAATAATGCATTACAACAAGGTTGACACACAGGCCATTAAAGTGACAATCATATGGCTCCAGCCATCATGCCGAATCATGACACGTAGGTCATGTTAATCAATTTACATCATATAGTCATCTCATACATAATCAAATTATTATGAGCACTGCTATACCACATCACATGCACATGCAAACCCTCCTGCAAAACCAAGTTAGACACCTCTAATCGGTTCATGCAAAAACTTGTTTTTCGTGGCTTCTAAGGTTTCGAAACAAACCGAAGCTACCAACATCCATCATCAAGTATGATAATTCAAGTCGCTAGATTAACTTTGCGGGGTGTATGAAGCACGAGATAATAAAATCTCGAACCCCATACTAAACTTCGTCATACGCATGACCCCCATGCAGATCATATCAGCATTATCCTTTCATTTGCGAAACATCCATCTTTCTTTAACTATGGTGGAACCCAAAGAACTGTTAGCACTTCGTTGATCTGTCAATCATCATACTCAGGAGCAGCATGAAAGGATCGCGGATTGCCAGAACTTTGTGAGATTCCACCATGCCGTCAAGATCAGGATTATGCAAATTCAAGGGAAGCAATAGGAACATCGGGTAACAGATTTCATCTGCTACCCGCACAAATAATTTTCAGTAATAGAACTCATCTACTACCTAATTATATTGTGCAACACCCATACATCTCTATGTATTCTAGATCGCAACCTGCATCTATGCATAGCACGGCTCTTGATGCCACTGTAGGGTAACGCAGCAGAAAACAAAAAATTTCCGACCTACGCACCAGCCCAGGACCACTATGGAGACTGCATACAAGGTTTGATCTTTTTCGTTACCGACTCGTAGCGCAGCGGAAGTAGAGTCGATGACGATCGGCGGTGCAGATCCCCGCAGCTAGGATTTACAACCTCCCAACCGCAAGGATGTATACCCTTGTCTACCCCTCGGACAGCCCTCCGGGAGGTGGTCGGACAGTCCCTCGGGTGGTGTCACAGACAGCCCTTCGGGAGGACCTTCGAAACTCGAACGGTCACTCGAACAGCCCTTCGGGAGGACTCACAGAACTTGGACCGTCACTTGGACAGCCCTTTGGGAGGCACTCTCAAAAAAGCCCCTCAGGCACAAAGATCGAAACTACGACCTCTCTACGGGGTTGCACACATATGGTGTCATCTATCCGGCAGGGCTTCGCCGTCCAGAACTAGTTCCCACCGGAACCCAGACAGCCTTTCGGCTCTACAAAACTATTTCGCTGGGAGGGAGAGAGAAGCCAGATCATGCATGGCACTTGTATGTGAGAAAGAGTGAGTGTGGAGAGTGTCTCTCCACCTCTATTTATAGGAAATCCCAAGGGGTAGGGTAGTTTTACACAAAAACCCAAAAACCACATGAATGGAGTCCTTCACAAGGACCTAAAGGAGAAACCAAAGGACAAGTGGGGCCCCATGGAGCAAGCCCACATGTGTCCAGCCACCACCCTAGTGGATCCCCCAAAAAGGTTCCTATCCATCCATGTCATCCCCTTAGATCTTTTGAGCAAAGCCCAAAAAAGTGGCTTTCCAAAAAGTAACCCAAAAAGCACTTCCACTATTCACGACGACATTTTTCAGCGTCCGTTCGAACTAAAAATATTTATGTGGGCTTAGAACATTTCTAGTACCCACTAAAATAATTTTCAATGTGTTCCAGAACAATTCTGGATTAGTGATTTTCATCTGCGAAAAGCATCTGAAGCGGTTCCGGCAGCTCCGGAACATTTCCGGTTTTCACCCCGGAAAATTCCAGAAAGTTTCTAGAATGATTCTGGCACCCTCCAAGAATTACCGGGCGTGTGCCAAAATCAATTTGACTTAATGGTATCCCCTGAAACAACTTTTCAGTTTTACGAAACTATTTCGCTATTCTCTCTCCGGAACTCTTCCGTTGTCTCCGAAACTTTTTCGGCGAATTTCTCTCAGACTCCCTGTCTAGTATTCAGCAGATAGATGACCCTTAAGCGTGTGACCCTATAGGTTCGGTGAAGTATAGACATGACCGGAACCCTTTCCGATCAATGATCAACATCGGAGCTGTGGACACCCATATTGACCCCTATACCCACACGAATGAATATTCGAGTGAACCTCCAGTTGCCGTGTGCTATTCCTGTTGCTTTGCGATATGTTACAAATACCCAAGGTGAGATTTACTTGCATCCCTGTGGATCAACAACTTGTCCACTATGCCAGTTACCTCGTTACCGGTATTGTTCTCTTTTCTCGTTACCGTGTTCCAGCATCCCTGTTGTTGAGGATATAACTCCGAGGCATGACCCACCCAGGAGGGGCCGGGTCACACCATTGGCGGCTTAAGGCGAGAAGGCCCAAGAAGAGTAAAGGCCCAAGACCCGGAGGTGGCTTAAGGCCCGAAGGTGTGAACCGCCATGTAATGACTTATTCTGTAAGGAAGGTTAAGTTAGAAACCGAGCCGATCACGTTTGTGTGAGCCGGCCGAGACTCTGTAAGCCGCCGGGCATTGACCTGTATATAAAGGGGTGACCCGACGGTGGGTGAACTCAAGAATCAATAAGTCGAGAACTAGGTCAAGCATATTTACTCTCTTGTAATCGAAACCCAAGCAATACAACTAAGAGCAGGACGTAGGCTTTTACCTCATTGAGAGGGGCTGAACCTGGGTAAATTCCTCGTGTCCTTTATCCCGTTCACCCCCTTCAAGCTAACCTAGTTGCGATGGCTCCACACCTAAGTCCTTTTGCTAGGACATCTGCCATGACAAATCCACGACAGTTGGCACCCACCGTGGGGCTCTCGCACGGTGGTTTCGAATTCTTGAAGGGCAACTTCTCAGGGATCAAGGGATACGCCATGGGCCGGATGACCAAGAGTCGCTGCGGCAAGATCTACATTGACGACGCGGGATGGGGTCCGGAGGCCGATTCAATCGAATACGGGTACCGGGTCCCCTTTGGTGGTATCCACATTTTCATCGGCAAGATTGGTGAGTTTGAGACTGAGCTGAAAGACTGCGCTGGCACTATTGAGATGGCTCGGCGCGCGAGACCCGCCAAGGTTCAACCCGCCAGGGTCCAACCCGCCAAGATTCAACCCGCCCAGAAGCATGTTTTCGTCGGCTTTGTCCATGGAGCGGATCTCGAGGAAGGCTACATGTCCAGTGGTGAGACGGCCATCTACTCAGGTGATGAGTCCTCAACCGGCGAAACTGAGTCGATCTATCAACTACAAGACAGCGGGCTTGGGGGCTGCTCCGATGGCGACAGTATTCCAGACTCCTATGAGCCGCCAAACAGGGTAGCTGTATTCATGGCCGGGACATAGCAGATGGTGCACTCATCAACCGCGGCAGCGATGACCTCCGGTTCAACAGCTGCTGCAACGACTGGGGCAAGTGGCTCTGTGTGTCCGCGGCTCAAGTTTTATCCGAGCTCTTGGATGCTTTGGCAATGTTGCTAGCGGCAGAGGTGACCCCGGCGACTCAGGCACAGCATAATGCGGAAGTTGCAAAGCTAAGGGATGAAGTAGCTCGGGCTAAAGAGGAACTTAACGCTGAGAACGTCAGGATGACTGCAGAACGGACCACCCTAGAGGCTGAAACGCAGAGGGTAAGGGCCAAGACTTTTCGCTTAAGTCTGGATCAGAACGCGTCAAACGCTGTGATGCAGAGGAGGCACCAGAGCCGCTTGCCACCACAATTCGAGGGGAGGAATCTTTTTATCACACCCGGGGCAGGGCCAAGTAACCCGCCCGGTGAGACCCGGGCTGATGAAGCACCGGCAACCGGGGCGGCGGCTCAGCCTCGTATTGCAGAACCGCCCCGTGTGAACTTGACCCCTCCTCAGCAGGTGCAGACACCCCCGGGTCGTTACTCCAACCACTGGATAATATGATTGCCGCAGCCTGACGGCTGGCGGCCCTCCCAATTGAAGGTGAGTCGCCAGCTGCGATAGAGGCCCGGAACGCCGTGGAACTTCTTAAGACAGCGGTGACCCAACAAGCGGCTTATTCCTACAGCCGTGAGCGAATCCATTTGACTCCGCGACCAAGCCGAAGCTACAGCCGGCGCATGGAGTCGCCGGCAGTTTCCAGCAGTGAACGGCGTCGTAACCCGCCCCAGGGGCGATGTTGATGTTCAGGTTCTAACAGATCAGGCCAGAGCGCGCCAAGAGGTGGAGCTGGCAGCTCAGTTAGCGGCTCTTAGACAGCCTCAGTTAAACCCTTCTGTGTTTGTAGAAGCGGGAGTGACCTCTCGGTCAGTCGGAGTACCCTGTCTGGTGCCGGCTCTACGCAATGAGCGTTTGCCCAAGGATTTCAAGGGCCCTCAAAAAGTACCCAATTACACTGCGGATCAGCCTTCGGATGCTTGGATTGAAAGCTACGAGTTGGCTATGGAGATGTTGGATGTTAACGATGTTGTGTGCGCCAAATATTTCACCATGATGTTGGATGGGCCGGCTCGCACCTGGCTAAAGGGATTGCCCCCTAATTCCATCAACTCATGGACTGAATTGAAGGCACGATTCATTCAGAATTTTAAGGACACATGTAAGCAGCCTCTGTCGATTATCGACCTAGACACTTGCATCCAGCGTGAGGATGAGTCAACCGCCCATTGGGTTCGCTGGGTCTCAGCTATTATCCACTCATCGGAGAGTATCAACACTGGTTCTGCTGTTTTAATTTTGGAGAAAAATTGCCGGTTTATTCCCCTCAAACAGAAGCTAGGGCAGCTTAAACGTCATTGCAATGACATGGGAGAGCTCATGGCAGCTCTTATCAAATATGCCGACTCTGATAATACTAAGGATCCGGGGTCCGATGAAGAGAAGTCCAACAAGGGGAAGAAAAACGGTAATGGGAAAGGGCAGCAGTCCAACATGCCGGGTCATAGTCAAGGTAATAATGGTAAGCGCAAACAGCCTGATGGCGGGTCAGATTTTGTGGCCAATACCAACGCCCAAAATAACGGTCAATGTCGCAGAGGGAAACCACCCCCCGTAACGGAGGGTCAGGAATTAACCTTGAGGCCGAATTGAACCGGCCATGCCCAAAGCATAGTTATCCGGATAAATCGTCGACCCACATGTGGAAAGATTGTCATATCATGAGGGAGTATAGGAATTCAAATTTTCACCGGGATCACAATAATGGTAACGGCCCGCACGGCGTGTCAGGTTCCAGTTCTCACGGGCCCGGCTTTGGAGGTGGCGGCTCAAACTCTGAATTTCAGGGCCAGGGCAATCACGGCGGTTTTAATCAGCAGCCCAGTCAAGGCAATCAGCAGCAGCAGTCCGGGTATCAAAGCAATCCAAAGTAGTTAAGTAGTGGTCAATATCATGTTTTCACCACGAACCTGTGCAAACGAGATCAGAAGGTTCACAAGCGAGCAGTCAGTATGGTTGAGCCGGCGGTCCCTCGATACTTACGATGTCAGAACAGCCAATTGTATGGAGCCGTGAGGATCACCCACCCCGGATTGACAATCCGGGTCTGTTGGCTTTGGTGGTGGCCCCTCAAGTTGGAGGCTACAAGTTCACTAACGTGCTGATGGATGGAGGCAGCAGTATCAATATCCTTTATTATGATACTTTCCGCTGTATGAATTTGACTGACAAAGATCTTAAGCCATCTTCTACGGTCTTTCATGGAGTGGTGCCTGGCAAATCGGCCTATCCAGTAGGAAGGATAGCCTTAGAGGTGGCCTTTGGCGATGAACATGACTACAGGGCTGAGACATTGACTTTTGAAGTGGTTAAGATCAAAAGCCCCTATCATGCTCTGTTTGGACGGCCGGCTTACGCCAAGTTCATGGCACGGCCTTGTTACGTGTATTTGCAGCTTAAGATGCCGGGTCGCAAAGGAACCATCATGGTTCATGGTGACAGGAAGATAGCCTTGGAATGTGAAGAAGGCGATGCTGCTTATGCTGAGTATGCTTGTGCAACAGAGGAACTCAAGTTTTATAAGGACAATGTTGACCCAGCTGATATGACTCCATTGAAGAAGCCAACCATAGAGCAGGATCCTTTACTAAAGTTTAAATCGGCGGATGATACCAAGCAGGTTGACTTTGTCCCTGGCGACTCATCTCAACAGTTTGTGATTAGTGCCAATATGGATTCAAAATAGGAAAGCGCGCTCATCGAGTTCATCCGTGAGAACCGGGACATCTTTGCATGGAAGCCTTCAGACATGCCGGGTGTACCGAGAGAACTCGCTGAGCACACTCTTAATATTGATCCTAAGTTTAAGCCGGTCAGACAGTTCCTTCACCATTTTAACGAGGAAAGGTGTAAGGCTATTGGAGAAGAGGTGGCCCGGCTCTTAGCAGCCGGGTTCATTGTTGAAGTCTTTCATCCTGAGTGGTTGGCTAACCCGGTGCTCGTGCTTAAGAAAAACGGCACTTGGCGCATGTGTGTGGATTACACGGACCTTAACTAAGCTTGCCCGGCTGATCCTTTCGCTCTTTCCCGTATTGATCAGATCATTGATGCTACAGCGGGTTGTGAGCGTTTGAGCTTTTTGGATGCTTACTCTGGTTATCATCAGATCAAGATGGCAGTTAAAGACCAAGAGAAGACGGCTTTCATCACACCTTTTGGAGCTTTCTGCTATGTGTCTATGCCCTTTGGGCTCAAGAGTGCCCAGGCGACTTATCAGCGTTGTGTTCAGAATTGTCTTCATAACCAGACAGGACGCAATGTCCATGCTTATGTGGATGATATTGGGGTGAAATCCAGAAAGAAGGAATCTCTGCTGGATGATTTGAAGGAAACCTTTGATAACCTCCGGGTTTACAAGATGATGCTTAACCCGGCCAAATGCATTTTTGGTGTGCCTGCAGGTAAGCTCTTGGGTTTCTTGGTTTCGGAGAGAGGCATTGAAGCTAACCCAGAGAAAATCAAGGCCATCACTTCATTGGCTAAGCCGGCATGCATTAATGATGTTCAGCGTCTGGCGGGTCATATTGCAGCCCTAAGCCGGTTTATAAGCCGCCTGGGAGAGAAGGCTATTCCTTTGTACCAGATGATGAAGAAGACATATCACTTTGTTTGGAGTGATGCTGCTAACAAGGCGTTTGAAGCACTTAAAAAACAGTTAGCTGAGCCGCCGGTTCTTGCAGCTCCTGTTGAGAAGGAGCCTTTGCTTTTATATGTGGCTACTAACAGTAGAGCCGTCAGCGTGGCCATTGTTGTAGAAAGGAAGGAAACAGGAAAGGAATACCCGGTTTAGAGGCCGGCTTATTACGTCAGTGAAGTTTTAATTGAATCCAAGCAAAGGTACCCACATTGGCAGAAGCTAGTCTATGGGGTGTTCACAGCCAGTCGCAAGTTGAAGCATTATTTCCAGGGTCATCCTATTACTGTGGTCAGTTCTGCTCCCTTAGGGGATATTATTCAAAACAGAGAAGCCACCAGCTGGATAGCCAAGTGGGCCATTGAGCTTGGACCTCATGGTTTGAAATATATGCCAAGGACGGCCATCAAGTCTCAAGCTCTCATGGATTTCATCAACGACTGGACAGAGTTGCAGATGCCTGAGGAGAAGCCAGATAATACATATTGGACTATTCATTTTGATGGGTCTAGGCAATTGGAAGGCTCGGGGGCTGGAGTTGTTTTGACTTCCCCACAAGGTGACAAATTTTGCTATGTTTTAAGGTTGATGTTTCCTTGTACTAATAATGCAGCTGAGTATGAGGCCCTGCTCCATGGTCTTCGGATGGCCAAAGAGATGAACTTGAGCCGGGTCAGGTGTTTTGGCGACTCAGATTTGGTGGCCCAGCAAGTCTCAGGAACTTGGGATTCTAAGGACCTGCTCATGGCGGCTTATCGCCGGGCGGTTGACAGTATTGCTGGTCATTTCAATGGTTATCAAGTGGAACATGTTGATTGAAGGAAAAATGAGGCGGCCAATGCTTTAAGCCGGCTGGGGTCTCAGTGTAAGCCGGTACGACCGAATGTTTTTCTTGATATACTAAATAGCCCTTCAGTGAAGTTACCAACAGAGGAGGATCTTGCAATTCCTGACCCGGAGGCATAGTTGGTGGCGGCTCTTCATGTTATACCCGATTGGACGGTGCCGTACTTGGCTTATATGGCCCGGGGTGAGTTACCAGAGGATGAAACGGAGGCCAGGCAGATAACCCGGCGGTCTAAATCCATGACCATTGTCAATGGCGAGTTGCACCGATGCAGTGTCACAGGTGTGTTCGAGAGATGTATTTCTCCTGAGGAGGGCCGTGAGATTCTAAGGGAGATCCATGAAGGTGATTGTGGTCATCATGCCGGCTCTAAGTCTCTGGTTGCTAAAGCCTCCCGGCACGGTTTTTATTGGTTGACGGCTCACGCTGATGCAGAGGATCTGGATAGCAAGTGTGATGGTTGTCAGAAGTTTTCTAGACGAACTCACGTGCCGGCTCAAGAATTGAGGATGATTCCAATTACTTGGCCGTTTGCAGTGTGGGGGCTGGATATGGTTGGACCTTTCAAGAGATCCAAGGACAAAAAGACCCACCTTTTGGTGGCGGTGGATAAGTTTACAAAGTAGGTTGAGGCAGAGCTGGTCAGCAAGTGTGATGCGGCAACGGCGGTTCAATTCATTAAAAAGGTGATCTTCCGCTTTGGCTACCCGCATAGTATCATAATTGATAATGGCACCAATCTGTCAAAGGGCGCTATGAAAGAATTCTATCAACGAGAGTATATTTGTCTCGATGTTTCATCAGTGGCTCACCCCCAGTCCAATGGTCAAGCTGAAAGGGCCAATCAGGAAATCTTGAGGGGCATCAAACCCCGGCTTATGGTCCCTTTGCAGAGGACGCCGGGTTGTTGGGTTGAGGAATTACCCTCAATACTTTGGAGTATAAATACCACCCCCAACAGATCAACAGGTTACACACCTTTCTTCATGGTTTACGGGGCAGAGGCGGTTCTCCCAAGTGACATCCGTCATGACTCGCCCCGTGTGGCGGCTTTGTTGAAACTGACAATGAAAAAGCACGTCAAGATTCTCTGGATATGTTGGATAAGGAACGTGACCTCGCGGCGGCTCGTTCGGCGATTTATCAGCAGGATCTGCGTCGTTATCATAGCCGACGGGTTAAAACCCAGACATTTCAAGAAGGCGACTTGGTGCTCCGGCTCATCCAGGATCAAACAGATATGCATAAGTTATCCCCACCTTGGGAAGGGCCTTTTATGGTCAGCAAAAACCTGAACAATGGGTCATATTATCTTATTGATGTTCGAGAACACAAGGATTCACGCACATCAGAGGAGGAGACCCGCCGGCCGTGGAACATCGCTCATCTTCGGCCATATTACACTTGAGCTGCCAGCTCTTGTGTTGTACATATTTTCTTCAGTGTATATATCATGATCATTATAATAAAGCAGGCATCCCTGATAATTCAGGGCCTCTGTCGTTTCATTTCTAAGTATCAGAGCCTTTATTGTTTGTTCATAAGGCCACTTGAGGGCTTCTTGCTCATCGAGTGTCGCCTACCTTCTTGGTCCGGCTTACAGGACACCTCCTATGGTCACTTGGGGGCTTCCTGCTCAATGAGCATAGCTGTTCACACCCACTTGATCTGGTTTTCAAGCCGACTCATTGGTCACTTGGGGGCTTCCTGCTCAATGAGCATAGCTGTTCACACCCACTTGATCCGGTTTTCAAGCCGACTCATTGGTCACTTGGGGGCTTCGTGCTCAATGAGCATAGCTGTTCACACCCTCTTGATCCGGTTTCCAAGCCGTCTCATTGGTCACTTGGGGGCTTCCTGCTCACCGAGCATAGCTGTTCACACCCTATTGATCTAGTTTCCAAGCCGAATTTGAGTTAAACCTGCCTGTTTGCAAGATGCTACTCCGCCAGGTGACCCGCCGAACTCTTGACAGTTACTCTTTTCAATAAGACCCTGAACTAGTCAAGGTTAAAATGGCGGCCTTTGTCACGAGAGAGCCGGCTTACAGAGAGCTAGGATAAACTCACCTGCTGTCATAGTCTCTCCGCTATGAGGCCCGTTCGTACTCTTAACAGTTACACTTTTCAATAAGACCCTAAACTAGTTAAGGTTAAAACGACAGATTTATGTCACGTGAGAGCCGGCTTGCGAGGTAAAAACTGATTTTTTTTTTCAAAAAACAGAATAGAGGTAGACTCTTCTGGACCTGTTAGCTTCCGTCTTATAGACATATATCCTTACAGCATCATTATGATATTGGTCTACAGGTATGATTTCATATTTGAATAAATACTTTAGGTTTTTTAACCTGCCCTGGTTATAGACTTTAAGTCGCCAGAACATATCATATTGGATATTATGACCCGCCCTAGCGTAAACCGCTAGGGTATATGTTGTTTACTGTGTGCAGGAACATTGCAAAACGAAAACGATATTCCCGGCAAAGCTCATCAGCGGCACATAAACATACTTCAGCAGTTTTAAGGCGAAACATGCACGAGGGCATGGCAGATCATTGTTTTTACTAGCCTATTACACGGCTCTTCAAAGCCCGAATACTTAAGAGTTTTTCACAAGGGAACGCTGTGTTGCAGTCTGAGAGCCGCCTGTTGAATCAGTCGTTCTGGTCTCGGCGAGTTGAAGCCTCCGGGTTATCTTGCACCGGTTCTTCTTCTTCTCCCTCCATCGTCTGGAAGTTAGATGATGTCCAATCGATGCCAGTTAAAGCTTGAAATTCAGCTTCATCATCTATAAGGTCAGACGGATCAATGTCAGGAGCAAAAGTGTGCTTACGTATTGGAGGAATGAGCTCTACAATATCATAAGCTGGCGCTTTCACTTTCTGGTTCTCATTGGTATAAGCTGCCTGATACTTCGACAAGTCTGTCTCCTCAGCCAATTTACTGGCCAGCGGGCGCATCTCTCTTACGCATTTTGTGAAGTCATTCGCTTCGAAGGGAGACCCATCTTCTTTGAAGCTTGGGCAGCCAGTGGCCAACTCCTCAGGGTCCAACCCTGCTTGCCAGGCTTTAGCCCGGCTCAAAGCAGTAATTGCACCGGCTCGAGCTGCGGAGCGCTTGATCTCTTCAATCCTCTTGGGCATGACAGATAACTTGTCTAATGCATCATTGATAAGTGTAGGGGGCTGTTTATTATGTGAGATAGCTGCTAGTGACCGCTGTGTGCCTGTGTACAGCTGCTCCACCAGAGTGTAAACCGCCTTGAGCTTTACCAACATATCTTGGCCGAGGTTGGTACTCCTGGGGCCTGTTGAATAAGTGCACAAATGAGTCGCTGGGCGAGTTAAGGTTAAAAAGTGGAAGTGGGCAAAACATCTTGAGTTGCTTACCGAAGATTGCAACTGTCATCTGGGATATGCGGTGTTTTAAACCGGTCAATTCTGCAGCCGTTTCCTTCAAAGAAGATTCGGCAGTTTCTGCTCTTTGAACCAAGGCGGCCTTCTCCTTGTCCCAGGCAGTTCTTTCTGTGGAAAACCTAGTTTTGAGCTTCTCATTCTCTTCAAGACTAAGCTTGAGCTTGGAATCAGCTTCGCGTGTTTCCGCCTCTTGCCGTTCAAGCCGGGTCTTCAAATCGGCTGCCTGGTTTTTGGCCTGGGTTAACGCATCCTGCAAATAAGAGTTCAAAAAAATTATATACATATTTGCCAAAGCATAATTTATGGATAAGTCTCAAGCACGTTGCAAGCAACGTACTTGACACTTGGGGGCTAATGTGTGTGGAAGTTCTTTTTCCCACTTATATTTCTTTTGACCCGGCTCATCTTTATCAACATAAGTCGGCCCATGAGGGCTATAATCTAGAGTTCTTTCAAAGTGATGAACCGGCTCATCTTTATTAAAGATGTGCCGGCCCATGAGGGCTATGGTCTAAAGTTCTTTCCATATAAATGAACCGGCTCATCTTTATCAAGGTAAGCCGACCCATGAGGGCTACGACTGTGAAAAGATTGAAGAAACAAATGGACAAAGTCTTAACCCTACTCAAAGTATCTTTTCCTACGGATAAGACTTGGGGGCTGGATGGCTATATATGTAAAGGAAGCAAATGTTCATACCTCATATTTTTGGCGCAAGTTCTTGACCAAGTCTGCCTCCAGATCACGACCTGTGTGCAGCTGGCTCAGATAGCCAGAGTATAACTCATTAACGCCCAAGTGTGAGTACTTGGCAACGTCAAACCTGGCCTTGTTCTTTTCAATCAGCTCTTCTTTGGCAGAGTGCTTGGCTAGAATGGTGGGGTTCCCCGGTTTAGTATAACCAGCTCCAGTAATGACAACATCTTCTGCATCTCACTGGGAAGGAGTTTCATCAGCAGGTCTTATGGGACTTGGCGGTTTAGCACTCGATGGATCAACATGTATTGGGTCTACCGTGACTTCACGAGTCTCTGGTGGCAGGTCATCAGCAGCAGCCTCAGAGTTGTGATGAGAAGCCTCAGATATGTTTTGGATTTCCGGTTCATTAACTTTGGGGTATTCGGTCGGTTTATTAACCTTCAGCTTTTTGCTGGGCTTGGCTATGCCACTGAAAATAAGACGTATGAAGAGGTTATTATGTCAGTTGGTAAAGTATTAAAGCAAAGAAGTTAATGTTCTCACCCGGGAGCGACATTGAAGAGGGGAATCTGAGTCCCAGTTGAGTCGTCGGAGGAGGAGTGAGAGGTTCCCTGATAGTTTGAGTCGGAAGGGTTAAGTGGTTGACGAATAAGACCCGCCTTTGGAAAAGATAAGGTTGGATACAGTGGCACCTCATTTTGGCGTTTCCGAGGAACCGGCGTGTTGGGTAAGCCGGAGGAAAGATTTCCACCGCCACTGTTCCGGGTCGTGCGGCGAACTTCATGCTGCTGTTTCTTCAAAATAAAGTTTGGATCCAAGTAAGCTAAAAGGTGAGTAAACCGTACTTTCCGGCTCACCTGTCGAACTTTCTGTCTTAACAAAGGCTCTGAGTCGGAGGAAAGAATAGTTACCTCTTCACCATCCGCGTGGCTGGCCTCCGCGTCATCCTGATAGCAATCAGTGTCAATAAGGTGTACAAAAAAGGAGCCAAGGGAATCAAGTTCTACCTCCGACTCATCGTTGTTCAGTGTAAATAGCTCCGTTGTGTCTGTTTTCTTCTTAGCAGGCCTCTTGGGAGCCTTGCTCTTTACCCTGGTCTTTTTGGCCGGCTTGTCCTGAAGTTTCTTGCTCCAGAAGGGATCATCAGCCTGAGGAAAACAAGTAATAGTAAGAAGGCAACATATAAGAAGAAAGAATAAGATAGAAGTGAGCCTGAAGTACTTACAGCCGGAGCCGGGTTAAGGGTGCAAAAGGGATTCAACCCCGTCTTGCTACAAGTTGCCAAGCTCTCATTAAGCAGCATTTTGGTCATCCTGTTGATCTCATCATCGTTCAGTCGCGCTTGGCAGTAACGCTGTGGATCTTTGACGCCGCAGGTATATTCACACATTAAACCGGGCCGGCGGCTCAATGGTAAAATTCTCCAAGCGACCCAGCATCGAACTAAGTCAACTCCGGTTAACCCGTTGGCCATCAAGGCCCTTGTCTTTGAAAAGATGGGCATATACTTAGCCCGTTCTTCGGTGCTGATCCGGTCTGGGAGGGGATGTCGTGAGCTAAGCCGGCTCTCACGGAAACCCGGCAGAGGATTTTCATCAGCCAGAGATGTATCTTGGCAGTAAAACCAAGTTTGGTTCCAGTCCTTCGGATGGCTGGGAAGTGCGGCGGCAGGAAAGACAGCTTCTTTTCGTCTCTGAATGGAAATTCCACCAAGTTCTAAGCTGGGGCCGTCTGTGAACTTAGTTTGGCGATTCAAATAATAAAATTCTCTGAACAAGTCCACAGTGGGTTCTTGTTGAAGATATACTTCACAAAAGACTTGGAAATTGCAGATGTTGGAGACTGAATTGGGTCCAATGTCTTGTGGATGAAGTTGAAAGAAATGCAACATGTCACGGAAAATTTTTGAGCCAGGTGGGGAAAAGCCCAGGAGCATGTGATCAACAAATACTATGACCTCGCCTTCCTTTGGGGCGGGAATGGCCTCTTGACCCGGAGCTCTCCAGTGGATCACATTTTTGGCTGCTAAGACGCCTTCTTTAACATACTCATTGAGAGTTTCTTCCGTGACAGTGGAAACGATCCAGTTGCATGAAGTGACGGTCTTGGTCATTTTTGTTGATGAAATAACCTAGAGAGGGAAATATTGCCGGGTTAAGATTATGATGTTAAGCCGTCCGATGATCAGAAAGCAAGTGTATCGTACAAGATCAATTCATATGCAAAGAATATGTGCTATGAAGATTGGCGTGATTAAACAGGTAAGACACCGTTAGGTGATGAAGACACTGGATATATACTGGTGGTTTAAAGGTTCAGAAATAAGCCGGCGGGCATTTGGCGGATTACGAAAATTCAGTTAAGCCGCCCCCCATGGCAGTGATGGGACGGTTATCTACAGATTTGAAGTGGAGTAAAATTTTGCTAAGTGCTGGATAAATAGGTTTTACAAGTTTCGCTTATGATTTTTGATCTACGGCCGTCCGGAAAATGAGAATAATCCGTAAACCTAGTATTACGGCGGAGGAAAGATTTGCAAACTAAGATTGAATCTTGGGCAGAAGGGGTATTTCTACAGTCGGAAGATGGCGTTAAAACTGGTTCCGCGCGACGTCAGTACTATTTCCAGATCAAGCTGAGCACTCTAGAAGGAAGCGTCGACGAACAGCGAAGAACGCCGATGAACGGCCGAAACCCTAATGCAGATTTGGTGTGAGGGGAGATGATCGCTTACTGATGTTGAGGAATAGCGGAGGAGCACCGCGTTTTTCTGGTCCGTTCAGGTCGATGCAGCGGCCGGAGCTGACGTCGCTGGGAGGACGGCGGTGGCGGAGCTCGGTTGCGGTGTTGTCAGGAGGAAGGAGACGAAGAAGAGGAGGCAGGGGTAAAAAGTAAAGAGGGGGACCCCTGCCACTATTTATAAGGAGATGACGAGATGGCATGCGCGGGAATCGAGGAGGCAAAAATGATTATGCTGGCAAAGCGGGCACCTTGATTTTTGGAAGGTCCATTAAGATAAAGATCCATTGAGGTATCCCGAGGTTTGTGCAGAGTTAATGTGCATGATGTCATGGCGGGTTACCACGGTTCTGCTATGTGACGTCATGGCGGGTTACAGCAGGATGGAAAGAAATTGATAATGGAAAATTCTGCTAAGTTAAGTAGCGGAGATTGATGTAAACAAGTTCAAATCAACCTGGGGCCTAATGTTGAGGATATAACTCCAAGGCATGACCCGCCCAGGAGGGGCCGGGTCACACCATTGGCGGCTTAAGGCGAGAAGGCCCAAGAAGACTGAAGGCCCAAGACCCGGAGGTGGCTTAAGGCCCGAAGGTGTGAACCGCCATGTAATGACTTGTTCTGTAAGGAAGGTTAAGTTAGAAACCGAGCCGATCATGTTTGTGTGAGCCGGCCGGGACTCTGTAAGCCGCCGGGCATTGACCTGTATATAAAGGGGTGACCCGGCGGCGGGTGAACTCAAGAATCAATAGGTCAAGCATATTTGCTCCCTTGTAATCGAAACCCAAGCAATACAACTAAGAGCAGGACGTAGGCTTTTACCTCGTTGAGAGGGGCCAAACCTGGGTAAATTTCTCGTGTCCTTTGTCCCGTTCACCCCCTTCAAGCTAACCTAGTTGCGATGGCTCCACACCTAAGTCCTTTTGCTAGGACATCTGCCGTGACAAATCCACGACACCTGTGATCAAATCACCCTGTGTCTGGCCAGACGATGATGGATGCCGTAACACCGAGAGGGCCCAGAGATATCTCTCCATCGTCGGAGGAGCAAATCCCAATCTTGAGCTATCAAGTTACTTGACATACTTTCCCATGAACCCGTAAGCCGCCATAATAGCCATCCAGTTACGGATGACGTTTAACAAACCCCAAAGTTCATGAATCAAGCATGAAGAAACTAGATACTCTCATGGTCTGAGGAATCATGCAAACGTTAACCATCTCTGTGTTATTAACCATTAACTTGTGACGAATGTATCTCTTAGCATAACATCAATTCGGGTCGATTCAACACAAATGTTCTTCTAACATTGTGCCCTCAAAGTTGCTGGCATAGTCATGCCCATGATTGGGAAAACATAATCATCATGCAATACTTGAGCTAGTCTTAGAGGCATGACTAGGAATACATTTTACTGTTTATTATTCCACACGTGCATATGGGTTTTCCCCAGAGCCTTTATGGATATACGGGCTCGGGAACCACAACAGTTATAGCATGGAACATGAACATAATTATGAGCATGGAGATAAGTAATAACATTTATTATTGCCTCTAGGGCATATCTCCTACATGTACTTCAAATATACTAACAGGTCGCTGTTACATGTTATGCAGCTAGCAAAAACTACAAGGACGATGTTTCTTCTGGATCTAACAGCTTGGCCAACCAAGATCCTGGACTGAGGAATTGCTAGGATCTTGTAAGTGCGTCTCTCTCTCTTGTATTGTTGTGTGCCTGCCAGCGTGCTTTGCTAGGATTTTCGACCAGTAATCCCTTTGTGCAGACAATGATTTTCACTACTGGCTGCTAAATTAGAGATGTAGATGTCATACATGATACTCCCTCCGTTCCTAAATATAAGTCTTTCTAGAGATTCCACTATAGACTACATACAGAGCAAAATGAGTGAATCTACACTCGAAAATGCATCTATATACATCTGTATGTGGTCCATACTGGAATCTCTACAAAGACATATATTTAGGAACAAAGGTAGTACATTACACAAAATTGTAGGTGGCATGTAGGAATTCCAGTGCACTACATTAGCTCCCTTAGAGTGCCTGCTAGTCCAGTACACAGAGTCATGGCTAGTTTATGCTACGCACACAATCGTTAATCGGTGATTTAAATACGCGCAAGGGATATGCAATGTATTATCATGTAGAGATATCTGAAATTAGCTGTGTCAACTTGCAGATAGGGTTACGCAATGAAAAAGTACACGATTTCTTAGTACAAGATGTATGTGGCAATTTCATGGAACATCGCAAAAAAAGAAGAGGCAGCAGTGAGCTATACAGTGTGCTATGGTAGGTCACTCTCCATTGCAATCATCGTGACATGTTATTTGTATGTCAGTGCTGTTGTCCAGGTTTCTTAGGGACAGTTATTTCGAGTTATCCTAAGAAAATAAGCACCTTTGAATATAAGCTCCAGATAATAAGCCAACCAGTTCTTTTCATTGCCTGCCTTTTCAGCTTATCTGTGGTATGATCAGTGAAAAGTCTAGATTGCATTATATTTTGTCATTTTGCTGCCCATATGAAAATTAATTTGACTTGCAAACATCACAAATTGAACCCAGTGCAGTAATTAATATGATAGGAAAATAGACCATCAATATTTGTTCAAAATGCAAATACAAAGATACCATCTACTTGGCACAATCTAGTTTGGTCAATATCTTCCATAGAGATCCCATTGCCTAATTTAAATGAAGAACGCATGACCTAAATTTAAATGAAGAACCATTATTTATCGAAATTCGATGGTCCAAGTGGCTTGTTATTATCATATAGCAGCACCACCTGAAAGCATCATATAGCAGCAGCAGCTCATAGCAACTCATCATACAGCAGCTCATAGCAACTCATCATACAGCAGCAGCAGCAGCTAGCAATTCATCATATACCAGCAGCAGGAGCAGCTCATAGCAATTCATCATATAGCAGCAGCAGGAGCAGCTCATAGCAATTCATCATATAGTAGCAGCAGGAGCAGCTTATAGCAACTCATCATATAGCAGCAGCAGCAGCTCATAGCAATTCATCATATAGCAGCAGCAACTCATAGCAATTCGTCATATAGCAGCAGTAGGAGCAGCTCATAGCAATGCATCATATAGCAGCAGCAGCTCATAGCAATTCATCGTATAGCGGATCAGAATGAAAATTTGGCAAAAAAACCAAAGGAGATCCTCACCTTGTTGGATGAGCTCATCCTTCAACAACACCTCAAGGCCACGGCCTGGGAGGAGGGGAGGGGAAACGAGGTGCCTTCTGCCGGAGTGGGGCATCGGCCATAGTTGTGCGGCGACCGCCGGAGTAGCGCGTTGGACGGACCACAGCGGAGCAGCTGCTGGAGACCATGAGAATGAGGGGCGACGCCAGAGGGAGGAGCAGTCGGGGAGATTTGGCCCTACCCACCGGCCATGTAGCCTAGCTGGACAGAGCATCGTTGAGGACCAGGCTAGATGGGACCAGTGGCGACAGCTCGCTGGAGGAACCCTAGTGCTGCAGGCAGGGGATCGAGGTAGATGGAAAGGGGAGAGGAGATGCAAGCGGGCAGGGCAATGAACGCTTGCATGTTTGTTTTTACTTGAGGGTCAGGTGTGACGCGGGCGTGAGCAGTGGCATTTTGAGTGTAATATAGGCAGACAACAGAGTCATTTCACTACTCCCCTTCCCTTCAATTTTTAGTGAGCTTCTACCCGAAGCACCCCCCCCCCTCCAAAGCGAAATAAGTTAAGCACAAGCCCATAACTCAAAGATGACTTCTTTACATCTTTTATGGCTTATTTTGACAATAAGCTCTGAAAAGGCGGAATAGAACTGGCCCTTAACCTGCAATTCAATTATGCGTGCAATGATAAATCACTCCTGCCTGCTATAGTGTACATTTAGGCATCATACATGGCATAACCTAATACATGTGCATTTCATTATAGAATCTGAAATATGCAATGTTTATGTTAGTTCATACGTTGCACATGATGTTTAAATGCCCCTTAAATCTGGTCAGTCAAGTGATGGTCTTTAAGCCTCCTTCTATGCTTCTTTTCTTGATATGTAATTCAGTGTTATGCAAGATTTGCTCACACATCTGTTCAATTACTTGTTTGTACCAGCCAACCATACTAGGACTATTTGCTTTGATTACTTGTTGTTCTTGACTTAACAAAGCTTGTCAACGATTTAAACACTAAGGGCTGCTGTAGTGGGGGCTTGTATAACTCATAGGTGACATAAATGTTTGGCTGTACACTAAAGTAGGCTCTCCAAGAGTACCTGGAGATCCAGTTCGAAGGTATGCCTAGTTTTTACATAGTGCACACATAGTAAATGCTCATTTCATTGTGTGCAAGAGATGTGGCATGTTTCATTATGTGGTGTTGTTTTGTTATAAACTCATCCTTTTGTGTTGTTCACAGATTGGAAAGTATGCATATTTATCTTCCAAGGAGACCAGTAACTAGTTTGTGTCACCTTGCAGAGGGGGTGCAATGAAGATAAGATTGAGGATTTCCAAGTACAAGATGTTAGGAAGGAGCCTTGCAAGAGAAGGAGGAGCAGCGCTGAGCCTGTTCAACCAGTTATGGTAAGTCACTGTATTACAATTATCAGGACATCCTATTTGTCTAACATTGTGCTTGCGTAGGGTTCTTCACCTGTAACCCAGCCATTGGGCCATTGATTAAAACCCCCTCTGCTCACTACTATATGATGTTCTAACTTTTTTGTAAATCAGATGTATGTAAACACATTTTAATGTGTCTGTTCACTCATTACGGATGTAGTCTACTTTTAAATATCTAAAACATCTTATAGTAGTGAACAGTGTGAAACTGCTTCCTGCCATGGTAGAGTTATCGATGTCATAAATGTCATAACCAAACGCATATTCACATCATTAGCCTCCCTATCATTACTAGGATATTGATTACATACTAGTAGAGATACTTCATAGGGGGCAAACAATATTACATTACTTGTTCCTTTATATAGTAAATGTAGCTGAGCCATGGATGTTATTGAGGCGTGCATGTATGCATGCTGCCAACTCAACAGTTCAATTGCTTGTTTGTTTCAGGCATAGTTAAATTGCTCTTTTCAATTGCTTTATTTGTCCTCAGTTAATGAGATGCCCAAACAATGATGCCTGATGTTGGGTACTTGTATAACTATTAGTTGACATAATTAAAGGCCTTACCATTTAATTACTCTGGCGAAGTGTGCCTGAAACTTTGAAGTCTATTAACCAACTATTACTACATGAGGCTCACAATCTATTTTATACTAGGTTAATGATTGCATAGTTTTGCTTGCTGTAGTAGGTTTGCATGAATCCCTCTGCTGTTCATTATGCTCCCTAAGACTTTAATTGAGCTACAGAATGGACAACTGCTTGCTTACTTATACGCAAGATATATGTGTGTGTGTGTATATATATATATATATATTTATATAATGTTCAGTTGCTGCGTGTGGTCTAAATTTGTAACCTGTGTGTTTTGGATTTGGCCCCAACATCATGCTCCTCTGGTGGGCTAAGAGAGATTTCTGTATGCGGGCTGCACAGACTACCATTTTTATAATTTTTAAAATATCACCTACTTATGCTTCATGATGTGTAACATTATTGTTAGTCCTGTTTTGCCATGTACAAAATAGTCTGTCTTGCTTGCTTCACTGTTGTAACTATATTTTTGCTCTAGTCATGTATACTTACAGAAACATTTCAGGATGAAGTGACATCAACACAAAGATCTGCGAGCAGTGCGGCATGGCCGTTACCAAATGATTATGGATTGGAATTGGAATGTGCTGATGTTCTCGAGCATCAACTAGAGGTGGCAAGACAATGTGTACACGATTCTCAACATGCAATCAACAAGTTGAGACTGGAGTTGCAGGTATTAAATGCAAAAGTCAAAAAAATGAAACAAGACACTGAGGTAACTACGAAGGAATTGGAGATTTTGCAGACTGAAATTTGTGCTATCTGAATCCGGCCAATCCTATTTTCTGAAGAGATTATAGTTCAAATGGTAAGTTCTGTTGATGCGTGTCCATGATGTATGAGCTTTATTTGCCCAGTGTATGTAATTTGCTATTTGTGTACGCTTTATTATCACTGGTGCCAAACTATAATGCCCAGTAGGTATAATCTGCTGTAATTTCTTTATTGTATAGTGTAGGATTATTCTTTGTTTCTATGCCTTAGTCTCTTTATTGTATAGTGTAGGTTTTTTAGAGGCGATAGTATAGAGTAGGATAACTCTTAGTATATGCTATATCGTTGAAACGGGGGCCAACACGCCCAAACATTACCTAGACGCCATCCGAACGAACAAACATGTGTAGTCAAAGCGGATCTTAATTGGGCTGGTCAACTTAATATTTAGTGGATCCCAAACGATGTGGCCCACCGTAACAACGACTCTTAGCAGGCCGTTAACAGGCCGAAAGCTCGATAGGGTCGTATAAATGGAAATGGCCCACGGGCCTCTAGCAGTCCGAAATAAATGTCAATTTTGTCGCGGCCCTTTTACTTTACGGGCCAGTAAGAGGCCGAAAGTGTTTTGGGCCAGAAGAGGCCCAATTTGCAAACTAGGCTTTCAACAGGCCGAAAGTCGCGTCGGGCTGAAATTGTGCCCTGCGGAACGTGGGCCGCTAATGGACCCAAAATTAGGTTGCACCGTCAAAGGCCCAACTGTTGTGCGGGCAGTTAACAGGCCGAAAGACAAAATGGCCTAGGAATTTGCCCATTTACCGAATGGGCCGAGCAAAGGCCGAAAGTCACAACGGGTTAGAAGTTGGCCCAACTGCAGAATGGGCCGAGAAAAGGCCGAAAGACGTACCGGGCCGTTAACGGGCTGGAACTGACCATGGGCTGCTAACAGGCCGAAAGAAGGTTGGGTCGTAATTGGGCCCAAAGACGTAGCGGGCCGTTAACGGGCTGGAACTGACGATGGGCTGGAAATTGTCAAATCTAGAATGGGCCTTTGATGGGCCAATTCTGTGTAACTTGTATGGGTCGTGCTTGTGAATGGGCCTAGCTCAAGTAGGCCGCTAATGAGCCGGCCCACTTATTTTGACAGGCCCGGCCTTTTAACCTAAACGGGCCACTGCTGGGCCGAGCCACGTGTCGATGTACCATAGGCTCGTCCCGTCCACTCGCTTGATGACACCTGTCCCAACGCGGAGCTGACACGTGGATACTAAGGCGAATCAGAATTTTACATGTGGAAAATCCCCATTGGTCCGGGCGGTTAACGGGTTATCGGATCCAAACCGGAACCCGATAGCTTAACGGCGACTCGTTACGGTGGATGCCACGTGTCGGTTACCCTTGACGAAAACACTTCCATGACGCGCCATTTATCGTCATGGAAGTGGACACTTCCGTGATGATAATTTTGGTATTGTCATGGAATACTTCTACGACAGCACAGGTATGACTATCTTGATTCTGTCATAAAATCGTCATGGATGTACATGCATGACAGAAAACGTGACCTACTGTGACAAACACGTATCATCACGGAAGTGATTTTTTTTGTAGTGGTATTCCCAGTCCATGAGATCTCAAATACCATGCGAAGGGCTAAAGAACTTGTATTACTCACATATGACGTTATCGAGATACTACTAATCATTATATGGCAAACTTTGGTAGATTCTAGCGTCAGACTGTAATTTGGCTTGTGTCCAGCCTAGACGACGTTGTTCCTTTATGTAAACATGATTGTAATATTGATCATTGAGTAATACAAGTCCTTTAAAAAATAGAATAGATATAGATAATTTTTTGATTTTTTGGAATATGGGAGGAACTTTTATGATGTCATAATTTTTATTTTTTTACGTACATGCAAGCCTATTAGCAAGGAGGGTCTCGAAAATGATCGAGATGATGGAGTGAAACCCCCTCGACCTAGCTAACCCTAGGTACGAGGATGTCGTGGCGTGGGCTGAATGAAGTATTCAACTCCCGTTTGGCATATCGGCTCGCCCTCTAGGAGCATTTCCGCACATCTATATATGTGCGCCATGAGCAAGGCATCAGACGCCCGTCGTGCTATCTGGAAGGCATTGTGCGGTCGCCCTTCCCCCTCCCAAGGTATGCATGTTCTCTGGGAGGCTAGCAACTAACTCCCTTGCTACTATGGACAACAAAGTTTAACAATATCTCGAGATCTCTAACATTTCTTGTGTCTGCGGGATGGAACGAGAGAACTCCTTCCATGTCTTCTGCAAGTACCCATTGGTAGTGGGCATTTGGCAGGCGATGACGCATGACTTGACGAAGCCGCATCCGAAGAATGTTGTCAACACCAAGCATGAATGGCTACTACACCTCATCGACACATGCATTGAAGACGAGTGGCTCCCCTGCCCATGATGTTGTTGTGGTCATGGTACGCCGAGAATGAAGTGGTTCATCTCAAGCCTGCACCCCCATCGAGGCGTCACGTCGATTTCTAGGGAGCAACATCAACTCATTACTTTGCATCAACAACACCAGATGGTTGATATTGCAAGAGAGAAGATGGTGATTTCGTATGGCCGTGGTTCACATACTAGCTCACGGAAGATCGCACGCAAGGTCACCCTCCGGAACGATGGAAGTCACCTCCTACGGGCTAGCTGCTGCTAAATATGGACGACACATACTCCAAGTCTGAAGGTAACGGTGGTGCAGGCATGATTCTTACGGACATCATGGGAAATATCGTGTTCTCGTCTTGCTGCCATTTGTTCAGCTGGACGAGAGGCTTGGAAGCGGAAATGAAAGCATGCAAGGAGGGCCTCACATTACGCTGGAGTGGAGCACTCTACCTTACATTATGGAAACTGATGGCTCTATTATTGCAAATATGATTAGGTAGATGAAAGTAAATAGGTCTCGTAGCTACCCTAGCTCAGGAGGTGAGGAGCATGCTAGCTAGGGGTAGAATGTTTGAAATCACATCTATTAGGCATGATCAGAATGTAGTTAACCATTAGTTGGTGACAATGAGACGCACTAGCCCTAAAACGACGGTGTGGTTAAGATATTTTTTTTTGAATTAAAATGAAACTTTATTCATTAGCAATAACCAGTACATCGTTTGTGAGAATCATTACAATTTCAGTAAGAGGTTCCTCAAACCACTCCGAAGTCGAAGAACATCTAGCTAATCTAGCAAGTTAATGTGCTACTTTATTTGCCTCTCTATTACAATGTTCGAATCTAGTCATAATAAAATCACATGCATAGTGATAACAGTCATCGAAAATTGCCGCCGCCGCACCCGCTGACTGTCCTCCGTCCTGCATGGTCTCAATCGCCTCCAGATTGTCTGAGTTGATGATTAGGCGGTTACATCCCGCCCTTTGCACTAATGTTAGGCCAAATTTGAGAGCTAAGGCCTCTGCCATCAGAACATCCGCGCAGTAGTCGATCTTTCCATTTCCTCCTGCTAAGGTGTGGTTAAGATCTGGCACAGAGGAGATCGTAAACTTATGCATTGCATATCAAACTTATCCGGCTTAATAAATACTCCCTCTGTCCGAAAAAGCTTGTCCCTCAAACGGATGTATCTAGCACCAAATTAGTGCTAGATACATCCATTTGAAAGACAAGCTTGGGACAAGTTTTTCCGGACGGAGGGAATCTCCTTTTCTCAAAAAAAGAAAAACTCTAACTCCCTAGTGATAAACTGATAAAAATGGCCCAACAAGTTTCTCCTTTTACATCCACACTAGATGATACCCCGCGCGTTGCTGCGGAAAAAATTGGCACATAAAGTTGAAGTAACTTGATAAATAAATCTATGCAGTGTAAATATCCAATAGTAGTAATAGTTTGATGTTTTAGTAGAATGACAGTTAAATAAAAGCGAATGGAAATACACCAAATGATTGAAATGACTATGTACCAATACTAGCAAAAGGAAATATAAACATATCACGGTTGTGGGAGTTAAGGATTTCACATGCTGCAAGTGAAAAGGTTTGAAAATTATGAACTTACAATCGTACGAAACAAATTATGTCTTTTGAGCTTTTCTACAAAAGCATATGTCCATAGTAACACATATAAATAAGTTAAGTGATATTAAACAGACCAAATTTTTGAATGACGTCTAAGAGTAGTAGTAGAAGATGGGAAATGACACAACTGAAAATGTTTCAAAGTGATTTGTGATTAAATAGCTTACCCCATGGTATTTTTTCAGACTGCAATTCGTCATAAGAGATAACAATGGCCAACACTTCAATATAATCACTATGGAATCATTAGCCAGCAAACATCCGCGTGCACTGGAGACAGTATATTTTTAGGCCTCCAGAGGGTTGAGGCTACGGAGAAGACACTGGTTTATGACTTTATTTATCGATTCTGAGACCAAGTTAACCTAGGCCAAATATGTGTCATTGTATATTCCACTCCCTTCTTCACAAAAAATAGAAGATGTTGAGTAACGTGCTTGCCGAGGGCAAATTGAAGGTTTGCCAGTGACAAAACAGAAGTTGACATCTTGATGAAATTGCTCAATCAGACATGCATGATGTATAAATTTAGATGATTGCAGCTAAGCCAAATATGTGTCGTTGTATATTCCATTCCCTGCTTCAACAGAAAATAGAAGATGTTGAGTAACATGTTGGCCGAGGGCAAATTAAAGGTTTATATGTGACAACACAGAAGTTGGCATCTTGATGAAATTGCTTAATCAGACATGCATGTTGTATAAATTTAAATGATTCCACGTTTACTATAAAAAAAGCAATGGTAGATGACAAACGAAATAAACATAATAGACATTTTCTATATGTTTTGTTGAAATAGCAGGCACAAAATTAAATTCTTCTCTAGCACTGAGATATCTAATGTCCCTGGTATGCTCAAATAATTGTTGTTTTTAGAGTTTTCTGAATCACTTGGTCAGAGATCATGGAAGCATTGATCTTGAATAGTTAAAGAGAAATCCCACCCGACTCAGTAAAGCAAGATACTGAGTGTCTCTCTTTAACTTCTGTTGGTCACATTTTCTAGCGCTTGGTTCAAGAATAGGTGTATCATAGTTGAACTTCCAAATGTTGTTTAACTCAAACCATAAAGAAGTTTGAGGTGTAAATATTTCTTTAAGCCGAACGTTGCCTTTCTTTGCATGAATTTCTGCAAACTGCATCTTGAAAAAAATAACAGAACTGTTTCCTAATCCAACAAACACCAAAACGATAAATGAGCCCCGCAAAAGAAACACGGAAATGAGCAACAATAGGATAGAAATATTACCTGCCTAATCCTTGAGGAGATATATCATTATTCACATCCATTGGACTGCAATATGAAGTGTCAGATCAGGATGCGAGATAGGAGACAACAGATTAGAACAATATAATCTAGCAACGGTATATGTTAATGCTAGGATATAGATTGTAAATAACCAGAGACAAGAGAGGTACTTATCGTGCAAAAAAACCGAACATTGCCCATCTGGCTGGATATATGCGTATCAAGGGCGCCATAGGTGGTATAACCAGGTAAATAAAAATGTTCATGAATAACTTAACCCGGATCATGAGTTGCTCTCCATATTTTGAGCGATAGCAGTACCATACCCATGCATATGTGCATGTTAAATCAATAGAAAAAAATAGCAATTCCGATAAGACACTAACCTATCCACTGGTTCGTATCTAGGTGTTTCCCCTAAAATATCTCATCTGCTTGTCATCAGCAGCCTCCAAAATCCACCAAAATAAAATCCAAACAAAATTGGTTAGGTTCTATCTGAATCAATTGATGCCCTTACGTGGAGGAGAGCCCTGGGAATCATCGCTGGAATCGAAAGATGAGTACCTTGGCAATCGGCAGTGAATCATACTGGACAGCAGCCCTAGATAGAGGGATGTTTTCCCAAAAAAAGGATACAGAGTTGGTAGTGCTTGCAGTCAGACTGCAAGATGCAGCTCTAGCAGAGAGTCCATCGCGAGAGGCGAACAATGAACGCCATATTGGAGGTTAAGGACGACAGGGGCGACCACGTGTGGAGAGTGCCAGCAGGAGCAGGTAAGGGCGGAGGCGCGGTGCGCCACGAGGCATCCCCCGGCGCGAGAAGGAGACGAGTGAGATGGAGGGATTCTTGAAGATGCAGTGAAGACGGGATAAGGAAGGGGAAGATGTGATGGGATTTTGGATTTGGGAGTAACCGTGTGGAAGAGCAGTAATTCGCTTACGGAAGACGGAAGAGAAAGCGATTGCATTAACTTCGGTGGCCAAGGGACGGGAAAGAAGTGTTGAGATGCAGATTTGTTAAGGTGGCATGTGGGGCATGTGGCATGAAGTGGATAAGCTGTATGTCAACAGAAATATGACAGTGGAGATGCACTATTTAGATACCATGGATTCATAAAAAGCGAAAAATACTTCGCTCAGGCCCTCACTCCTCCAGACTTCATTTTCTTCCTTCCTTTTCCTCTCCCCCGGGCTACCGTCGCCGAATTCTCTACCCCGGGCCACCGTCGCCGAAGCCTCTCCCCCGAACACCGGCCTCCTTCCACCGTAGCGCGCCACCTCGAAGGAATTCTGGTCTCAAAGCCGCCGTTCTCCACCTCTCCTCCACTGGACAGGCGTGGAGCGGAAATCTACCCGGAAATGGATTGATTTCTTTTGTAGGTGACGAACCCTAACTTTCTTTCCGGAATGGGCAATCCGATCCACCATTCGGTGCAGATGTGTTTTCTGCATAGTAGAGTACTAATTGCAGTTCATCCTCCAAGAGAAATCGGGGGTTCAACTGAGCCCCCATGCCCTGTGTTAGTTCCTGATTCCCTGTGTTCGTTGCGTAATGCACCATCGACCTGTTAAACTTAAATGCCATTTATGTGAGGAAGTTTAATCATTTATAACCAAGTACATGTTTTTAGAAATCAGTAGGTTTTAGACAAATTGCATGAATTTGATCAGCTCTGCTGCCGAAAAAGTATAATTTTGTATTGAGTCATCTATCGTCTTGAATTGGCCTGTTGGGAGCAATAATCCATACGTTGCTACTTTTAGTGGATTAACCTCCTGATTTTCTTTTGTCGCATTATACACCACTTGTGCAGTTCACTTATTTTAGCTCTGTTCAAAGGCTTTAAATTTATAAAGCTACAAAGTTGCAGATCCAGCTACAATATGATATGGACTCTCCAATAAATTGCTGGTGCTAGTTACTTTGTACTGATGCCATGTGCCTTATTTGTTTAGTATGCAATTTGTATCTTTTCCAGGCCTCACTTGTGGTCTTAACATCAGAGTTCATGCATCCATTCTTGAACTCCATTTCACATACACCACATTAGGGAGCTGCTCTATACTAATATTAACAAATCTTCGAAAACAAAAGTTGGGACCTTAAGATTTTTGTGGGATGCTGAGTTTTATTTATACTCATGTAGTTATCAAACTAATGTCTTGATTGCAATTGCTACTGAAGGTGCACTCTCCGCTACTTAGAAAATTGGATTACACCCTACATGAGAAGAAAGTATGGGTGTGGCACCAGGAAGCAAGGCAGAGAGAAAAGGAGCATTAGATGCTGGAGCATGGATGTTCAATGTTGTGACATCTGTTGGTATAATCATGGCCAACAAGGCCTTAATGGCTACACATGGTTTTAGTTTTGGTGAGACAATGCTCAGACGTTCAACTTCACGTGTGTTATCACTGATCTATAACTAACTGTGGTTATGCAGCAAATGTATCAGATTTGTTCTACTAATGTTGTGTGCCATGGTTTGCTTGTACAGCTACAACGTTAACTGGGCTGCATTTCCTAACCACGACCTTGATGACATCAGTAATGAAATGGTTGGGATATATTCAGCCATCCTACTTACCATTGCCAGAACTAGTAAAATTTGTCTTCTTTGCAAACTTATCAATTGTTGGGATGAATGTTAGCTTGATGTGGAACTCTGTTGGATTCTATCAGGTGAAGAGAGTAACTAAATTCTATTCAATGTTAGAATGTAATGCATATACTAAATTGCACTTTCTGTTGTTTCAGATTGCCAAGTTGTGTATCATTCCAGTTTTGTGTTTTCTAGAAATCCTCTTTGACAAAGTTCGTTACTCAAGAGATACAAAGCTCAGTATAATGCTTGTCCTAGTTGGTGTTGCTGTGTGTACTGTAACTGATGTTAGTGTGAACTCTCAAGGGTTGATAGCTGCAACAATAGCAGTCTGGAGCACTGCACTACAACAGCATGTGAGTATCCTGGGTGCTTGAATTTGTACCTTGTTTGTGCACATTCCTAGCAGGCCTTGTCCTAATGGGATATGTGATGTACCTACCCTTCGTTTTTTCCTGCAGTATGTTCATCATCTTCAACGGAAGTACTCGCTTGGCTCATTCAACCTCTTGGGTCATACTGCTCCTGCTCAGGCAGCGTCGTTGTTAATATTTGGTCCTTTTGTGGATTTATGGTTGACTGACAAAAGAGTTGATACTTTTGATTATACCATGGTAGTTACGGTACGTGATGCTTTATTCTGAATCAGTTTGTTTCTTATTTCTTTATAAATTTTTTGCATCAGAAACTTATCTAGTCCTCGCCAGTTCTTGTAGCATTATAATTTATATCTGTAGGTTTTTAATGATCATCGGGGGATCAGGATAACATGTCTGTCACTATGAATATATTACTGCTGAGAACTGATGTTTGATATGAGGGTAACTGCAATCTGTATGATTTTCAGTTTTGTATTATCCCAGGTATAATCTAGTGTTCAGTACAGAAAATGTCACTCTCAGTAGTCATCTTTGTGTATATTTGTTTCCTCTTGATTATTGTGAAGTAAACAGATCTTACAGAAACAGATCGTACAGATCAACCCTCTAAATAGTACTCCCTCCGTAAACTAATATAAAAACGTTTAGATCACTACTTTAGTGATCTAAATGCTCTTATAGTTTACAGAGGGAGTATTTCATAGGCTAACATGTGATGCCGTTTGAAATGCTAAAATATATCACATTACAATACAGGAGCTGCTTCAAATAATATAGAAGCATATAGGTCAAGTATGCCTGATTTAGAATAGCTAGTGAAGTTCTACTGTCAATGGCAGAGTAACGTTTCATATATATGCTTCTTGTGATATATATAAAGTACTCCAGTTACTTGAAATTCTAGGATATGAGCATGGGAAACATGGTTTGGTTTGTAACCGTTCTCTTGGTTGATAGTTGTGTGACCTAAAATACTTTTACCATAGTAAACTGGGGACTAATGTTTCCTTTTTCACTCTTTTTTTCAGTTCTTCATTGTATTGTCGTGCATAATTGCTGTTGGTACCAATCTAAGCCAGTTCATATGCATCGGACGATTCACAGCTGTCTCGTTTCAAGTTCTAGGCCACATGAAGACTATTCTTGTGCTGACCCTGGGTTTTTTCTTCTTCGGAAAAGAGGGCCTTAATTTCCATGTCGCACTCGGCATGACCATAGCTGTTATTGGCATGATTTGGTACGGGAATGCGTCGTCCAAACCAGGAGGCAAAGAGCGGCAGGTTTACATACCAATCAGCGAGAAAACACAGAAGCACGGCATACTGTCATCGCAGTCTGAGCTTGATCTGAAAGTCTGAGGACTGAGATTAGAAATACAGGGTTGTTGAACTAATAGCAGGGCTAGCAGCGCTATTGAGCATCAAGTTGTGGCAATCCGATTTATTCTCTTCATTCATACACTTTTTCGACGTTTCCGTTTTGTAGCCATAGCTAAAGGAGAGTACCTGAGCGAAATGAAATTGACTTTACTTTTCTGGCAAATGTCACAGCCAAATATAGTGGTAAGATAATCTAATTATACAACATTTTGATTTTGTAACTCTGTAGATCTTCACAATAGTATAAGCTATCCAAATATAGTTATTACAGTACACTACATAGAGAGGTGACTTAGACTTCATGTGTGGTGGATTATGAAAATCTTGTTTGGCTAGCTAACTTCTTTTCTTTATAATATCGTGATGATTCTGAACAGACGAGAAAACGTGAGGCGTCAACCATGGGATATCTGAATTTATTCAACTCTAATGTGATGTACGGGCCAGATTAATACACCAACTCATCTCGGTTTCAACTTCAAAACAACTACAACAACATATCTGGGCCTGTGTCCTGCAAAAACTTGTATTAGCTGCGGCAGATTCTAGCCTGCATTTAAGCGGCGGCAAAATAAGCAACCTGCAAGTACACCTTCACCTCTACTGATTACACTTTCCTCCAGTAATTATGGCATGGTGGTCATTTACCAAAGGTGTTCAGAAGCAATTATGCCATGGTGAATGGCTTAACATGTCATTCTTGAAATTCTAAGATTGCCAGAGTTAAATGGCTCAACAGCTCAAAGGAAACACAATAAGAGGCAGAATAGACTTAGGAGCTCCAACATAAGCATACTGGTCAAATTAAACATCATTTCAAATTGCTTGTCGTTTACAAACCAAGCCACACAAAAAAAAAATTTAAGTCAGGTGTCCCCTGGAGCTTCATGAAAACATGCAGTATGACACTGCCAACACTTCAGAGTCCTGAGAAGCTACTACAATTACCTGTGATGATTGCATATACTTGCATCCCCTTCTTATGTCCCAAAATACACTTCCAAACCATTTTTGCCTCAGCTAGTTCTCTATCTCACACACAGTTCCTTAACCCCTCTTACATTTCCAGATGCACATTTGCACTAGCCAATTACCTGAACAGGTTCAGATCAGAATGGATGAACGCTGTGTGGGATATGAATGGAACGTTAGGATACATTCCTGAAAGGGCACACCTCATACACTCGACAACTGTGAAGATCTGAATGAAGGCCAGTGTCATCCAGAAATACGCCATTGGTTTACCCTGAAAGACGATGCTTGGATTCCAGTTGCACATGGTCGCCAGAGCCTGAGAGCCCGTGTCAAGAAGAATGGCCAATATGATGTGATAGCGCAAAAAGTGCGGCGACCACTTCCGTCTCACCACAAAGAAGTAGACAGTCATGAAGATCATCAGGAAAAGCCATCCAGGGACTAATGCCATTGTATCAATGAAGGCATAAAACAGCCCAAACTGTTGCAAGTATGGATGGAGCTGGTACACAGCATCTGCGTGCGACCACATGTTGTGCAGCGGCAGAAGATAAGGTACACATGCCAGGGTCCTCCACCACCATTTGGGTTTAGAAGATAGCTCAGGGTAGCTGAAAGACGCTAAAGATGCCTGACAACTAACTTGAGATCTTGGGTGCGAGCTGCGGATTGATGGCAATGGCTTGAAGGGGTTGTTGCCCGTTACAGAATCATACTTTGCAAGGGATGAAGATACGGCATGAGCGGAAAAATCAAAACAAGCTGAAAGTAAGAAATATCTTGTAAGGCAAAGGTTGGCATAATATCAATTATGGATAAATATAATTCAGATTCCCAAATATTCATAAGTAAAGTTAGCACATGGTATTCAATGTTCAAGAAAGAGCCAATATAAAATAATGTGGAAGTTGTATTCACGATAACTATACATCTGTATACTTGTAATGCAAGTTGAATTTCAAGATACCATTATGAGTTAATATGAAATAATTTGCTTGTAACTTTATAAAGACAATAGACATGACATGATCTGCAGGCCAGATACTGTCAATGCATGCATTATGTACAATTTAACTGCACTGTGCTAGAAACTTCTCCTTTCAAGTCTAATATTTTTTTTTATGTATCACTAACAATAGGGTGAATACCAATCCTACAACATTGTGAATATGTACAGGCACAACTGTAGCAAGGTTTTGCAGTAACAGATTAGTGCCCCAAAATCTTCATCCTTCCTCACATTTAGAGGAACAGTAACACAGGGGCCATCAAGCACATTGGAGCTTTGGAAATAATATAACAAGTACAGATATGGTATATCCCTGATATACTCTATTGATAGCATCTATCAGTGAGCTTAAGCATTACAGTCCTTATTTTACCAGCAAGGGCAAAAGAACTTGAAATTAATTTAAGCTTCCATAATATAACTTTGTACTTCCATTTTATCATTTGAGAAACAAGTGTTCAAGAGCTTTCATAAAAATCATGACAAGGAATCGCACTCCAATGATATTGTGCAATATTAAAAGCCTATGTTACTCATAAAAGCCTAGGAAATCTTGGCCCACCAAGTGAATGGTATCATTAGGCAGTTAAACACAATATGATTACATCCAACCATATCCAGACATTTATTCAGCTGACAAATATATAAGATTATCTAACACTAGTTTATGATGTAGAAATAAAAGCTCCTTCACAAGAGCTCAGGAACTCAGAGTACAGTAACAGCGTTGTGCCTGTTAAAATGTCCATAAGCAAGAAAACGAATACCTCTCAAAGGAGGGATTTTCTTGTCACAACGAAGTGCCGGTGCCCGCAGTTTAAGAAACGCTTGTTTAGAAGAAACCGATGATCTTGCAGGATATCCATAGCGGTTTGCGGCAGGGAATCCAAATAGCTGATAATTTGCAGTCGCGGTAGCTATTCCTTGACAAGGCAGCATCGTGTGCAAAGCAGGATCTTGGACAAAATCTGCAACTATGAAATTTTTCGATTAGCCTAGCCAAGAGCAGTGGCAACTAATGGAAAAAAACCATCTCATCCGGCTATGAGGGGTTACGAGAAAACAGTGGAGGATAGCAGTGAATATGTAATCAAAATGTGTCCATTATTCCAACTCTTAACATGGATAAACCCAGTGGTGGACGCATGACTAAATCTCATAGTATGATGGCAGTCAGGGGCGGATCAGGATGGTGTGCATGTTGTACATCTCACAGCCAAAATTATCTGAAGGTCAGTAATTTTTAACTCACTGGTGACAAAGTGGTCATACCTCGGAACCAACGGCAAAAATTGTGGATGGGGTTGAGACAGCAAGGACGCGACGAGGTAGAACGGGGACGTGCGTGGGAGGCCGAAGTGGAGGGGAAGGGGGAGGCGCCGGCGGTGACGCCAAGGGAGGGCACGGCGGCAGCTTAGAGTCGCATTGGGTCGGATTGGGGATTTGGGGGTAGGTCAGGACTCGCGACAAGAAGAGGTACCAGCACGGAACGACGGATAGGGTGTGACGATGGAGAGGATAAGTTCCAGAGTTCTAACGACGAGGTTGACGAAGCCACGCAGGTGATGACGACAGAAGCAGTGGTAGCTGCTTCTCCACACGAGTTCGCCGGATGAGCGGAGGAGGAGAACAAGAAGGAGAACAGGGCGCGGCCGGAGTGCGTGGTGTTCGGTGCCAGAGAGCTATGGTTCTATGGCGGCAGCGAGATGAAGTGCGCGCGCGGCGGCGAGGCCTCTGCCGTAGGAGGATGAGAAGGTGAGGGATGGAGGGAACCGCCGGCGTCGGGGCGGAGGAAGGGGGCGAAGAGGTTCAGGGATCCATCGTCAGAGGAAGAGGAGGAGGAAGAGGAGATGGAGAGCTTACCGGATAGAGGCGACCGTCGTGGTCGGAGGCGTCGCCGGCGGCACCGCGGCTCCGCTCGATTTCTGGCGCCGCCGCTCCGTCGCCTCGCGATAGGCTTTTGTGTCGGCTCCGTGGACTCGAATTTCTTTAGCCCCGTGGATCGGAGGGGATTAGGCAATTTGGGCTGGGAAAACACACGCCAGGCCCTTAACCAAGCACTTCTTTCATCCCAGTTCTTTCGGCCTCCCAGAATCTTAAGAATCGGCATGAACGCAGCGCTCACGCTTATGGACCGGTCCAATAGCGTGTTACACATTGTTCGGTCGTCAGTCTGTTCGCTGATGTATTTGTTCGTTCTTTTTTCATGTCTTTTTTGTTTGTTTTCTTATTTCTTCTCTGATTTTCTGTTTTCTTTGATTTCTTTGTTTCTTCATTATACTTCGATTTATTTCTTTGTTTCTTTATAATGATTTTCTTCGGGTTTTCTTTTCTTTCTCATTTTCTTCCTTTTTTGTTTTCATTGTTACTTTCTTGGTTTTCAACAGTTTTCTCTTGTTTTCTTTGTTTCTTTATCGGTTTTCATTGGTTTTTATTTCTTTGCACATGTTTCTTTGGTTTTTTGGCTTTCCTTTGTTTCTTCTTTGGTTTTCATTGGTTGTTTGTTTTTGTCTGTTTCTTTTGATTTTCATTCTACATTTTTCTTATATGACAAGAACATTTTCAAATACACGTTTAACATTCTTTCTACACGATCAACATTTTTTCTACATGCATTTTAAAGATATTTTAAATGCTTCATTAATATTTTTCAAATACAAGATAAAGTTTCTTAATACATGGTCAACATTTTATCTATACACATTTTAACATTTTCAAATAAAACATTATCATATTTTTAATACATGGTCAACATTTTTTTCTATAGACATCTAACAATTTTCAAATGTTTGATTGACATTTTTTCAAATGCAAGAATAACATTTTTTGAATAGATGGTCAATATTTTCTCAATGCACATTTAACATTTTTCAAATGCTTGGTTAAAACATTTTAAATTCTTGTTCAACATTTTTTTCAAATGTATGATTATCATTTTTTAAATACATGATCAATTTTTTTCATAGCCACTTTAATAATTTGTATACATAAAAAATATTTTCTCTATACACATTTAGTATTTTTAGGATGCTTGGTTAATTTTTTAGATGTTTTTATATAAATTATTTTATGTAATGTATTTGTTTGGAATATTTTTAATTAAAATTAATAAAAACAGAAACGTGAAAAGATAGAAGAAAAAAAACAATGTTGTGGCCTCCCGCAAGATGGGCCGGTCCATCTGGCGCTGGCCTTGACATGGGTTCCCTACATCTCGCTCTAAGCGAGACATAGGGGCCCCAAGAATCGGACCTCCAATCAGATTCTTTCTGAATCTTGAATCCATGTTTTTTTTACAATCCTAGAAGAGTCTGGGGGAGGACCAATTCTCAAAATTCTGGGAGACAGTCAAAAGAAGTGGGTCGTATTCTTCCCTCGACTGGAGATTTTCCATGCGCTATATAGTGCGAACATCACGCTGGTACATTTTCGTTCATTTCTTTGCTGTCGTTGCGCTTCCTTCGTTCATTTCAATTTTTTTTATCCGTCCTTTTCTTTTCTTTTTTACGTTTTTCTTGGTTTTTTCACCCATTTTTTCAATTCTTTCGCTGTTTTCATTGGTTTCTTTGTTTGTTTTCTTTGTTTTTTTCTCATTTTTTTTTGCTTTTCCCCCTTTTTTCTTCGTTTTTCTTTGTTTCTTTGTTTTTCCATTTGTATTGATTATCTTCGTTTTCCTTTGTACATTTTTCGTATGCATCAGGACCGTTTTTATACACATATTTAACATTTTTTAAATACATGATTAATGTTTTTTAAAACTTATATTGTTTTGATGTCTACTTTTTTCATACACATTGTATATTTTTCTGTATACATCAGGAATAATTATTATATACATATTTAACTTATCAGAAATACATGGTTAATAGTTTTTAAAACATATATTTTTTGTGTCTACTTTTTTGTAAATACATATAATAATTTCTAAATACATGATTAACATTTTTCAGGTACATGATTAATACGTTCAACATTTTTTATATACAACAGGACGTCGTATACATCTCTGACGAGGAGTAGTTTAGGCTAGGTTTATCTATGTAGTATTAGTACGTAGCTTTCGAGTTGCATGACGTAGTATGGATTTGAGGTATCAAATTGAGATATGCAGCTGCAACGAATGCAACATGAGGGGTGACCAGACCCTTTCCGCGGACGCATCCGTAGACTTTTGAGGGGTCATATTTCTCATATGCGGTTGTAGATGCTCGAACTAAATGAAAAGCCAAAGTAAGTCGAATCACTGGAATTACGAAGTTATTGCCATCGCACGATCAGCTTTTGTCCTCTAGGGATTAACTTGATCCTTCTGAAACTACCCAAAACTAACAGCAAGTCAGGATAACTTACAACGACACAAGCTTTACTTATCCTGACTTGCCATTACCAGCTTCCAGAAGGTATGCATGCACAGCACCTTTACGAGTGTCATCTACCCGGCCAAGAAGAGCTAGCCGGAACCCTGAGCTGAGCAAGACCCTGACCTAATTAACTTCGATTCTCTAGCTAGCTAGCCAATTAATCCCGCTATTACTAGCTTCTGCCCTCTTCACCATCATCACATGCCATTGAACGGCGAGCTCCAGTTGTTGGAGTACCCGTTCGCCCTTGCGATGCTCACAGTTGACGCCGCCGCGTATGGGTCGGCGCCGGTGCTCGCCATCGCCATGGCATCGTACCCAATATTGAGCTTCCCCTCTTCGTCCCCGTAGCTGCAGGTGCTTCCCTGGTTGGTGGCAGTGCTGCTGTGCCCCTGTTCATCCACCACGGTGCTAGCCGGCATGAAGAAGGCGTTGCCACCGGTGCCCTGCTGGTACCCTCCGCCGCCGCCGTTGTAGACTGTGGAGCTCGACGATGCCTGGAAATAGTTGTGAGCGGCGGTCCCGAGGTGCAGCTGCTGGAGGTCCTGAAGGCTTTGCGTGGCGACGGTGGCGTCCTGCTCGGGCTTGCACCACCCGCGGGACGGCTGGGGGACGTATGGGTAGTGCACCGAGAGCGGCGACGGCTGCTGGAATGCGATTGTCGGCCAGCCGTGGTGGTACGACGCGTAAGCGCCCATCCCGACGTCGGTCAGCTGGGAGATGACGCCGCCGTCCATGCCGGCCCGCCAGATCGTGGCGCCAGCCTCTGGATGATCAGCGGCCTCCTTGAGGCGCCTCGCCGCGCCACCCACCGGCAGGGTGCTGCTCTCGAGGATGGTCTTGACGTCGTAGCGACTCATGTCGAAGTTGGTGACGGCATTGAGCCCACGGAACTTGATCGCCGCGATGTCGTAGGCCTCCGCCGCCTCCTCCTCGGTGCCTACGGACGTACGAGAGGATGTGCACGATTAGGATGTTGCATGCATGTGTTGTGACGATGTACGTTTCATATTGCATGCATGCAGCTATACATAGGCGGCTCTAGGATGCAAGTGTGTGATTCAAATCACTAGGGTTTTCAACTTTGCCCTTGACTCCATGCCAAGGTTTTCTTAGACAACTTCGAGACAAAAACTTGAAAAGGTACATTTGGGACATAGTTAATGCAGTGACCACTATTTTATTGCCCCATAGGGCAACATATAGAATATCTAACCTTCAGCTCTACGAGACGAAGAGTTCAAGAAAAAAGTAACTAAATAAGTAGTACTGGTCGATGACTTAGATCTTGGAGCTATAACACTATGACTAGTCATAATTTAGTCTTAAGGATCTTCATTAGTCCAGCAATTAGATAGGCTCCGAAGAGAGGGTTAATTATATTTTATTGAATTCATGCACCAGCCAGCTCATCCAAAAGTCCGAACTGATGGAGGAAGGCGGGCAATATATTTCAACACTCCCCCTCACGTCTGGGATGGAGGGAGGCGGGCAATATATTTCAACACTTCCCCTCATGTCCGGGCTATTTTAGACCTTAGACGTGGGATCGTTGTAGGCCGCAGAATCGTTTTATTTAATACTGCGTTCGCAGGGTCTTGAACTCAAGACCTCTTGGCTCGAATACCATATTGAATTCATGCACCAGCCAACTCATCCAAAAGTTCAAACTGATAGAGGGAGGCGGGCAATATATTTCAACATATCTGATCAATAACTTACTGAAGGTGCCTAAGTAGAGATCCTTGTTTCCTGCAACCCGCCCAATTCTTGCTTGCCATCTCCCATGCTGATGGTGCCTGGTAAAGATCTCAGCCTTATATAGTTAGAACTTAGAAAATCGAAAAAAGATATAACAACCATTTGGATAACTATCTACTCCCTCCGTTCCTAAATATTTGTATTTCTAGAGATTTCAACAAATGACTACATACGGAGCAAAATGAGTGAATCTACACTCTAAAATATGTCTATATATATCCGTATGTGGTAGTCCATTTGAAATCTCTAAAAAGACAAATATTTAGGAACGGAGGGAGTAACATACATGTTTGCTTACATGCATGCCTACTAATTCTAAGAATACATATCGGACATTAGCTATTTCCACATGACATAAATTATTATATGTAAAACATAACAGACTGAATTACCTAGTAACATACCTAGTTACACCACGATATTTTGACGCACCACGAGAAAATCCGCTGCTATTCCTGCATTTGTTGGATCAAGTTATTGATAGTGCAATATTCCATTTACTTGTGTGATAGTTCAGTATGAGATGAACGTCGGCTAGCAATAGTACCTTCTTAGGTATGCGATGTATTCCTGCCTAGTCATATGTTTCATTTCATCCACCTCTTTTTCATAGGTATTAATCTGGCCATTTTAAAAAAAAAACCATTATATTCCAATAAAAAATAGCTTGAGATGTTTTGCAGAAACAAAAATAGCAATGCAAGGGAAATGCATCCATAAAAAAAATATCAGAACTTGCTTACTGGGAAATTTGTTGTTGTTGTTGTACCCCAATACTTGAGTGCTGCCAAATCATAAGCCCTTGCTGCCTTGTCCTCCTTGTCATAGCCACCTAAGGTTTCATGATCACAATCATAAGGTGGAATAACTAAATTGGTAAACTGCAATGACTAAAAATGGCCAGAGAGTAAGGCAAGCATACCCAGATAAACTGATTGTCGAGGACAATACAATATCATTCCCGGAGGCGATGGTGATGCAGTCATGCAGAGTGTTGATGCAACACAAGATATAATGCTTAAATAGCACATCAAGGGTGTATAATTTGTTGTGCAATGGAGAGAGAAAGAGGAAGTATATAGAGCCATTTTTATTACCTTGCCTACCCTTGCGACTCTGCCCTTCTCTTCTGCAGCTATTGTCCCAGAGATGAGCCTCATAACGCCCTGTCCATCTATGTCTGAAAAGGAATATCGAAGAACATAAGAATATAGTTCCATCTATGTCTGAAAAGGAATATCGAAGAACATAAGAATATAGTTAGCACATTAAAAAATGTACATGTTGTCGTTAAAAAATACACCCATTTCTAATGTACATGTATGTGCCAGAGTATGTTGATCAGATAAAAAAAACATCGATTTCCATTTTAATTATATGACTTTTGTATTCATCATTCATTGTAACACATACGTTTTGAGAGGTCTTAAAAGAGATCTCTATATAAAAACTTCTGTGTTTATCCAGAGAAAAGCAAAGATCCACACTATCTATTTGTGTTGGGTCAGCTAGAACAGTTAAATTAGTTATACCTCTTATCTTGGTGCGCTCAGGTTATAGTGATGTAGATTAGTGTAGAAGATATCGTAAGAGTTCGGGAGAAGAACAACAATTAACAGTGCAAATTGTGTGGTAAGTACTAACCTTGTTACACCTCGATATATCGACGTCCTTTGCCCGAATGTGTCAATGGACTTCCTCGCGACAGCTTCTACCGCACTGCCGGGCGAATCCATGGCGCCGCTCGCCCGCTTGTTCTCCGGGGAGGTGCTCTCTGAGACTCCTCCACTGGCACTGCCGCCGACCACAGCCATCGGCAAGTGCGGTCCTGAGCCCGTGCTCATCGAGAGCGCCAGGCTCTGCGAGCTCCCCGCCACCACCAAAGCGCCGTTTCTCCCCAGCGCATCGAAGCTGCTCGCGCTCGCGTCGGTGCTCATCTCCTCGTGGGGCTGCGGCTGCTGCGCGGGCGCCCCGGTCTGCGACTGCGGGTGCGGCGCTTGGTTTATCTGGTTGTTACGGAGCCAGCTCTTGATCATAGAGAGCTCCATGGTGCTGCTCCCGTTGTTGCTGTTGGCGCTGGTCGCCATCGGGACTCCGGAGAACAAGAAGCCGCCGGCCTGATCTTGCTCTGAGACGAACGAGTTGCCACCAAGGAAGTCCTCAAGCTTGGGCTCCGTCTCGGCCTCCATGGCCGCCCTCTTGCAGCCGACTGCGCTCGACCCGACGAGCATCGAGAGCTCGGAAGCACCGCCGTTATAGTCCAGATCGTCACCCCTCATGTTCCAATCTACAGCCACATCAAATAACAAGAAACCTTGAACGGGACAAGTGATAGATACATACAAGCTAGCTAGATAACATTGGATCGGGGTGCATGCGGCAAACTGGCTAGCTTCTTCCTCTCACCGTGGGTTTCATGAGCTCGGCTGTTGAAGGCCTCCGTGATCCCGTATGAAGGCTCATGCCCTGGCACGCCGAGTTGAGCGTCGGGAGCTGGCTGCGTGGGTAGGCCATAGAAGTCACTGGCGCTGGAGATGTCGATGCCGGTGGGCGGTGAGCTATCCTGATGCGGCTGTGGGTTTTCTTGGCCCGAGAGCGAGAACCCCAACCAGTCGTTTCCAGAAGCCATTATGGGAAGGCCGATCGATAGAACAGCCCGCGGGGCTAGCTACGATAGATTAATAGTTGGTTTCTTCCTGATCAGAGCAATGGAAGCATTGGTGAGGTAAGGTGGAAGCTGATAGGGGAGGAGGGTATACCTTTTTCAGAAGCACCTAGAACACTAGCTACATTTGGGTCAATGTGGGAAGAGCGCAGGAGTGGCCAGAAAAATATCCTGGCCACATGAGAGGAGGAGGAAATGTGCTAGGAGGTAAGTATTTATATGAGAACTTAACAGTAGTGGTAGTGGTATTTTTGGTTCTCTAGGATAAACAGTTTTCCATGGAAAATAAATGGAAACTCCTTTGTGTCATCCGGATGCGGCGCTTGCTCGACAGCCGCCTCGCCTACACGACACGCGTCCTGTGGGACCCACGCCCCTTTCTCTCTCCCGTGGAAAAAGATCTCCGCACAGTCCAGCCTTATCCTTCCCCAATTCTCACCACTCGTCTCCCTCTCCGTTGGCGGCGTGCTTCCTCCATGATTTTTCCACGCACCCGAGCACTCCTGCCGGTGGATCTCGCCGCTGCAAGGCCGGAGGGGGCCACGCGGTGCTGCGAGCTCCACTCCCTCCCTCCCTGCTCCCTTCCTCCATCCTTCATGGATCCCAACACCATGCTGCGGTTGCTGCGAGGTGTGCCGTGACGTCCCCGTCGTGATGCGGCGGCGCCGTGCTTGCAAGCCGGTGCGACACCGCCTTCGTGCTGCGACAGTCCGTGGCGAGGTTGCTGCGAGCCGCTGTTGCGAGTGGCGCAGGCCGACGATGCTTGCAATGGGCGGTGCTGCGACGGCGCCGTCGTGCTGCGGCGACATCTCGGCCGCGACGATGTTGCTGCGATGGATGTTGCGACGGATGTTGCTCCGGCGGATCGGGCTACTCCGGCGATGCTGCGATGGTGGCTCGGGTTGCTCCGTTGATGCTGGGATGGCACCATCGTGCTCCGACTACATCTCGGCCGCGACGACGCTGCTGCGATGGATGTTGCTCCGGCGGATCGGGCTACTCCGGCGATGTGCGATGGTGGCTCAGGTTGCTCTGGTGATGCTGCGATGGCGCCGTCGTGCTCCGACGACATCTCGGCCGCGACGACGCTGCTGCGATGGATGCTGCGACGGATGTTGCTCCGATGGATCGGGCTACTCCGGCGATGCTGCGATGGCGGTTCGGGTTGCTCCGATGATGCTGCGACAGCACCGCCGTGCTGCGAGCCGGTGCTGCCAAGCCGCCGGAGTTGCTACGACGGCGGAGTGCTGCAAGCTGGTGCTGCTGGCATCCTGCGATGCCATCGGAGTTAGCTATGCAGGCGAGAAATGTGTGTGCGACGTTCTGCAATGAGAAGAAAGAAAAGAGAAGCAAAAGCCGTAAAAGCTCCAAAAGCACCTGTTTAGGAGCTTTTATGGTTTTTTGGCCAAAGTAAAAAAGCTACAAAAGCAGAAGCAAAAGCCCAAACAAACAGGACCATATGTTGCGTTGACTTGCATCAAACGGCTAGGAAAGTCGAGATCGTATGGTCCAGGAGACAGATGTTCTTTCGCTTTCCTGCATCCGGATGCCGCCTAGCAGCGGCCAAAATAAATTGTGTGTAGGTCTACCGGTGATGGCAAATAGCAAGAAGAAAAATTATTACCACGATCCAGTAGGAGAAGGAATACAAAAAAAAGTAGGAAAAGGAATCAAAACGTAAGGTCAGCTACGATTTAAGTCACATAAACATATATTCATTTGTTTCAGAATACAGGGGTACATTTATTGATCAAACTTCAGCTTTGCTCGTAAATTTCTCTTAAAAAACTTAATTTTTTTTTAGAAAAGGAGGTCGTCCCCCGGCCTCTGCATCAAAGTGATGCATATGGCCATCTTATTAAAAAGCAAATAGTTCAACAAAGTCTCCAAGTCTCATACAAAAAAATGCTCATAACGAGCTGAAAATAAAGAAAGCGGGATAGCTACAACCGGCGGTATAAAAGAAGATAGGAATCTAACCACCTATCCTATTACATGACCGCCATCCAAACCGGTTGAAGATAGCCCGTGCTACTGTCTCCCAACGGATAGACCCAGTAACCATACGCTCCCTGGCATCCATCGGAGTGAGTAGCGACCACATACGGATCAGCGTAGTGGCCCGGAAGATAACCTGCAAGAAATGAACATTTGTTGCTCTGTTAAAAACCATATCATTCCTGCAGTTCCATATAGCCCATAATAAAGCACATACGCCTACACAGATGTGTCTCGCTGTTTCTATCTCAACTCCATTTTGCCACGTCCCAAACAACGTGTTGATACTAGTAGGAGGAGCAATGTTAAATGCTATATGGATAGACCGCCATAAAACTTTGGTCATCGGGCAATCGAGAAAGAGGTGTTTGATAGATTCATCATGATCACAGAAGCTACATCTTCGAGATCCTGTCCAGTTACGTTTGGCCAAGTTGTCCTTAGTAAGGATCACTTGTTTGTGGACAAACCACATGAACACTTTAATCCGTAAGGGCACTTTGACCTTCCAAATATGCACTGATCGAGTAAGGGAAACCGAATTGATCAAATCCAAGTACATAGATTTCACCGAAAACATTCCATTCTTGGTTAGTTTCCAATGTACCTGATCTGGCTGTTGAGAAATTTGGACATCCATCAATCTTCTCACAAGATGGAGCCACGCTTCCCAGCGGTTTCCCGCTAGCGTCCTTCTGAATTGAATATTTAGAGGGATTGACTATAATACTGTTGCAACATATGCATCTCTACGCTGAACAATATTATAAAGAGAAGGATATTGGATGGCGAGGGGTGTCTCCCCGAGCCACGTATCCTCCTAGAATCTCGTGGAATTACCATTACCAACGATAAACTTTGACCTATTGAAGAAGGCTAATTTCACTCTTATTAGTCCTTTTCTAAAAGGCGAATCAGTTGGCCTGACCGTCACCTGTGCTAAGGTTTTAGTGTGAAGGTACTTATTACGCAGAATCTGAGCCCATGTGGCCTGGGTCTCTATAGATAACTTATACAGCCACTTGCTGAGTAAGCATCTGTTCTTCACCTCTAAATTTTCAATTCCAATACCACCTTGATCTTTTGGCCTACAAATAATATCCCACTTAGCGAGTCGGTATTTCCACTTTAACTCATCACTCTGCCAAAAGAAACGCGATCGATAGAAGTCCAATCTTTTCCGTACCCCAACTGGGATCTCAAAGAAGGACAGTAGAAACATTGGCATACTCGTGAGCACCGAATTAATGAGAATTAGTCGGCCTCCGTATGACATAAGCTTGCCCTTCCAGCAGCTTAGTTTCTTTTCAAATCGATCTTTAATGCACTTCCATTCTTTGTTAGAAAGCTTACGATGGTGAATCGGTATGCCCAGGTATGTGAAAGGCAACGAGCCTATCTCACATCCAAACAATTGTTTATAAGCTTCTTGTTCATCTTTAGCTCTCCCAAAGCAGAACAATTCACTTTTATGAAAGTTAATCTTTAACCCCGATAACTGTTCAAATAAGCATAACACAAGCTTCATATTTCTTGCTTTCGCCATATCATGCTCCATGAAGATGATAGTATCATCAGCGTACTGTAGAATATACAGTCCACCATCCACTAGATGCGGAACAAGCCCACCTACCTGGCCATTCTCTTTAGCTCTTCCTATCAGAATCGTCAACATATCTACCACTATGTTTAACAAGATAGGTGACATCGGGTCTCCCTGTCTTAAACCCTTGTGTGTCTGGAAATAGTGCCCTATATCATCATTCACCTTTATTCCGACACTGCCTCTTTGCATGAAAGAATCTACCTGCTTTCTCCAGGATTGATCAAATCCTTTCAACCGCAAGGCTTGCTGAAGAAAAGGCCACTTAACCTTATCATACGCTTTTTCAAAATCCACCTTAAAAACCACCCCATCTAGTTTTTTTGTGTGGATCTCATGGAGCGTTTCATGAAGGACCATAAAAAACTTAAATGATTGTGAAATCATAATATTAATAGGAGCCTAGGTCTCTTCATTGAGTCGTTGTGGGGGCTGTTCACGGATGGTGTTGATGCAGCTCGTGGCGTAGCATGGCTGGCGATGTGTGATCGTGCTCAAAGTCCCTTCTTCATCGGTGGTCCGGTGTTCAGCTAACTTCCGTGCTTTAGTTCTCTGTCGTCCGATGGATCGGAGCCCTTCGTGCCAGGGTGAGTGGGTAGGAGGCCCTCTTTGGCAACAGGCGGTTGGTGCAACGATGAGGTCCCCTTGTTGAAGCTGACGAAAGTGTCTTTCTCCTGAGTTTGCACTCTTCCATTCATTGGCTTTGATGATGCCTATGCCTAGACCAGCGAGCATTTCAGTGGACCTAGGGCCTCGACGGTATGAAGCGACACTTCACTTCGCATCATTTGTATTTTTGCTAGTTTGTTTGTAGCCATTGTTAACCGTTGAACCCTTGATCGATTCGAAATGTCCGACATCAAATCTCGTTGTTGCTTACGCATGATGAGAAACCTAAACCTTGTTGTCCCAAGGAGAAAACAGGAATCTACGCAGGAGCTCCATCGTCTCTGTCTTGACGAACAAACTCGAGGAGGGTCGAAGCTCAAAGGACCAATTTGAAGATGAAGCGACACCATTTGCTTGAGAGCCGCCCCTATGCCCATCTCCGCCACCGGCTACCGGACCGGCGGATAGAGGCGAAGCCGGGAGGGGATGAGATCTTCACCCTAGCTGCCGCTGAGGGGAAGAAAAGACATGGAAACACATTATTCAACAATTGGCAGGTGAAACACATGCGTACATCTCCAAGAACACACCTACACAAGTTCATAATGGTGCTTAACAAATATAGACTTATATTTGTCACACAAATGTAATGGTTGTGATTGTTCTTGTTTGTAAACTCTTCCTTAATTAATGCGACGAGGCAAAGCTTTTGTCCTGGGTTTTCAAAAGAAAAAAAAACAGGGTTGTGTTTCTTACACACATTAGAGTTTAAAAGCTCCAAATGTTTATCTGATTATTCCGCGCCATTGTTAGTTTTTTTGCGAGGATTCCACACCGTTGTTATCTGAAGAGTCCACTAAAATAGGCGCCAACCTTTTGGTCCAGTTCTTTTGGGCGATTCTCCCAAATCATGAGAATCGACCCTCCATCCAGCTTCTCCCAGAATCTTATATCCATATTTTTATAACAATCCTAACTGTTCACATCCTAACTAGCTAGGATTATAAAAGAAATATGGGTTTAAGATTCTGGAAGAAAGCTAGGTGGAGGGTCGATTCTCAAAATTATGAGAGAATCAGCCAAAAGAACTGCCTCTTTGTCTCTTTTTTAGGCCTGTCCTGAACTATCATACAGAGAACTGACTTGCTGAAGTAGACAAGTAGTAGTAGTCCCAGACATGCCATGCATGGAAAAGGGTCCTAAGCTCAAAATGTGCCAACGTATCCTTGGATCTTAATCCAGCGCGGCAAGAAGAATCCGACAGCCAACCATATGCGCCCGTGTGCATGCATCCAGAAATAAGGATGACAGGAGCTCCCGGGCCTCCTCAGAGCTCAGATGAATCCGACCGTTCGTTGCGTTGGCTTGATGGATTTCCGGCCGTTCGATCTCGCTTCTGGACGATCTGGGCCGCCGGATCAAAAAACGATACTATTGCAATGAATAGTAAGTCTTTACCCGCGCTCTTTCTTACTCCGCGATTTCGGCCTTATCTCCCTGACGAGCGGGGTTCCTCGCCGGTGGGCCGCGCCTGTCGGTTGCTGTGGCAGGGAGCGTCTGTTGTGCAGCCCATCGACACTCTCGGGAGGTAAAAGATCTTGTGCCACCGCCGAAATTACTGTGCCCCGCCGAGGGCATTTTCGTCTTTTCACCTTTTGCCCCTGTACGTGGTTGGCCCTGGTTGGATGAGGGGAGGAGGATGCCCGATTGGTGAGACCCTAGCCGATTCTCCCCTCCCCTTCTCTACCGCAGCCGTCGACGTGCTGCAGCCTGCTTCTTCGCTCCACCCCCACCGCCATGTTCCCCCTCCTCCCTGTTCATCTCCTGTCACCGAGCTGGTTGCCGCCGCGCTGCTCTCCCCGTCGAGCTCGCCCCTCGCCACCGGCCCTCAAGTTGTGGAGGGGCAACACGCAGCGGTGGACGAGGAGATCCACGACCAGCCGCTGCCGCCCGTCCCCCTACTTCGCCATCAACGGAAGGAGCACCGAACCATGTCCTCACGTTCGTGCTCCTTTGGGAAGAGGACAAACCGAGGTGAGCGGCCTCTGATCCGTCACGCTCCCATCGCCCTCTCCTTCCCTTTTTCTCCCGTCGCCGGGCCCACCGACGCCGTTGCTCTCCCCGTCGGGCTTGGCCCTTGCCATCGTTGGGAAGACTATGCGGGCCGCTGGTCACGACGCTGCTCCGCAGAGACAAGCACGCGATGTGTTGCTCTTCTGGTGGGTTTCTGACGAGTTGACTCTCGGATGCAGGCAAGTGTGGGAACGAGGAGATGAGACCCGTGGAGACGGTGAGTGGAACAGAGACAAGAATGTCGCGTTCTCCATGGTCAGCGAGAAGCTGAGCAGCATCTCGAGAGGAAGGACTCGCCATCTTGGCCCAGATGCTCTCAACTGCTCTGCTTGGTCTGCTTGCCCTTTTCCTGCCTATGCAAGAGATGCCTCCATCCTGATGACCATCATTCTGAAGAGAACACGAGTGATGAAGGCATGTTCTTCTGCAGCTTATGTGAAGCAGAGGTATGACCGAGTGAAGTCCCAGGCATATCCAACACCATTGAGCAATTTCGCAAGATGTTGCCTTTACATGTTTCCACCAAGCTATGCTTTAGTGTGCCAAGTGCCGATGAATTTGAACAAATGTCAGAATTTTGAATGTAATTTTAGAACTACTGTAACTTAATAGTAGTAGATTGTAGTCATACATACAAGACAGTGTGTGGTTGTTTGAGTCGAATGTTATTTCTACATTAGGTACTATTCTATTTTTGTTGTCTTATTGGGAATGGCATGACTTCTTTACCTTTTTGTGATATGTTATTACAAACCCTGCGTGTATTATGTAGGTTTTGAAGAACAGTAGGCATTGTAGAGTGTGCGACAAGTGTGTTGATGGCTTTGATCACCACTGCAGGGTAAGATACATTTTCAATGTTCTCTGCCCTGGTATTCATATCCCTGCTTCCTTTCAAGAATGCAACGTTCCTATTTTCCCTGATGTCCTTGCTCTCTCACAGAGTCACAGTGGCTCAACATTTGCATTGGGAAAAGGAACTACAAAGGGTTCTTCATTCTAATGTCTTCTGCTGTTCTCGTGGTAAGTGTGGGCCTCTCTATGGGTTGACCACAATGGGATCTGAAAAATCAAAAGAGTGTGATAAGTTCATAACAATTATAGCTACCACGTACTGCATTCACCTTCAGTTGCACCGAAATAGCGGAATTATAATTTCATCAGTCATCATAACTTATGCGACCAGCTGGCCATTGCTTGTAGTTAGAATTTTTTTTCGTGTCCTTTTTATTCAGGTTGATCATTGACAGGTCTCCATGGTTTGTATACGTTTGGCCAACTTGTAGTGCAGTGGTTGTCAGGAATCCTTGGGTATGCAGATTAGTTATGTCTTTGCAGATCAGTCCTCGGAATTCAGTTGAGACTCAGGCAGGGCAGCCTGATATGATAAGTGGAAAAAAATATTAGAAATGACATGCCATGGCAGCCATAGTGAGGTATTTTTCTTTCATGTCCTTCCAATTTAGTATGTTCTCATTTGGACTGTAGATGGTAATTGTATTGTCATATATGGTTAGTGTACGCAAATACTGAAGGTTCGGTCTTCTTTTCTTTCTTATAAGCCTAATATTCAGAGATTACCGTACTCATTAATTTCTTTACCAGACTGTGATGTCTTGGTTACGTACATATGTATATCACTTATTCTTGAGCAGAATAGTGCGTTATAATCTGTTCGGTAGATACCAGGAACCAGAAAAACTTGAATTTTTTATGCTAATGACTATATCCTGATAGAATGTGAAGGCAAGCAAGAGCGGATAGCAGTTTCTTGAATGTGTAACCAGTCAGCCCTTCTTCCACCAAGGTAATCATTTGAACTGCAATATTTTCTGAATTTTAATTAAAGGTGGATAGTTTCTTACAAATCAAGCATACCTTTTGTATCTTGATGTTGTTTCTTATATAGCATACCTAAATGTGAATTTTTATATACAGGTGTGATGTTTCCAATATGAAGTCCAAATAGAAGGGGAATATGTGAACTTCCAAACATGGGTGAAGGGAGGAGATAACAACGTTGGCGTTGGCCCTATTGGTTTGATGTTGCAGATTTATTAGTTGTGAACGGTCACCCACATATAACAATCGGAATCGATTCCGATAGCAAGCGCGCCCGAGCACTGTTCATCCACCTCCAGCAGTTTTTGCTTGTTTCACCTTAGCCTTCATAGTCCCTCAAGGCAATTATCACTGAACTCTGACAATGGCATCCTCTCACTTTTGTGAGCGACACTTGATTTTCTCTTAGTAATAGTTACAAAATTTTGGTGATACATAAATGGTTCTTTACTGAACGATACTTGTATGTGTCTATGTGTATGGAGAATGGTGATGAAACCCGCGCCTGCCTCCATGCCCTGCCGCCGTGCTGCTGCAGGTTCACCTCTCTCCCTCCCTCTCTCTGTCTCTCTCTCTCCCTGTCTCTCTCTCTCTCTCTCATGGTCTTCCTTTTTTCTTGCAGGCCGACGCCGTCGTGCAGCCGCGGACGTGATCTCCGACCATCCCTCCTCATAGCTTGCAGTCCAGGTCGATGCCAAATTCGAGTTTCAGGAGGCCTTTTTGTGCTGCAGCTGCAGGCTCGTGTTCTTGGGGAAAAAAATCTGTCTTTGTTTCTTATATTGGTGATGTGGGTGAGTTGATTTCTGCCTGATTTGTGCCTTTTCATCTTGATCTGTTTAGCATTGGAGCCCTTGAAGCATTTGAATGGAGCACATATAGGCATGCTCCGGTTCATCTTAGGTGAGTGTGAATCTTCAGCATCCTTCACAATGTTGAAGTGTGATTTCGTAGCATTAGGCTTGTAATTTAAGTGATCTTCCCATCCATTTTTTCTGGATTCTGGGGATGTGTATAGTGTAAAATTATAGATAAATACGATTTCTTTGTTCTTCTTTCATGTTGGAGAGAGTGGCAGTACCTTGCCGATTAAGCTACCTACATTCCTTATTTCGCCAAAAAGAAAAACTACCTACATTCCTATTAGAGGGTTGTATATATTCTCTGGCTGCTTACTATTTTCTTTCTTGCTGTAATTTATTTGCCATTTGTAACAACAAAATGATATGTCAAAGTCAAACATGCTCTGAATTTTTTTATGGCACTTTTAGAGATTTCTTCTCGTACTATAGATGGTGTGTGATCTACTTCTTGACATATCCCTAGACATCTTGACATATCCCTAGACAGGTTCTCATGTTCAGCGCATCCAGTTCGGTTGATTATTTTGAGAGGCTTTTTTTTGGAAAGGCTTTGAGAGGTTGTCTGAATCACCACCTTATGTTAATAGAATTATAAACAATTTTGTACAGATATTTCATTTTGCATAGGGCTACAAAGTACAGTCAAACAATCTGCAGCTTAACACTACTGTATTTCCTGGATTCTCCAAATGAGCATTGCGGCGTTCTGGTCAGACTTGCATTGTTCTCAAAATGAAACTAAATAATATCTGAAAGAGGAAAAAATACGATGAACATTTGCTTTGCATGGTCATGTATATTCTTTTTTACTTTGAATTTTTCATTAGCATCTTTAAGATGATCTATGGAGGGCAGAAGGAATGCGTGCTTGCAAATCCTGAGTATTAAGAGTAGCTTATGACTGTACCTTGAGTTGTTATGTTTGGTCTCAGCATCGTTTAATTAGCGGTATCATCAGTGGTTTTTTCAGTTCTGACAGCAGGATCTATCAAATTTTTGTTGTGTTTAGGACAATACTTATAAAGCAGATTTTAAATATCAAGGATGAGAACTTTTTATCATGTCCTAATGTTGTTCCACAATTTTTATCATGGAACTCTTTCTACTATGTAATCTCCAATTCTGTTTTACCTACAGGTTTGGTTGATTTACACTTCGATTCCTAAAAAAAGGTGTACTTCTTTGAGTGGGGTGAATTCGTATATATTTTCGAGCTGTACAGTAGGGTAAGGCCCCACTACTATTTTATGAATAGCAAGCCAAAACTATTTTTTGTGAAGTGTACAAGAGGAATGTAGGTGAAATCATATTTGATGCATATTCCCTTTGTTCCGACTTCTGTTTGATGCACTATTTTAGAAAATATATAGGATATAGCCAATAGGGCAAGTTCATGGTTACATTTCTCTTTACGATGAAGAATGTAGATAAAAATATATTTCACATGCCATTTCAGTTTCTGAATTTTCCCTCGACCTTTAACAATTTTCATATATTTGCTTTTTCTTTTGTTTATATTGCACAATCATAAGGTTTTCTTATTTCATATTTTAAGATATCATCTGTTTGGTTATCTCATAGGCTCATAGCTCTTATTGTTGGTGTACGAATATGTTTCGATGTCTCTTTCCAATAAAGTGCAGTCTTTCCTATACCTAATTGTGCAAGTACCACCCCTTATTGTCTTTTAAGTTGTAAGATGCCTCAAATTCCACCTCTTCCTATGCAGCATCGTCCTTTACTGCACCTAATCATATGCTAAAGTTTGGTCATGTTTTAATGGTTTTCTGTCAATTATTATTATTGGCATCAGAGTTTACAAGTGGATTTTTGTTGTTCTGATGAATCATGCTTTCTTTTTGAATAATCGTCCAACATGCGATGTCATCCTTTCTTTGGATGCATCACTTACAATTACGCTTTTGCATGTGGTATACAAGGGATGTGATTTTCTGGAGCTTTAAATCTCTGATAGCATTAGACGCTGTTAATTCATAAGGTTATAATTGTTTTAATAAAAAATAGTGTATGATAGCAGATAATACCTTGCCACGACCGTTCTAATGGTTTTGCAAATAAGTGCATATAATGGTTCAACTTTCTTCTGTGCGTCTTCGGCTTCAAAGTTAGCGGCTGTTCTCTGGTAACGCCCTATCTATGGCTGCGGAGTCTTGAGACTGTTCTCTGGTTGCCTATCTAAGATTAATCTGGTCTAAAATATATTTAAGTGTACTGGTCTACTACAACTTCTGTTAGTTCAGCAATCTACTAAGGTGACCCTTGTGCAAGGATATTTAGATTTTAGTTGATAACTAATTATGCAAATTTAGTGATCTATCTATTTGTTTCACTTTAGAGTTGTTTGAATTTACTAGCCCATAATGTTCATTACATTGCAAAATTAACTTTTACACAAAAACCTATTTGCAATGTTAACTCCTAACGATTTTGCATGTTCCAGTATATGAGATCCCTGTCAGAAATTTTCTATTCCTGTTTTTCTTTTTAAGGGGTATTGAAATAGCTACGGATATGACCCTTTAAAACTATGGATATTTCAACAGGTAAATAAGGAAAACAATTATCTTTAGCCAGATAGTTATCTTGTGTTGTTTCATCTTATAATGAAATTTCATTGTCTAAGGCCAATTCATTTCCCTTCCAGCTATGTATGTGCTCATTCTAATTAAGTGTTTTTAAGTAGCTTTCTCTTTCAATCAGTTACTATTTCTACATTTCTATAATATTTTGTCATATATGTCATCTGTGATTTATCTTTGTTCTGTAATATTAAATTTGTCAATTGAATTTTAGTCATACTTTTCTTAAATGAGTTTATTTGAAGGCCTGGTATGTTTTGTTCATGTTTTCTCCCTTTCAAGTGTGTTGGTAGCACATCTTTAGTTATTAACCAATACATGTATTGTTCATGTCTTCTGCATTGTTAGTCGAGCACAAAAGTAGCACTATGTAGGTAAACTATATGATGGTTTATAGGACTGAACTGCAATTAAAAGATTCGAGTCGCATGCAGCGAACCATGTGCTGGTACAATGACCTTAACAAGAGGTAAGACGACATGGTCATGTCGCCGAATTGTAGGTTGTTTTTTCCAGATTTTCCATACTTATGCACATGATATGCAGGACCATGCGTGATGCCGCAGCTCTTGAATACCGGTGTCACTCTGGAAAAAACCTCGAAATTTCTTGATGTGAACTCGACCGTCTCGAAGACTTTGTTTCGTCAACCGGGTTCGCGGTAAGTGTTACATCTGTGAGATGAATAAAACATTGACAGCTCCTGGCCAACGTATGGTAAGCATTTGTCGAAGTCTCTTCCTCGATGAATGTACATTTTGCTCATCCATGGTGCTGACCATTGTGTCTTCCCAATCTGCAGTATTTCTCAGTTCGCTACACACAAATGGAGCTTGCAGAACACATTAATTTACCGGTCAACGGCGTGTGGGCTGAAGTCGTGTGGATGCGCGACGGGGCAAGTCCGTCTGATGAAAGGTGTGGACGGAAGAGCGACAATAACTGCGTGGTTGGTCAATGATTGAAAGAAATCTCTTATGTGTCTTCGGCTTCAACACTATGCATAAGTAGCCGTCGCTGATAATCCAAACTTTGAAAAGTTTAGTTCAAGGTTCATAACTCTGTTGTCAATGGAGAAAATGTTATCTGTTTCAAGTGACTGAACAAAATACTCATAGCAGATTCATGTGACGTGTTGTATGAAAGGTCGAATGTCAAGACGATCAGGTGCATAGATTCTTTGTTGTGGCTTGCTTTTGTTCTGTGAAAAGTACGCTGTCTATATCGAACTTGATGTGGATTGATCGACCTTGCTCGCTTTTGGCACAAGTATATATTTTCATTCTCTATGAACTTCCAGACAAATGGTTCTACTAATAAAATTCCTCATGGTTGCTTTGCATTTGGTACATGTGATTGTCTTGCCTTCTGCCATAACTTTGACAAATAATCCTATACCAAGTATCAATAATACCGCACTTTCTTTAAATGCTGGGACAACACGTTAAGCCAGGCACCACGCGCCAAGGCGCGTTTCCGATCTAGTACGGACTATAGTACGTGCGCGGACGGTACGTCCCGTCCAACGGAGACGAATCCAGCTAAAGATTCCCGTGGAAAAAGAAACTGGGAAACGGAACGGTCAAACTCGTCACGCACGCACACCTGTAGAAATCGATCTCGGACATGCATGTCGTGCCGAGCGAGAGCGCGCGCGCGTGCACATCACCATCCCCTCTTCTTCCGCGAGTTCCAACCCAACCCACGCACCACACGACTGGGAGTAATAGGCACAAGGGGCTACACGCGGGAAGAGCCATGGCCAGGGGACGGCAGCCTAGGCCTGCTCGCCTTATAATACGCCGCTTCCCAGGCAAATCACTGGATCGCATGGACTGCTGGTGCGACCTGCTTGGATTGGACTGGCTATCCCAAACTTTGCGACTGACATGGCTCACTGCAAACCGCAAGAAATTCAGGCCGAGCTGGTCGAAAATCTGATTTCATGTTGTAAGTGGAACCTAGCAGGCCTGTAGAGTCTGTTCTTTTTCACCATTTGAATGATGAAAGTACTGTACATGTACGTACATGGAAGCATAAATATATACTAGCTACTTGCCAAATCTCTTCTGGAAAATGCAATAGTAGAACTGAAAGTGTCAATCTAGTGTGGATCTCACTCTGAGCATATTATATTTACCATCTCTTGATCATTCCTTGGTAGCATAATCAAATGATTCAAACCCACTGTCTTCCCCGCATCAGTCGGGCGGGCATCGTCGATAAGCGCCCGTCCAGCCCCAAAGAGCGAGAAAGGTTAGCCCTAAAGAAAGCTCACGGTGACTCGGAATAAAGTAGGCGAGCTGGGGTTGCAAGCTGTGCCCTCTACGAGGACACACACCCTTGTCTTCCGGGCACACCAGAGGAGATGAACAGTGCCACCACGCACTAAAGGAGTGCCCTAAACGTCTCTGCGAACATGCATGCATGCTGCCTGATCCGCCCGTCGACCTCGATTTCTCGCGGTCGGTCATGTGCAGCGCTAGCTGCAGGGACTTACGGGGAGAATGTTAATCATCCTACTGCAACTAGCTAGCTGCTGCTAGTGGCGATGTGTTGGCCATTATTTGGATATAATGAAATAGCTACACACAGGTGAGCTAGTATCGTTGCTGCTAGTATATATTTGCTGCAATTGTACGTATAGACTTACAGTTAGTTGTTTTATCAAACATGTTTTGGTAATTACAGGGAGATGCATCTGCATGAAGAAGAAGAAGAAGAAGAAGAAGATCTGGAAGATCTTACTGTTAGACCCTCTGGATCGGGGTAGGCTAGAGATCCCGGTAGATTACCTTCTCCTTGTCCTGTTGAGCTCGAGCCGGAGGCCATGGTGATGCAGGTGGCGATGGTGGTGAGTGTGCGGGTGTGTGCGAAGTGGCGGCGGTGATGGAGCTTCCCGTCGGCCTAGCGCTAACCCTAGATCGGTAGGGGGTGTTCGGTGGTGTTGGGTGCACGGTCAACTTGGTGATCCGTGCCCCGGCACTTCACCTCTTTATATATGGCGTTGGCGACAGGGGCCCACCAACCAGATGCAGTTGGGCGCCCCCGATCAGGACGTGAGTCAAGTTCCAGATCGAGCCGTTGGACTCGATCCGGGAGGAGATCAACCTAACATTCTCCCCCTTGATCTCAACTTTTACTTTTAACTTTATACTTTCTAGTTTATTTGTTTCATCACATATTGGTACATAGAGCATGTTTCATCGTCACAGCTTAATTGCCGATAGAATCATACAGCTACAACATACGTTTTGTTCAGAAACAAATTCTGTTCCTTTTGGGCCTCTCATGATCCAGAAATCATAAGGCTTTCGCTTAAACCCATGCCGGCTAAGTGTTCCATGAACACATTGGGTGGTAAGCCTTTCGTAAGCGGATCCGCAAGCATATCCTTTGTCCTTATATGCTCGAGACTTATAGTTTGATCCTGAATTTTATCTTTCACAACATAATACCTTATCTCTATTGTTTTGGCAGCATTACTCGACTTGTTGTTGTGAGCATAGAATACTGTGGGCTGGTTGTCACAGTACATCTTTAGTGGTTTGTGAATACAATCTACCACTTTCAAGTCGGGTATAAATTTCTTTAGCCATATCGCCTGCCCCGTGGCCTCGAAGCATGCTATGAATTCTGCATACATCGTGGATGATGCAACTATCGACTGTTTGGAGCTTTTCCACGAAATAGCTCCCCCAGCGAGAGTGAAGACGTATCCTGACGTGGATTTTCTATCATCTCTGTCCCCCGCAAAATCTGCGTCTGAATACCCTTTTATCTCTAGGGAATCACATCTCCTGTATGTTAGCATGTAGTCCTTCGTGCCTTGCGCATAACGCAATGCTTTCTTTACCATCTTCCAGTGCTCTATGCCTGGATTCTCTTGATATCTACCGAGTACCCCGGTGATAAAAGCTAAGTCAGGGCGAGTGCACACTTGTGCATACTGTAAGCTGCCAACAGCCGAAGCATATGGTACTGCTTTCATTTGATCGATCTCGTACTGGTTCTTGGGACATTGGAATTTCCCAAAACTATCGCCCTTGACTATAGGAGCAGGTGTGGCTTTACTCGCATGCATATTGTACTTTTGAAGAACCTTTTCTAAATATGCTTTCTGCGATAGTCCTAAGACTCCATTGTTCCTATCTCGGTGAATCTCTATGCCCAAAACATATGATGCTTCATCAAGATCTGTTATGTCAAAATTTGAGGATAAGAACTTCTTTGTTTCTTGTAGTAGACTAACATCACTGCTAGCAAGCAGGATATCATCCACATACAAGATTAGGAAAATATATTTCCCATTTTTAAACTTTGCATAAATGCAGTTATCCTCAATATTTTCTTTAAATCCAAAACTTTTAATCGTTTGATTAAACTTTAAATACCACTGTCTAGAGGCTTGCTTTAATCCATAAATGGATTTCTTCAGGCGGCATCCCATATTTTCCTTGCCTTCCATGATAAAACCCTTGGGTTGTTTCATGTAGACATTTTCTTTTAAATCCCCGTTGAGAAATGCCGTCTTTACGTCCATTTGATGTAACTCTAAATCAAAATGAGCAACTAATGCCATTATGATTCTGAAGGAATCCTTACATGAGACTGGAGAAAATGTCTCATTGTAATCTATCCCTTCTCTTTGTGTAAATCCTTTTGCCACGAGTCGTGCTTTGTACTTTTCTACATTCCCTTTAGAGTCATACTTAATTTTGTAGACCCATTTGCAGCCTACTGTTTTGGCTCCTTTAGGAATTTCCTCTAAGTCCCAAACATCTTTGGAACTCATCGATTTCATCTCGTCTTCCATTGCCTTCATCCACATCGATGAATGAGGGCTTCTCATGGCTTCTTCATAAGAGGTGGGATCTTTTTCTGTATGAACTATTTTCGTGTTATAAACTTTATAATCAGTAGAAATAGCTGACTTTTTGTGTCTTGTAGACCTTCTAAGGGCCTCAGTTTCTGGCACATTCTGTGCCTCAACTTCTGGCACTTCTTCTAAAATTTGCTTTTGCACCTCCCTTTCATGCTCAACAACGGTTTCAGTCGGCTCCTGACGGACAGGTTCTGGGTCTACCCTCATAGTTGTCATGGGTGGAGTTGCAACTGGTAGTGAGAAAAATGGCTCCTGAATCATCGGATTAGGTGCATGCACCCTCTTCTCCTCAAGATCAATTTTCCGAGCTACCAAGCTCCCCCTCATCATTTCGTCCTCTAAGAAGACTGCATGTCTTGTTTCTACAAACTTTGTATATCTGTCTGGACAGTAGAAACGAAAACCCTTTGATCTGTCTGGATAGCCAATGAAGTGGCAACTCACTGTTTTGGGATCTAACTTTGCAATGTTTGGATTAAACATTTTGGCCTCAGCAGGGCACCCCCACACCCTGAAGTGTTGTAGGGAGGGCACTCTTCCTGTCCATAGCTCGTACGGTGTTTTGGGCACCGAATTGCTTGGTACTCTGTTGAGAATGTGAATGGCGGTTTTAAGCGCCTCCATCCATAATCCCAATGGCAAGGTTGAGTAACTCATCATGCTGCGCACCATATCCATAAGTGTACGGCTGCGCCTTTCAGCTACTCCATTTTGCTGAGGCTCGCCCGGCATTGAATACTGGGCTACTATGCCAGTCTCCTGCAAGAACTTTGCAAAAGGTCCAGGGACTTGGCCATATGGAGTGTGCCGACCGTAGTACTCTCCCCCACGGTCGGATCTTACTATCTTTATTCTTTTATCATGCTGATTTTCAACTTCAGCTTTGAATATCTTAAATTTATCCAACGCTTCAGATCTTTCTTTGATTGGATAAATATAGCCATAGCGAGAGTAATCATCTGTGAATGTTATGAATGAGTCATATCCATCCACACTTTTCACCGGAAATGGTCCACAAATGTCAGTGTGAATGATTTCCAGTGTGCCTGTGCTATGGATTGCACCCTTTTTGATTTGTTTTACATACTTTCCTTTAATGCAATCTATGCATTGTTCTAAGTCAGAGAACTCTAACGGAGGAAGAATTTCACTTTTGACTAATCTCTCTATTCTCCCCTTGGAAATATGGCCCAAGCGACAGTGCCATAATTTTGATGAGTCGTGAGTTCTCTTTCTTTTCTTTTGTTCTTTATTCGACACGGCATGATCATTCACATTACACACAGAATAAACTTTTTCACGAAGTGATAACAAATAAAGCTCATCGTGTAGTAAAGCATCACCCACATAAGCATTATTTAACCATATGGCACACTTGCCATGTCCAAAATAACATTCATAATTATCTTTGTCCAAACAAGAAACACTAATTAAGTTTCTATGACATGATGGAACAAATAAAACATCTCTAAGTAGAAGCTTGAATCCATCAGCTAACTCCAAGGAGATGTCGCCGACAGCTTCAACTTCCGCTTGAATTCCATTTGTTACTTCAATGCCTCTTTCTCTTCTTTGCATAGTCCGGGTCGAATGGAATCCCTGTAAAGAATTTGCAACATGAATAGTTGCTCCTGAGTCAATCCACCAAGTAGATTTCGGAAACTGTGTGTACAAGGATTCATTTACTAAGGAAACAATGTTGTTACCTTGCTTTGCCATTAAGGACTTCAGCCAATCAGGGCAGTCTTTCTTGTAGTGCCCAGTCTTCTTACAGTGGAGACAAGTGTCTTTGTCCACTGGGAAAGGCTTCTGCTGATGCTGATAGGGAGCTTTACCATGTGGCTTTGAGGGAGAACCTTTGCTGTTTTGATTGTAATTCTTTTTCTTGTTCTCCTTCACATAGTTGAGTGAACCACCATGTGAGGCTTTGAGTCTGTCCTCTTCTTGGACACACATTGCTATTGTCTTTTCAATGTCCCATGTTCCAGGTGACATATTGTAGTTTACAACAAAGGTTTCAAACTCCTTTGGCAGTGAAGCCATGACCAGGTGGACCAGGAGCTTTGGTTTGATCTCCAAATCCTCATCCATGGGCTTTAGCTTTGCTGCCATATTGCTCATCCTGAGGATGTGCTCTCTAATTCCATGACCACTACCAGTGTAGTGTTCTGTCACCAGTTGCTTTAACACCTGGGTGGCATATATCTTTGAAGAGCCAGTGAACTGGCTCTTTATCTTTGTAAGCAACTCCCCTGCGGAAGTGCACTCTGCAATGGAGCCCACGATGGCGTTCTCAATTGTATTCTTTATAAATGCCATGCACTTTTTGTTTGCATTGACCCACTTTTGGTTTTCTATGGAATATAACATTTCCACAGGAGCATAATCGCCCCTCTTTTTATCCCACGCAGCATCATCATCAGTGGCCTCTCTGACTGGCTCTGTAGGTCTGACCGGCTGTGGAGTATCCACAACCCAGTCCACCTCAGCACAGACAAATGCCAGGTCTACTTTCTTCCTCCACTCAGTGTAGTTGTCACCTCTGAGTGTCGGAACATATTTTAGGCAACTCATCAAGTGGAAGCCTCCTGAAATCATAATTTAAGTGAGATCAGTATAATAATTATATGCATTAATCTAACGTTGGTCAAATTAAACATACAATTGTCTATGCAATTAAATCTATATTACCGTTGGGCAAAAAATAGAAATAAATGCACCTTTAATTCAATAATAAAACATGATCATGTTATTAACAACGTTGGTCATAAAAATAACATAATCATATTCATTTTAATAATCACTTTAACATGCTCTTAAAAACTTAATTCTATCTAAACTTTTATTTTCTTTGTAAAAGAGCACTATTAATTATTTACGCAGCGGAAAAACATGAATAAATAAAAAAAACATGAACTTTTTACTCTTTACAGAAACATTTCTTTGAGGAAATAAAAATTCATGAACTTTATTATTTTCTTTGTAAAATTCATGAACATTTCTTTTTTTTTTCTGAAAATTTTCTATTTTCATTTTCAGAAACTTTTCTGTTTACTTTTCTATTTTCTTTTCTATTTTCTAAACACATTTTTTTCGTTGGAAAATAATGCATAGAAAAAGAAATTTAAAACTGTATAGAGCTCTCTGGGCCGAAACCGGCCTGCTGGGAGAGCCACGCCGCGCGCGCCGGCCTCGGCTCGTCTTGGGCCGCCCCACCTCCTCTTTAGCCCAAAAGCCCGCAGCAGGTTAGGGTTTCGATCTCTGCCGTCGAATTTCATCCAACGGTGGCGCGCAGCGATCGGACGAACAAAACGGGTGAGCGAGCGAGGACCCAAGGAAACCCTCGGTCATTTCCTCCTCCACCCGCGCCGCTCGCTCTCCTCTGCCGCAGCGGCGGCTGCACCGGCAACGCCGGCCGCCCGCGCTCCGGAGACGGCGACGAGCACCACCGTGCCCGTGCGCGCCCCCTCCCTTTCCCCTTCCTCTCTTCCTTTCCACCTTTCTGTGACGGAGAGAGGCCCAATGCGTGCTGACCTCCTCTGCTCCCTGTGCGCTCGCGCCCGGCGATGAACCACCGTGGCTGCGGAGCACCAGGCGGCGGCGGCGAAGGCTACCGCGCCGGCGCCTGCCACTCTTTCCATCCCCCTTCCCTCTTTCCACTCTTCACCAACATGTGACAGAGAGAGAGAGAAAGAGGAGCGCGGCAACGCTGCGCCGTGGCCATCCTCCTCGCCGGTCGCGCGTCCTCCTGTGACACCCCCTGTCATTAGCTACAGTAATCACTTTTGATAATGACATGTCAGCATGATTAATAGTGCATAATCATCATTAGCATCATACTGCATTTCAACTCCTAAGTCAAATTCAAAATTTAAATGAAAGTGGAATATAAAAGTTGTCCAACATAGAAACTAAAATGTCAGATAATTAACAAATATTCCAGAGGCTATTCTAAAATTGAAACCAACATCATTGGAATTGGATAAGTGACTCGAACAACCTCAAACAGTGGATAAAGATAATATTTAATAACCATTTATTAAATCTGAAATAAATATGGAATTATATTTTGTCCAAACTAATTTTAGGTGTTAGGGAATAATGCACTGGTATTTATGAAATAGGTCACACTTTTTACAAAAACCATTTTGAGGCCTAGCTATTTACTAGATTGAGAAAGGAGAATAAAGAAAAGGAAAAAGAAACAGGAAAAAGGATAAAGGAAAAAAACCCCCCCCTCTGGCCCCACTGGGCCGTAGCCCAGCTGGCCCACCGGCCCACCCCCACTCTCCCCTTATCCCCCTGGAGACCCAAACCCTAAATCCCCACCCCCCCCCCCCCCACCGACAGATCCCCCCCCTCTCTCTCGCTCACTTCCCCCCCCCACCCACCCGATCCAGATCGGGCGCAGGGCCGCGCGCCCTCGACGCGCCACCGCCGCCCCGGCGCCGCCTCCCCCTCGCCAACGCCGACGCGGGCTGCCCCGTCGCCACGCCACCTCGTCGCCGGACCTCGCCGCCTCGCCGACTCCACCGACGCCGGCCTCCCCGTCGCACCGTCGTCTCCGGCCTCCACCCCGAGCCCTCTCGCGCTCGACGCCGACGCCCCGCCTCAACCCCGTCGCCGACCCTCCTCCACGAGCTCGAGCCCGCTGCCCCGTCCCTGCAAATCTCGGTGAGGCCCCAGGCTCCCCTCCCCTGCCCGTGCCGCGCACGAGCGCCGCCCCCGCCACCGCGCGCGGCTCGCCAGTGCTCGCTCGCCCGGCCGTTGCGCGCTCGCCGCGGCGCACCGCGCCCCCCCCTCTGCGCTGCCACTCGCGCGCCACCGCGCTGCCGCTCCGGCCACCGCGCGCGTCCCACGCCTCCGGCCTCGCCCCGCCCGCGCCCGCGCCCGCGTCGGCCCGCGGTGCCCGACTGCGGCCGCGCACACGCGCGCTGTGCGCCGTGCCCGTCGCCCGCGCCCGGGCCGGGCCACTGCCCGATGGGCCCCGCCACCCCCTGTGCCACTGGCCCGTGGGGCCGAACCCCCCTGTGCCACTGCCAAACGGGCCCACGGCCCAGAACAAAAAAAAAAAGAAAAAGAAAATAATATAGAAAATAAAATAAAAGCAAAATAAAAATAAATAAATAAATAATTAGATAAATTAATTAGTTAATTAATCCTGATTAGGTTAATCCAATTAACTAATTAGTGTTAATTAAACAGTAATTAGTAATTAACTTAATTAACCGATGACATCAGCATGAGGTCATGCTGATGTCATCATCAGCACTGTTTCGGATAATGTTGAATTAAATAATTAATTAAATTTCAGAAATTAATAAAAACTTTAAAAAATCATATTAAATAAACCGTAACTCCGATGAAAATATTTTATACATGAAACTTGCTCAGAACGACGATACGAACCCGGATACGCCCTCCGTATTCCCGTTAGACGCCCGCAACTATAAGAACGTTGAACAATTAGACCGATTTCGATAAATGAATAGTGCCCAACGTTAATTAAATAAATCCAAATAAATTCCTAAATTAACTAAATCGTTTAGTTAGGCAGTAGAACACCCCGGCATATCATTTAGACATGTCATACATGTTGTTTGCATTATTGCCGTGAATTTATTGTTTCTCTCCCCCTCCTTCTCTCTCTCGATAGACGCTGAGACCGACGGCGCTGCACCAGGATACGACTACTCTACCGACCAGCAGCCCGTTGACGACCTTCCCCTATTGCCAGAGCAACCAGGCAAGCCCCCCCCCCCTTGAGCATTCCAGATATCGCCCATTCTATTCTCCTGCTTGCATTAGATTTCGCTACTGTTAATGTATGCTCCTATTCTGATGCATAGCCTGCTGTTGTAACCTGTTCATTGCTACCTTACCTGCCTATGATAAACTGTTTAGTATAGGTTGGTGATGAACCATCAGTGACCCCACCACCTTACCCTTGTTGCCCCTGCTTGATCATCGACGACTCGATCAACGTGATCGTCGACCAGAGACCGACACCTCACTTCACACCCCCTAAGTTGTACGACTCTGCGTAGTAACTATCGAGTGCCGAGGGTGATACCTCGTAACGCACTCACGATGAATACTCTGCAGTATAGCTGTTCGGTCGTGGTCATCGAGGGTGATTCCTCCTTCTCCATTTCCGATACGACTCTGTCGTGCGACCCCTCAGTGTGAACCTCGAGGGTGATACCTCATACGTTCACCCTGATGATTTGACCACACGGCTACTTGACCTTTGTCACAGGCGGGTCCACCCTGGTGGGTACCCGCTGGGGATCTATGATTTCGGGTGTGCCGGAAGGGCACTCGAGTGTGACATTGTGGCGGAGCATCAGAGACTCTGATTGTCTCCGCTTGATACTAATTGAGCCTATTGGATTTGGGTGTGTGATCTGAGTGGGTCGACGTGCCCTATACGCACTACCACCACGTGGGATAATGGTTATGGGACCCTCTGCAAAGTACGTTTCCCCGAAAGCTCGTCTGACGTCACGATTCACCGTGCGGGCTGATTGTCGGGATTGGGCTGGATACTTCACTGACGAGTTCAGTGTCGCGCCTGCACCCCGGCCAGTCTCGCAACGCGCAGGGTGCCCAGGGCGATGGCCCGAGACCTCTGGGTGCATAGGTTAGTCCGGCGTGCTGACCTCTCTGCCGAGCCTAGGTAGGGCGCTGCTTTGTGTTGATCTTCCGAGGACGGGCATTACCCAGCAAGTGTGTCCGGCCAGAGTTGATCGAGCGTGTTGGGTAACAGTAGTGCACCCCTGCAGGGATGAATCTTCTATCGATAGCCGGTCCTACGGTAAAGGACGCTCAGTTTGTGTATCCCGATCTACTACTTAAACTGGATACTTGTTACTTAATTGAAGCTTCGGGATTACTTTCTCGCTGGGAGTCGAGGAAAGATCTTTGAGCTGTACTTCAACATGTTTGCTAAATAAAATGCTATTCTACTCTCTTCTACTGCTGCAAGATGATGGCTTTGAGAAGATGTTTGAAGATGCTAGTCTTCGATAGGACTAGGCCTTTCTCTCTATTCTGGCATTTCTGCAGCCCAGTCCACATATACAGCCTTTTCTCCATTGATAATGTTGCATATGTAGTATAGATCCTTGCTTGCTGAGTACTTCGGATGAGTACTCACGGTTGCTTTATTTTCTCTTTTCCCCCATATACCCCACCTTGATGATACACCAGACGATGGAGTCCTGGAGCTAGATGCCACCACCGGAGCTTACTACCAGGAGGGTCCAGAGGGTACTTACTACTGGATCGAGCCAGATGACCAGGAGTAGGATCGGAGGCTCCCAGGCAGGAGGCCAACGCCTTTCGATCTAGTGTCGCTGTTTGTGCTAGCCTTCTTAAGGCAAAACTTGTCTAACTATGTCTGTACTCAGATAATATTTGTATGACTGACTTATGTATTCGGATCTTCGGATCCCTGGTTTGTAATATTGTGGACCTCCGTTTAAATTGTGTTAGAGTTGTGTTGTGATATCTTCCCGTGAGTCCCTGTGCTTGATCGTACACGTTTGCGTGTATGATTAGTGTACGATTGAACCGGGGGCGTCATACCTCCCTGTGCGGTGAGCACGCCGCCGTCGTGGGATTTGACTGCCGTGCCCCCCTTCTCCTTTTCCGGCGAGCCCGGAGGCTTGCTCCGGTGGTTCTTCTTCCGGACGGCTCGGCGTGCCGATGCCCGTCCGGATCGAGAGGAACGGGCGCGGCCTTGCGGCGGCGCACTTTGCCGGCGAGCCCTAGGCCCTCTCCGGTGAGATCTTTGCCCTGTCGAGGGTTCTTTTTGGGGGGAGGGGATATCTTTTTTTCTGTATATCCTTTGTACCGAAAAATCTTAGCCTAGCATTGGCCTGATACCATTGTTAGACCCTCTGGATCGGGGTAGGCTAGAGATCCCGGTAGATTACCTTCTCCTTGTCCTGTTGAGCTCGAGCCGGAGGCCATGGTGATGCAGGTGGCGATGGTGGTGAGTGTGCGGGTGTGTGCGAAGTGGCGGCGGTGATGGAGCTTCCCGTCGGCCTAGCGCTAACCCTAGATCGGTAGGGGGTGTTCGGTGGTGTTGGGTGCACGGTCAACTTGGTGATCCGTGCCCCGGCACTCCACCTCTTTATATATGACGCTGGCGACAGGGACCCACCAACCAGATGCGGTTGGGCGCCCCCGATCAGGGCGCGAGTCAAGTTTCAGATCGAGCCGTTGGACTCGATCCGGGAGGAGATCAACCTAACTACTGCAACTAGCTAGCTGCTGCTAGTGGCGATGTGTTGGCCATTATTTGGATATAATGAAATAGCTACACACAGGTGGGCTAGTATCGTTGCTGCTAGTATATATTTGCTGCAATTGTACGTATAGACTTACAGTTAGTTGTTTTATCAAACATGTTTTGGTAATTACAGGGAGATGCATCTGCATGAAGAAGAAGAAGAAGAAGAAGATCTGGAAGATCTTACTTCATGCATCCATGCATGCATCAGCTTGCGTAGTACTAGTATGAAGAAGAGCAGACGGCGCCGATCCAGCACTTGGTCGGTGAGTGTTAGTCCAACGCAGCGTCCCTGCTGCTGTGACTGTGAGAGCCAACAGCCGCTGCTGTGCATCCCGTCCAACCACACAAAACTAAGCATAGCGTTGGTGTTTTCCACGGTGCACGTGAGGTGTGAGGAGCCGTGTAGGTTCCCCATGCACGCACATCACATCTGCATGCACACCTACTAGTAGCTTACATTACATGGGATCCTCCTCGGCCGCGGTACAACGGGGCGAGCTACAGTGTTCATGGCGCGCCGGCCATAGAATATTCAGCGCCAGGTCGGGTCCGTCCGGGGGGGCTCGGTTGCCGTGCTTCCTGCCCAAGCTTTGACCGTCAAAGCGCCGGGGAACACTGCAAAAAGGAGCGGTTAAAAGTGAAAAAAGAGCACGGCTCGCTCCTTCCGCATGCATGCGTTGAACAAACAAAAAGGCTGACCAGCTAATCTGACGGTGAAGGAACACGTTTACCTCCCTAGCTCGAGTTCGTGTTAAAAATTGCTAGCATCAATTTCCTTTTTTTTTCTGTGTGTCCAAAAAGGCCGAGCCGCGACGAAGCCGGACAGCCGGCCGGGCCGAACAACATGCGCCTATGGTCAACAAATCAAGCGCTGGCTCGTCTGTCTAGCGGCTGTATTTTTGGCGTCCATGCGCGCGCGTCTTCGCGTTCCCTCTGCACGCACGCGAGGCACCGGCTGCTTAATCTACACGAAGGGTTTAAGAGTATTTTTTTCCAAAAAGGGGCGCTTTATTACTTAAAAGTTCAAGCATTACACCTGGCCTCTGCATACTAAGATGCTCACAGCCAAATAAAGTCCTCTCACACAAATGAAAAATAAAAATGCGAAATACAAAGAAACATGTAGAGTATGTATAACGCCTAAAGTGGAGGTGGGCCAATCCTAAGATCATGCTGCCACCCATGTTGGATAAAAGTATCCCTCGCCGTATCCTCCAATCGTGTACACACCTTCGTAAACAAGTCTCGGTTCTTCACGCGTTGTAGAGAAGACCATAAACAAAGAGTCCCGATACATTTGTAGATAACCTGCATCAGAGAAGTACTTTTATCATTAAAAACCTTATCATTTCTATATAGCCAAAGCGACCAAATAACGGTAAGCGCTCCCACCCTAAGAAGAGTTTTCAACCTGTGATCAATCCCATGTAACCAGTTGCCAAATACATTAGCAACACTACAAGGAGAATACAAGCCAGAAGCTATCTGGATGACTGACCATATAGAACGAGCCAATTTGCATTGGAAGAACAAATGTTTTATTGTCTCATCATGGTGACAAAAGACACATTGTGGACTTTCATGCCAATTCCTCTGAATAAGGTTGTCTTTAGTAAGAATGACTCCGCGACGAAGATACTATGCAAAGATTTTATTCTTAAGAGGTATCTTCATTTTCCAGATCTTCTTGTTATTATCAACTGGCACATCAGACTGGATTAACGCTCTATACATTGACTCCACTGAGAATTGTCCATTCCCATGGAGGTTCCATCGGAAAACATCGGACCCATGTGACAATTGCACCATGGACAACCGCTGGAGCAGGATGTTCCACGATTGTAGTCTGGGTCCAATTAAATTTCTTCTGAATGACACATTTGGCGGAAATGATTCCATTACCGTGGCAATAGTATCACCCTTGTGGCGCACAATATTGTATAGAGCTGAATATTGTTCCCGGAGTGTGGTATTTCCTAGCCACTTGTCCTCCCAGAATCTAATTTTCGAGCCGTCCTTAATCGAGAAGGATCCATAGCCAAAAAAATATTTCTTCATAGCCATTAGACCCGCCCAAAAATGGGAATCTCCGGGCTTCCAGTATACTTGGGATACCGCCTTGGAACCCACATATTTCCTCCTTAGGAGGGTTTGCCATACACCATCTTCTGTCAGTAATTTAAACAACCATTTATCGAGGAGGGCCCTATTCTTAACCTCAAGGTCATGAATGCCCAACCCGCCTTGGTCTTTGGGACGGCAAACCACACTCCATTTAGTCAGTCGATATTTCCTTCTCTCGCTATCTCCTTGCCAAAAGAATCTTGATCGGAAATAATCCAATCTATGTAAAACTCCTTTCGGCAACTGGAAGAAGGAAATCATATATAGTACCATATTACTTAGTACTGAATTTATGAGGACCAATCTTCCACCAGAGACAACAGTTTACCTTTCCAACTGCTAAGTCTTTTTTGCAGTCTCTCCTTGACGTGTTTCCATTCAGCATTTGTGAGTCTCTGATAATGTATCGGTATTCCCAAATATGTGATCGGAAACTGGCCCAACCCGCATCCGAACAATTCAGCGTACAGGTGGGCCTCGTTTTGAGCGTCGCCAAAGCAAAACAATTCACTTTTATGAAAATTGATCTGGAGACCCGAGCGTTCCTCGAATGCTGATAAAATCAGTTTCATATTTCTCGCTTTCTCGAGGTCATGATCCATGAAGAGAATCGTATCGTCAGCATATTGAAGTATAGAGAGACCACCATCAACTAGATGATTTACTACCCCATCAATTTGGCCATCAACCTTGGCACGCTCAATCATGACCGCTAGCATATCCGCCACTATATTAAATAGCATGGGCGATACCGAATCACCTTGTCGCAATCCCTTCTTCGTTTGGAAATAGTGTCCGATGTCATCATTGACCTTAATGGCAACACTACCTCCAGAAATGAAGTTATGGACCATGGCGCGCCACTCTGCAGAAAATCCTTTCATTCTGAGAGTCTGTTGAAGAAAGGGCCACTTGACTTTGTCATAAGCTTTTTCAAAGTCTATTTTGAGTACCACCCCATTCAGCTTTTTTTGGTGTAATTCATGGACTGTTTCATGAAGGATAACGACTCCATCTAGGATGTGTGTGCCTTGCATAAATGCAGTCTGTGAAGGTCGAACCACATGTTCAGCAACCGAATTTAGCCTTATAGTCGCAACCTTCGTGAATATTTTAAAACTAACATTAAGGAGGCAAATAGGTCTATATTGTTGTATCCTTTCAGCCTCATTAACCTTAGGTAGTAAAATAATCTCACCGAAGTTTAAGCGAAACAATTCAAGTTGGCCAGCATGAAGGTCGCTAAACAAAAGTAGGAGATCCGGTTTGATGACTTCCCAGAAGTTCTGATAGAATTCAGCAGGGAAACCATCCGGACCCGGGGCTTTGTTATGCTCCATTAGGAAAACTGCCTTTCTAACTTCCTCCTCCGAGTATGGGGCTGTTAGAAGGCTGTTTTCCTCATCAGAGACCTGGGGGATGTCATCTGTTCGGGACTCATCCATCGAGAAGTTTCCTTCCTCTGGGGCTCCGAACAGTTTTTTATAATAATTAGTTATATAAGATTTAAGTTGCTCATGCCCCTCAATCATGCCCTCGTCCTGTTGTAGGGAATGAATAATTTTCTTCTTGTGTCTACCATTGGCGACTCCATGGAAGTATCTAGTATTCGAATCACCTTTCAGGATAAACTGAGAGTTAGAATGTTGGTACCATTTAAGTTCCTCTTCATGCAGCATGTTAGCTATCTGTGCATTCGAATGATTCTTGATCTTGATTTCATGCTCAGATAGGGGTCTAACCTCCGCCAAAGCTTCTAAATCATCAATGATATATGAAATACGAAGCTTCTCCTTTTTGAGGAAACCTACTGTATGCCTAGCCCAACCACCAAGGAATTTACGTAATGCACATATTTTGTTATTCCATCTATGTATTGGGGTAGGCCCGGCCACCGGTTTCTCCCACACCTCCTTGACCATATCATGGAAGCCATCCCGAAGCAACCGCCCAAGTTTGAATTTGAACTTGCGTCTATGTTGTGGTCGTGGCAATCCAGTACTTAGGAGAATGGGTGCGTGTTCTAATATAGCCTCGATACGAGGTAGAGCACGAACAGACACCATAGGAAATTTAGATTCCCAGTCAGTATCCATTAAAACGCGATTTAGTTTCTCATATGTCGGTTCCGGAAGACTGTTCGCCCAAGTGAATTGTCCTCCAATCATGGACACCTCTCGTAGATCTAGACTGTCAATGACAGCGTTGAAAAGGAAAGGCCAATGATTATCAAACCTACCGCGGCTTTTCTCATTTGGAAATCGAAGCAAATTGAAATCCCCACCTATAAGAATGGGATATGGATTATCTTTCGCCAGATTAACCAATTCACGGAGAAAATCGGCCTTGAACTCATCCTGGGCTACCCCATACACGGGGACGAGGGTCCATGTGAAGTTATCGGCCTTGTTGCAAATATGGAGTTTAACATGAAACTCACCATTCGAACTAGCCAAAACATCCATAGTGCCTGTATTTACGCCAAGTAAAATGCCCCCAGAACGACCTCTAAGCGGTCATGAAACCCAAGTAAAGTCCATCCCGCCTGAAAGACGGTTAAGTAGACTCACTGAGAATTCACGTCTTCCCGTTTCAGAGATAGCCAAAAAGTCTAAATTTTGTTCCCTATTACATTCTGCAATGAATAAATGTTTAGCCAAGTCTCGAAGAACTCTACTATTAAAAAACATTCCATTCATGAGGAAACAATAGGAGATTTAGAACACTTTGCCCTCTTATGGGTCTTACTATCTTTTTTCGAACGTGCGGTCTTTGATTTACGTCCAGATGCTGTAAGTTCAATCAATGAACTAAGCTCGGGTTCATCTAGACCCACGTCCGAAACCGCTCCTACTAAATGAGAGAGTAGCTGACCATCTGATGTGGCATGCAGCTCCTCCTCCTCAGTATGAGAGGCATAAGACTTGCTAGAAACACTTGGAGTAACTTTTAATCGGTCATATTCCAAATGTTTCAAAGCGTTAGTCGAAATAGAAATATCCTTCTCATTCTTTCCAAGACTAACACCCACATTATTTAACTTAGAAAAGATGGCAGTATTAGAAAAAACTAAAAAGGATTTGGGTGACGACGTAATACCTTGGTTGTCGAGGTTCTGCGCTGCCTTACGCCGCATAGCCTTGGCCATGGAGTCCTCATCTGTGTCCATAGAACCGTCGTCGGCAATCGTATGCCGACTACTCCGTCGTGTAGGTGTCGTCCCCATCGGAGGTCGTGGCGCCCGCTCTACTGCGGGTGGAGGGGATGATGGTGGAGTAGCAACCCCCTCCCTGACAGTCTCAACCGCAGGCTCGAGCGACGAGATCGCCGTCTGGAGTGTGTCAGGGACCGGACCAGTCATACCAGTGAATGCGGTAGGGATGGACGTGGCCGGCTCCACCTGTGGCTGAAGGGTGTCCAGCATCATAGACTCACCCGCTGTTGCAATCGAGGCAGAAGGAGTTTGCATGGCCTTGGCGAACACGTCCGTTGTCACTTGGGGCCTAAGAGCAGCCACGCGTGCATGCATGCATGGCTGCACACCCGAGGCAGGCCGTACAACAGCACGTCCAACCGGTGTATTGATACGTCTCCGTTGTATCTATAATATTTGATTGTTTCATGCCAATATTATACAACTTTCACATACTTTTGGCAACATTTTATATGATTTATTGGACTAACCTATTGATCCAGTGCCCAGTGCCAGTTCCTGTTTGTTGCATGTTTTTTGTATCACAGAATATCCATATCAAACGGAGTCCAAACATGATAAAAATTTACGGAGAATTATTTTGGAATATATGTGATTTTTGGGAGGTGGAATCAACGCAAACGGAGGCCCACTGCCTCCACAATCCATCAGGGTGCGTCGGGCACCCCCTGGCGCGCCCAGGTGTCTTGTGCCCTCCATGTAAGTCGGTTGGGACCCTTCTTCGGGCGAAAGAAATATAATATATGAAAAAAAAATTGTGTAAAAATTTCAGCGCAATCGGAGTTATGGATCTCCGGGAATTTAAGAAACGGTGAAGGGCCAGAAAACAGGAACGCGAAATAGAAGAGAACAGAGAGACAGATCCAATCTCAGAGGGGCTCTCACCCCTCCGCCGCCATGGAGGCCATGGACCAGAGGGGGAACCCTCCTCCCATCTAGGGGGGAGGCCAAGGAAGAATAAGAAGGAGGGGGGCTCTCTCCCCCTCTCTTCCGGTGGCGCCGGAACGCCGCCGGGGCAATCATCGTGTGACGGCGATCTACTCCAACAACTCCGTCATCTTCATCAACATCTTCATCACCTTCCCCCATCTATATTCAGCGGTGCACTCTCCCGCAAACCGCTGTACCCTCTACTTGAACATGGTGCTTTATGCTTCATATTACTATCCAATGATATGTTGCCATCCTATGATGTCTGAGTAGATTTTTGTTGTCCTACCGGTAATTGGTGAATTGCTATGGTTGATTTAATTTGCTTGTGGTTATGTTGCTTTCCTTTGGTGCCCATCATATGAGTGCGCATGTTGATCACACCATAGGGTTAGTAGTATGTTGATAGGACTATGCATTGGAGGCAAGGGTAGCAGAAGCTTCTTCCTAAACATAGAAATTGATGCGTAAAGGATTGAAGGGGGACCAATATATATCTTAATGCTATGGTTGGGTTTTACCTTAATGAACGTTAGTAGTTGCGGATGCTTGCTAATAGTTCCAATCATAAGTGCATAGAATTCCAAGTAAGGGACGACATGCTAGCAGTGGCCTCTCCCACATAAAAACTTGCTATCGGTCTAGTAACATAGTCAATTGCTAAGGGACAATTCCGCAAATCCTACCACCACTAATCCACACTCGTTTTACTAAACTTAATTGTTTCTTTATTTAAACAGCACCTAACTTTTATTTTCACGTTCTTTATTATCTTGCATACCTATCCACACCTACAAAGTACTTCTAGTTTTATTCTTGTTCTAGGTAAAGCAAAAGTTAAGTGTGCGTAGAGTTGTATCGGTGGTCGATAGAACTTGAGGGAATATTTGTTCTACCTTTAGCTCCTCATTGGGTTCGACACTCTTATTTATCGAAAAGGGCTACAAACGACCCCCTATACTTGTGGGTTATCAAGACCTTTTTCTGGCGCCGTTGCCGGGGAGCAATAGCGTGGGGTGAATATTCTCGTGTGTGCTTGTTTGCTTTATCACTAAGTAGTTTTTATTTTCTGTTCTAAGTTGTTCTCTATGTTTAGTTATGGATATGGAACATGAAATACCAAAAAAAATAGTTGTACTTGCTACTCATGGAGATGGGGAACCTCCTAAAACCCTCGATGCTCGTTATGTGAAAAATATTAAACACTACTTTGATAATTGTAACACCCCCTGTATTAAGCTACAGTGATCACCCTTTTGATGAGGCCATGTCATCATGATAAATAGTGCATAATCATCATTAGCATCATATTGCATTTCAACTCCTAAGTCAAATTCAAATTTAATTGAAAGTGGAATATAAAAGTTGTCCAACATAGAAACTAAAATGTCAGATAAGTAACAAATATTCCAGAGGCTATTCTAAAATTGAAACCAACATCATTGGAATTGGATAAGTGACTCGAACAACCTCAAACAGTGGATAAAGATAATATTTAGTAACCATTTATTAAATCTGAAATAAATATGGAATTATGTTTTGCCCAAACTAGTTTTAGGTGTTAGGGAATAATGCACTGGTATTTATGAAATAGGTCACACTTTTTACAAAAACCATTTGGGGCCTAAACATTTAACAGTAGAGAAAAGAGAATAAAGAAAAGGAAAAAAAAAGAAACAGAAAAGGATAAAGGAACCCCCCCCCGACTGGGCCTCGGCCCAGCAAGCCACCGGGCCGCCAGGCCGGCCAGCCGGCCGGCCCACCTGCGCCCCCCTCTCTATATGGCCTCCCCAGGAGACCCGAACCCTAGCCGCTCCCCACCCCCCCCTCGCTCACTCCCCTCACCTCCCCCCCCGATCCAGATCGGGCGCAGGCCCGATCCCGCGCTGCCCCGCGCCTCGCCGACGCCGCTCGCCGACGCCGCCCCGTCGCCGCCTCCCCCTCGTCAGCCCCCACCTCCCGATCCAGATCGGGATCGGGATCGCGGGAACGACCGTGCCATCGCCCCGGATCGCTGTCGCCGTCGCCGTTGGACGCCGCCGCCCGGAGCCCGCTCTCCCTCGCCGGCCTGCTCCCTCGACGCCGCTCGCCCCGACGCGCCCGACCGCGCCGCCTCGCCCTCGCCGCACGACGCCACCGCCCGGAGCGCTCCCTCGCCGGTCTGCCTCGTCTACGTCGCCGCTTCGTCCCCGCCGGCCTGCCTCCCCATCGCCGTCGTCCCCGTCGACCACCCCGACCCCCGCTGCCCCGTCCCTACGGATCACGGTGAGGCCTCGGGCCTCTTCCCCCCTTTCTTCTCCCGCGCCTCGCCGCGCTCTGCCGCACGCGCGCGCGCGCCGCCCACTGCCCTCGCTCGCGCGCCCGCGTCGCTCCTCGCCGCCAACCGCCCGCTCCGGCCGTACCCCTCCACGGCCCCGGCGTCTCCCTCCGGAGGCCGCCGCATCGCCACGGCCCCGCCCCGCAGTGGCCTCGCCGCGCCGCGCTCCGGCCTTGGCCTCGCCTCTGGTGCACGCGCGCGCGCTGGCCCGGACGTGTCCGGTGTCCGAACAGACACGGCCCGGACATGTCCGCCCCGGCCCTATGACAGATGGGGCCCAGCCCCTAAAAACGAATTAAAAGAAAATGTAATAAAAATAAAAGAAATAAAAATAAATAATTAAAATAATTAATTAATTAATTAGTTAATTAATTAGTTAATTAATCCTGATTAGGTTAATCTAATTAACTAATTAGTGTTAATTAAACAGTAATTAGTAATTAACTCAATTAACTGCTGACGTCAGCATGATGTCATGCTGGCGTCATCAATCACTGTTTCGGATAATGTTGAATTGAATAATTAATTAAAATTTCAGAAATTAATAAAAACTTTAGAAAATCATATCTTTTAAACCGTAACTCCGATGAAAATATTTTATATATGAAACTTGCTCAGAACGACGATACGAACCTGAATACATCCTCTGTATTCCCGTCAGATGCCCGCAGCTATAAGAACGTTGAACAATTAGACCGATTTCGATAAATGAATAGTGTCCAACCCTAATTAAATAAATCCGAATAAATTCCTAAATTAACTAAATCGCTTAGTTAGGCTGTATATCACCCTGGCCCTGCGTTTAGACATGTCATGCATCCCTGTTGCATCATTGCCGTGTGTTTACTGTTTCTTCCCCCTCTTCTCTTCGGTAGACTACGAGACCGACGCAGCTGCTGGTGCCCCGACCGACTACGTTGTTGACGACCCCTACTTGCCAGAGCAACCAGGCAAGCCCCCCCCTTGATCACCAGATATCGCCTATTCTTCTCTATACTGCTTGCATTAGAGTAGTGTAGCCTGTTACTGCTTTCGGTTAATCCTATTCTGCTGCATAGCCTGTCACTGTTGCTACATCTGTTGATACCTTACCTGCAATCCTAAATGCCTAGTGTAGGATGCTAGTTTATCATCATTGGCCCTGCATTCTTGTCAGTCTGCCTTGCTATACTATCGGGCCGTGATCACTCGGGAGGTGATCACGGGTTATACTATACCTATTTACATACTATACAAATGGTGACTAAAGTCGGGTCGGCTCGAAGAGTACCCGCGAGTGATTCACGGATTGGGGGCTGAAAGGACCTTTGTCCCCACGGCCCTTTGTGTGGATCTTTGTGGCGGAGCGACAGGGCAGGTTGTGACCACCTAGGAGACAGGTGGGCCAGGCCCTGGTCGGCGTTCGCGTTTACTTCATAATAACACGTTTAACGAGATTGGATATTTGATCTGAGTCTGGCCACTGGCCTATACGCACTAACCAACTACGCGGGAGTAGTTATGGGTATCCCGGCGTCGTGGTATCAGCTGAAGCCTTCTTGACGTCAGCGACCGAGCGGCGCGCGCCGTGTTGGACCGCGCTAACGTAACCGCCGTGATCGTGTGGGTTGCTAGGTCTGCTCGCGGCCGCGTACGCAACGTGCAGGAGCGCACTGGCGATGGGCCCAGACCCCAGAGTGCCTAGGATTAGTCCGGCGTGCTGACCTCTCTGTTGAGCCTAGGTGGGGCTGCGACGTGTGGATCTTCCGAGGCCGGGCATGACCCAGGAAAGTGTGTCCGGCCAAAGGGGATCGAGCGTGTTGGGGAATATGTGGTGCACCCCTGCAGGGAAGTTTATCTATTCGAATAGCCGTGTCCCTCGGTAAAAGGACGACCCGGAGTTGTATTCCGACCTCATGACAACTAGAAATGGATACTTAATAAAACACACCCTTACAAGTGACAGATATAACCCGGTGGTCGCTCTCTCGCATGGTGGCGACGAGAGGATCGACGGGTAGGATTATGCTATACGTTGTTGTTTGGTTAACTTCCAACTAATCTCTTCTATTGCTTCAAGATGGAGGCTGCCAGAAGCGTAGTCTTCGACAGGACTAGCTATCCCCCTCTTATTCTGGCATTCTGCAGTTCAGTCCACCGATATTGCCTCTTTACACATATACCATGCATATGTAGTATAGATCCTTGCTTGCGAGTACTTTGGATGAGTACTCACGGTTGCTTTCCCCCTCCTTTTCCCCCCCTTTCCCTTCTTGTTGGTTGTCGCAACCAGATGCTGGAGCCCAGGAGCCAGACGCCACCTTCGACGACTACTACCACCAGGGCGGAGCCTACTACTACGTCCAGGACGCCGACGACCAGGAGTAGGTAGGAGGATCCCAGGCAGGAGGCCCTGCGCCTGTTCGATCTGTTGTATCCCTGTTTGTGCTAGCCATCTTATGGCACCTTGTTTAACCTATGTCTGTACTCAGATATTGTTGCTTCCGCTGACTCGTCTATGATCGAGCATTTGTATTCGAGCCCTCGTGGCCCCTGGCTTGTATTATGATGCTTGTATGACTTATTTATGTTTTAGAGTTGTGTTGTGATATCTTCCCGTGAGTCCCTGATCTTGATCGTACACGTTTGCGTGCATGATTAGTGTACGATCGAGCCGGGGGCGCCACAATAATCCTGAGAAAACCCCATTCAACATGATAATGGGAGACACATTGGATCAACGTGAATAATTTAGGGATTATCACTCGACACAAAAAGGGAAACTGTTATGGGATCAAATTGATATGTTGCATTGGTATGCTTGGAATTTATTCCAGATATATGATTATACTTGTTGCTCTAGGATGAAGGCTCCATACCTTCCCTTTTCATGCAAATTTAATGAAAATGAAACCTTGGCTTCTTATGCTAATAGTAGATATGATTACTATGATGTGGAACAAATAGAAGAATTTGTTGCTTTTAAGGGTGCTTATGAAATTAAATCTATGTTTAAAAAGTATGAAGATTTGGATGATTCAGTTTATAGACCTGAAAATTTTGCTATACTTAAATATTGCTATGAGAATTATAAATACAATTCCGATATTGATGTATTTATTGAGAAAGTCTCCGCTGTCCAAGAAGAGACTAATATTTTGCAGGAGTCTATGAAAGAAGGAATTGATGAAACTGTGAGCTCATTGGATGAAAAAGATGATGAGGAGAGCGAATAACAAAAGGAGGAAGAGCGGATTAGCTACCCGTGCCCACCTTCTAATGAGAGTAACTGTCCAACTCATACATTGTTTAATGTCCCTTCGTTCTTACCGAAGGATGAATGCTATGATAATTGCTATGATCCCTCAGATTCGTTTGAAATATCCCTTTTTGATGAAATTGATGCTTGCTATGCTTGTGGCCAAGATGCCAATTTGAATTATGCTTATGGAGATGAACTTGCTATAGTTCCTTATGTTGAGAATGAAATTTTTGCTATTGCACCCACACATGATAGTCCTATTATCTTTTTGAATTCTCCCAACTACACTATATCAGAGAAGTTTGCACTTATTAAGGATTATATTGATGGGTTGCGTTTTACTATTGCATATCATAATTTTGATGAATATAATATGCATGTGCTTGCTGCTCCTACTTGCAATTATTATGATAGAGGAACTATATCTCCACCTCTCTATGTTTCCAACACGAAAAAATTGCAAGAAACTGCTTATGCTATGTATTGGCCTTTACTTGATGTGCATGAATTGTTCTTTTATGACATGCCGATGCATAGAAGAGAGTTAGACTTTGTCATTGCATGATATATGTTACTTTGTGCTCACTACTAAATGCCAAATCATTGTTAATTAAAATTGGCTTTGATATACCTTGGGATCCGGGTGGATCCATTACTTGAGCACTTTATGCCTAGCTTAATGGCTTTAAAGAAAGCGCTGCCAGGGAGACAACCCGGAAGTTTTAGAGAGTAATTTTATTCTGTTGAGTGCTTTTATAAAGTTTAAAAACAAAAAATATAGAGGGGAACTTAAAAAAACTTTTTCAAAAAGAGAAGCGATTGGAAGGTTATGCATTGGAGAAGTGAGGGTCGACCTTGAACACTTGTGTTCATGCTCATGGAAACAATGTAGAATTTTTCATGGAAGTTTCTCACAAAAATAATTACCCCCTTTTACAAATCCATTGTATTATAAAAATAATGTGCCAAGATTTTCCTTTAGGATGACTAGATTGCTTGTTGGTATGTGCAGTGCAAAAACAGAAACTTTGGCTGTAGTACGTGATTTTACATTTTTTACTGGAACATCAAAAGTTACTGAAATTTTTACACAGTGCTAATATGCAATTTTTTTATTTTTTCCTAATTTTTCAGAATTTTTGGAATTACAGAAGTATGGTCAAAGTTCAGATTACTACAGACTGTCCTGTTTTTGACAGATTCTGTTTTTGATGCATTGTTTTGCTTGTTTTGATGAAACTATCAATTCTATCGGTGGTATAAGCCATGGAGAAGTTATAATACAGCAGGGATAATGCAAAAACAGAATATGAATGGGTTTGCAATAGTACTTAAAGTAGTGATTTGCTTTATTATACTAACGAATCTCACCAGTTTTCTGTTAAGTTTTGTGTGGATGAAGTGTTCAAAGATCGAGGAGGTCTCGATATGAGGAGAAGGAGGAGGAGCAAGAGTTCAATCTTGGGGATTCCCAAGGCACCCCAAGTAAATATCCAAGGAGACTCAAGCGTCTAAGCTTGGGGATGCCCTGGAAGGCATCCCATCTTTCTTCAACAAGTATCGGTATGTTTTCGTTTTCGTTCCGTTCATGTGATATGTGTAAATCTTGGAGCTTCTTTTGTGTTTAGTTTTCATTTTTATTTTATGCACCATGCTGGTATGAGATAGTCCATGGTTGATTTAAACAAAGCTTATTGCACTTCACTTATATCTTTTGAGTATGGCTTTATAGAATGCTTGATGTGCTTCACTTATATCATTTGAAGTTTGGATTGCCTGTTTCTCTTCACATAGAAAACCGTTATTTGTAGAATGCTCTTTTGCTTCACTTATACTTATTAGAGCATGGTCTTTTGTAGAAAGAATTAAACTCTCATGCTTCACTTATATCTATTTAGAGAGTTAGCAGGAATTGGTCAATTGCATGGTTAGTCATAAAATCCTACATAAAACTTGTGGATCACTGAATATGATATGTTTGATTCCTTGCAATAGTTTTGCGATATAGAGATGGAATATGTGGGAGGTACTAGTGGATGATCGTGTTCAGTAAGATATTGGTGTTAAGGTTTGTGATTCCCGAAGCATACACGTATAGTCTCTCGTTATGCTATGAAGTTGGAGCATGATTTATTATTGATTGTCTTCCTTATGAGTGGCGGTCGGGGACGAGCGATGGTCTTTTTCTACCAATCTATCCCCCTAGAAGCATGCGTAGTAGTACTTTGCTTCGAGGGCTAATAAAATTTTGCGATAAGTATATGAGTTCTTTATGACTAATGTGAGTCCATGGATTATACACACTCTTACCTTTCCGCAATTTGCTAGCCTCTACGGTACCGTGCATTGCCCTTTCTCACCTCGAGAGTCGGTGCAAACTTCGCCGGTGCATCCAAACCCCGTGATATGATACACTCTATCACACATAAGCCTTATTATATCTTCCTCAAAATAGCTACCATACCTACCTATTATGGCCCTTCCATAGCCATTCCGAGATATATTGCCATGCAACTTCCACCGCTTCCATTTTGATGACTTGAGCATTCATTATCATATTGCTTTGCATGATCATAAGATAGCTAGCATGATATTTCCATGGCTTGTCTATTTTTTCATATCGTTGTTATGCTAGATCATTGCACATCCTGATACACTACCACAGGCATTCATATAGTCATACTTTGTTCTAGGTATCGAGTTGTAATTTTTATTTCTTTTGAGTTGTAAGTAAAGAAGTGTGATGATCATCATTATTCATTATTAGAGCATGTCCCAGTGAGGAATGGATGATGGAGACTATGATTCCCCCACAAGTTAGGATGAGACTCCGGACAAATATAAAAAAAAAGAAAAAAGTGAGGCAAAAAAGAGCCCAAGAAAAGAAAAAAAGGAAAAAAATGAGAGAAAAGAGAGAAGGGGCATGCTAATTCCACACTTGTGCTTTAAAGTAGCACCATGTTTTTCATATAGAGAGTCTCCTATGTTGTCACTTCCATATACTAGTGGGAATTTTTCATTATAGAGTTAGATGCACACCCACTTAGTTTCCATGTTGAGCTTTCATACACTTATAGATCTTAGTGCATTCGTTGCATGACAATCCCTACTCCTCGCATTGATATCAATTGATGGGCATCTCCATAGCCCATTGGTTAGCCGCGTCGATGTGAGACTTTCTTACTTTTTTGTCTTCTCTATATTTACCCCTATCATCATACTCTATTCCATCCATAGTGCTATATCCATGGCTTGCGCTTATGTATTGCACGAGGGTTAAAAAATTGAAGTGCGTTAAAAAGTATGAACCAATTGCTCGACTTGTCATCGGGGTTGTGCATGATAAATACTTTGTGTTAAGAAGACAGAGCATGACAAGACTATATGATTTTGTAGGGATAGCTTTCTTTAGCGTTGATATTTTGAAAGACACGATTGTTTGTTGGGATGCCTGAGTATTGATGTCTTTATGTCAAATTATAGACTATTGCTTTGAATCACTCGTGTCTTAATATTCATGCCATGATTAGATATATGATCAAGATTATGCTAGGAAGCATTCCACATCAAAAAATTATCTTTTTTATTATTTACCTACTCGAAGACGAGCAGAAATTAAGCTTGGGGATGCTGATACGTCTCCATCGTATCTATAATTTTTGATTGTTTCATGCCAATATTATACAACTTTCACATACTTTTGGCAACATTTTATATGATTTATTGGACTAACCTATTGATCCAGTGCCCAGTGCCAGTTCCTGTTTGTTGCATGTTTTTTGTTTTGCAGAATATCCATATCAAACGAAGTCCAAACGTGATAAAAATTTACGAAGAATTATTTTGGAATATATGTGATTTTTGGGAGGTGGAATCAATGCAAATGGAGGCCCACGGCCTCCACAACCCATCAGGGCATGCCGGGCACCCCCTGGCGCGCCCAGGTGTCTTGTGCCCTCCCTGTAACTCGGTTGGGTCCCTTCTTTGGGCGTAAGAAAGATAATTTATGTAAAAAAATCGTGTAAAAATTTCAGCGCAATCGGAGTTACGGATCTCGGGAATTTAAGAAACGGTGAATGGCCACAAAACAGGAACGCGAAACAGAAGAGAACAGAGAGACAGATCCAATCTCGGAGGGGCTCTCGCCCATCCGCCGCCATGGAGGCCATGGACCAGAGGGGGAACCCTCCTCCCATCTAGGGGGAGGCCAAGGAAGAATAAGAAGGAGGGGGCTCTCTCCCCCTCTCTCCCGGTGGCGTCGGAACGCCGCCGGGGCAATCATCGTGTGACGGCGATCTACTCCAACAACTCCGTCATCTTCACCAACATCTTCATCACCTTCCCCCATCTATATTCAGTGGTCCACTCTCCCGCAACCCGCTGTACCCTCTACTTGAGCATGGTGCTTTATGCTTCATATTACTATCCAATGATATGTTGCCATCCTATGATGTCTGAGTAGATTTTTGTTGTCCTACCGGTAATTGGCGAATTGCTATGGTTGGTTTAATTTGCTTGTGGTTATGTTGCTGTCCTTTGGTGCCCATCATATGAGCGCGCATGTGGATCACACCATAGGGTTAGTAGTATGTTGATAGGACTATGCATTGGAGGGCAAGGGTAACAGAAGCTTCTTCCTAAACATAGAAATTGATGCGTACGGGATTGAAGGGGGACCAATATATATCTTAATGCTATGGCTGGGTTTTACCTTAATGAACGTTAGTAGTTGCGGATGCTTGCTAATAGTTCCAATCATAAGTGCATAGAATTCCAAGTAAGGGACAACATGCTAGCAGTGACCTCTCCCACATAAAAACTTGCTATCGGTCTAGTAACGTAGTCAATTGCTAAGGGACAATTCCGCAAATCCTACCACCACTAATCGACACTCGTTTTACTAAACTTAATTGTTTCTTTATTTAAACAGCACCTACCTTTTATTTTCACATTCTTTATTATCTTGCAAACCTATCCACACCTACAAAGTACTTCTAGTTTTATACTTGTTCTAGGTAAAGCAAATGTTAAGTGTGCGTAGAGTTGTATTGGTGGTCGATAGAACTTGAGGGAATATTTGTTCTACGTTTAGCTCCCTGTTGGGTTCGACACTCTTATTTATCGAAAAAGGCTACAAACGATCCCCTATACTTGTGGGTTATCATGTATGCATGCATGTTTGTATGCCCGGGGCCGGCCAAACAACAACACACACAACCGTTGCATGCATGCATGGCTGTACACCCTTGGGTGGCCCCTCGGCACTACGTCCAGCAGGGGCCAGCCTTCCCAGCTCGTCCCGAGCAGGTAGCCGGGTGGCCTCCTGCAGTGGTGCAGCAGGTGGCAGGTGGTTCGAAGCCCCGTCCCGTTGCTCTGCCGTGTCGTGGCTGTCTTTGCACCGTGATTGAAGCAGCTGGCTGCTTCGCTACCGTCAGTGTTGGAGACGACGGTTGCAACGCCACCTGATCCGCTGGCTCCCGGTGCACCGATGATGAGCCCCGGCACCCTGCCAAGCCGCCTGTGGCCTGCACCAATGTGAGAGCCGCGGGATGCGACGCTACCGTATGAGTAATCATAGGACCAGCACCCGGTACACCACCAAGGCCAAGGCTCGCAAGTTCCCGCTGTTGCACCTGAGTCACTTGAATGTCTTTTGCTGGGGCAGAAGTAGAAGATGAACTGATGGATGGGTTGGCAGTGTGCTCCGAGTTGTCCATCTTGTTGTCCTTCTCCTTCGCACCGCTATCATCAGCATCATCATCCTTGCGTCTCCAAATGAATGGAACAAAGTCTAGATCTAGAGTGTATCCTGCTGGCTCCCTCCTGAACATGAATGTGTAGCCCTTGAGCTTGATCACCACATTCGTCGCGACAAAAGGCCCAACATCATCCTTGTCCTTTGCCAAAATTTGAGTGTTGGTCATAGCCACTAAAATACGGACAACTCCACGGCGTCGGAGGCTAATGAGATCCACATCCAAGGTCTTACCCATAAGAGTACCAAAGGCCCATAAGCCCCAAAAATGGCGCACCGTATGGGGAACACCCTCGACATGAAGCCAGATCTGCTGAAGTTCGATCTTATGCGGAACCTCCTGTGATCTCCATGCAGTAACAGTCATCTGAGCATTAACTAACAATACGTTCATCTGGATTCCATCCACCCTGTCCAAATCGTCGAAAGACGGAAAGCTAACAAGGTAAGCATCGGACCCATGCTGAATAGCCTCCCACTTCCATTGATCATGGACCGAACATCTCCTGGCAATCTGACTTTCGATGAAGCTTGCCGGTACCATCAAGCCAGTAACCTGAACGTGTGCGATCGGTGTCTATGTCGGTGCCAAGTGCTCTTTCACCACACTATCTGGCAATTGTACAAAGTAAGTCTTCTCAGCACCAACTCCCGAAACAAAAGCATTGGGCTTAGGGAGTTTAAGAACTGGGCACCGCAACATCGGATGAGCTATTTTGTCACAAATATAATAGTAATGTTGTACAGTGCAATCTTTCGCTGCATGCATATCAACCGTGCACTTCCAGCATCAAACCCCCTTCTTAGCCTTGGTCTTGGGCACTGAAACTACCTGCACATTAGACCCTGGAGCCACCAAATCGACATGCGTAGGCATCTGTGGCTGAGGTTGCACAAACTGTTGATAATGTCCTTGCTGATACGGCTAAACGAGTTGTTGTGGTATGGGATGTTGCGAAAAGTGTTGCTGAACCGGCATGTGCTGCGGAGTAGGGTGAACACCATGCTGCAAGGCTCCACCGGCGAACTACTGTTGTTGCGGCTTCTTCTTTTTACGTTTCTGAACCGGTTGTGCCACAACCCCCCTGGATGGAATTGCGGAGGGGCGGACACCCTGGTTGGCGGAACCCCGTACATGGGAGGTTGTCCTTTGGCGGCGGCCGTACCGTATGGCGAGATGAACTACCCACCCTGGCCATAACCAGAGGCTTGCTACTGTGGAGGACCATAGTTGTATACCGGCGCCGGTCCTCGCTGCTGATGGGCCATAGTGCCGGCTGAGCCGGCCACAGCCGCTGGCAGCCGAGAAGAACCAGAGGCCGCCCCGGCGGCCGGAGGACCTCTAGGGAGCTGCCCACTCATGATCGAGTTGTCCCGTAGTGGTGGAGGAGCACCAGCCATCGGGCGTGACGGGGATGCCACGACTGCCGCGTAGGAACGTGCGGCGCCGATGGTCGGAGTTGCAGCGTGTGAAGAAGACGACGATGGGGACGGCGTAAAGGACGACGATGCAGATGGGTTGTAGAGGGGCGCCTGCACAATCACTATTGAACTCGGTGAGTCGACGTAGATCACAGACGAAGATAGCTGACTCGGGTAACCTAGCTAGAGGACCCTCAGCTTTCGTCGTAGGTAAGCCCACGATAATTTTTGGCCCGGCTCAGGCACTCCATGCAGCATGGGTCCACCCTCCGAATCAGCTATGATTTGAGTTGCCATTGATCGCGCAGTTGTTTCCGCTGAAGTCACGCCCGCCGCCGACGTGAGCACAGATGTTGGTGAAACACCGCGGCCAGCCGACGAGGCGCCCCTGGCCATGTCCAGGAATTGTCCCAAAACTGGTGGCGGTGTGACCCGGCGCGGAGGCAGCGGCCCCCTCCACTGGCCCATGCGAGGCGGGCGAGAAAGCTGCAATCCCGCCGGCGAGGACGGTGCACTCCGGCATGGTGCCGCTGCCGCAGCCGAAGCACCAGGCGAAGCGATGGTCGTTCGATCCGTTGCTCCCTCGTCTCCGGAAACCTCCTGGGCCCTGCAAGACAACGAAACCTTACCTACACAATTCACCGGCGATTCCGGCGGCGAAGATGATGGACGCTCCCAGTACCGAGATGCCGGCGTTGGAAAACCGGCATCAACCCAGAACTCTTGAACCAGCTCCGCCTCCGTTTTCCTCCTCCGGCCAATCATCGGCGTCCACTCCGGTCCGTTCTCCCCAAGACCTAGAACATCCATGGCCATCCCGATGCCGACGGCCGGGGGGGCTCCTCATTGGAGGAACCATACTCCTAACCCAGACAAGAAAACTGCGATCCACTAGCTTCGACCGCCACGGAGGACGTCGCCGGCGATGGTGGCTTGAAGGCCAGAGTTAACCGCCGGCCGCGAGCCTCCATTTTGCTAGGCCCTCCCCTGCTTTTAAGAGTATCTACAACCACATATAACAAATATGACCCCCAACACCCGTGAATGCATCCGAATGCGTCCACTAGCAATGACAGGGAACTCCTCAAATTACCATAACTTCATCTGGACACCTAATACTAGATTTTTAAATCCATATAAAAGCATGCAAACGAAAAAACATACGTACTACATCTACTCCTCGTCGGAGATGTCGACTATCTCCGTGCCCGACTCCAGGTACAGGCACTAGTACAACAAGCTGCTATACAAACGGGTTTTAACCCCTTTCCACGACGGCTTTCTGAACTGTCGCCAAGTGAGTGTGTGCAATAGGGGGTCCTTCCTGCACGACCCAGAAACCGTCGGGGATAGGCCCTCCGGTCACACATGCTAGGCAAAATGAGATCGTGTGTGACGGGCGAGCGATCAAATACAATTATACAGGCCCAATCGGTTCCGGTCGTAAGTACATCCCACACAGTCAGTCCCAAACAAATGTTTCCGTTTGTTATGTACATTCCACACAGTCAATCCAAGGAATACTTTTCCGTTCTTATGTACATCCCACACAGTCAATCCAAGAAGTACATTTCCGTTCGTATGTATATCCCACACAGTCAATCGAGGGAAAATGTTTCCGTTCGTATATACATCCCACACAGTTTTATGTATAGCCTCATGCGTGATAGGTGTAATGATCACACACGCTCTGCCTCGGTTAACCGTTTGCTTTTATTCAACTACATCACACACGATTTGATGAAGAAAACTGTATGGCATTGGGCTATCCATCCCAACCGCTTTTACTGCTAGAACCGTTTGCAAAGTTCCATGACCCATTTAGCAGGTTTATTAGTTTACAATTAATAATTCCAGTATTACGCAAATTCACATTTCATATCGAACAACTGTTTGCCAATTTCATATCAGGCACATAAATATATTTTAACATCACAGTATGATAGCTAAGTCAATGAAGGAGAACAATATTAGCTAGTTTTATCCCATATCAGGCACCGCTGATGAAGGAGAATAATATTGTTCTACCTTAAAACAGCATATAGCTAGTTCATGTTCATAAGAACAATATTAGAACAATATATTCATTTCCCTAATCGAGATCATCCAGGCTCGTCTTATCCACCTCTGCTTTCAGTTCAGTAAGAACCTGTTTTGCACTGACCAACTGGGAAAGTGCCTCCTCCTTCGCCAACACCATCTTAGCAAAGTCTAATTTAAAAAATCTGAGCTCATTCTCCATCTTCCTCTTTTTTTTCCCGCATCTTGAAATATTCTACAGCGTTGACAACACTTTCTCTATGCCTACCTCTGTTCTCTTCCCCATACATGCTCCAGAGCTTTGCTAGTCACATCTTCAAAGACTGTGGCCACTCTTGATCAACCCACTCCAGGTAAGAACACTTCTGTTCATCCTATAATATTTAAACTAGATCAGTAACAATTGTAGGGGAAATGGGTTTCTAGCAACATAGAAAATCACCAAATACATATTTTGAAAAACTGAAGACATAGGTTAATTATGACATATCTTCTCAAAAAGATCAATGTGCAAATGAATTAATTGCTACTGGGACAACAACCAAATTCTGAAACATCAGAAGCTATAATTAACTACAACAACGCTACAAGTTCTTAGTCATGTACTATAAATAACAAATTGAACATTTTATGAGGAAGCTAAATATAACTGCAACAGCATAGCGACATTGTTTGGATGACATCAAACTGATAGTAACAGGTGTGTACATGCACAAATTTAGTAACATAGAACTAATAGCACTAAGGCCGTCCACTATGTATGCCAAAACCGGTGTCAAGACATCTGTTGCTACATTTGGCACCGGTGCCCTACACTGGCGAGCCGATGCAGCGGAAAAAAATCAGGGAACAGGACTCCGGAGCACCTAGTTGCTCCGATGCCTAGTTCCTTCGTGCCATAAAGATTTAGTATTTTACTGCTTGGTTGCTCCGGTGTATGGACCAAAGTTGGCTGCACAAACTGCTGAAGCGGTGCCAAATAATTTTCTAATGGCACCGCTGATGAGGTGGCAACATTTTTAGATACTAAGTACAAACTGTGACACTGTATTAACATCCAGAATAACGTAGCACAGTGACAGTGTCTGAATCACATCTAACAAATGATTTGTAACAACGAAAGTGGGGCTAACCTTCTCTGCACATGCCAGAAATTTCCTCCCACTATCCACAGATTCAAACGCAACTAACTTCACGCATGGAGATTGATGGTGACAACGAGCAGGCAGATCTTCAGCCACCCCGCTCCATTCGTTGCAACTGATGGTCCGAGGGAGCTACAAGAGGAAGAAATGACTCAAATCGACCGCCGGGTTAAAATCCTTCATTCCAAGTCATAACCCGAGAGAGAGAAGAGAGGCATATCCGGGTGGTGAAAGAGTCGCCGTCGGAGGAGGAACCGCTGGAGAGGTCATTGAAAAAGACCATGGCGACCCCGGCGGTAGGATGCGAGACGGCGAGAGCGAGGAAGCAAGCGAGGAAGCGGCTATAGCTTCGGAAGGAAGGAAGGAGGAAACAGGGGAAATGTGACTTGTGGTCGGGGATAAAAGGGGGTGGGTAGATATTTTGGCGGTAGGCCAAAAATTTTGAAATGTGGAGGGAAACTTTGCGCGCGGTGTCGCGAGACACCATTCACTTTGAATGATTGTGTGCATCGCAAATGATTCTTCTACTTTACGCGCATGGGATGAGTTTGATAATTCAAATTTTGGTGGAAATTTCCCTGGGTACTATCCTCATCCACGTCATTGCATAATTTAACATTGCTTGCTAATTTGGGCACACAAAAGAGCGTACAGCACATAGACCATACTTACTGAATCGAGCAATTTTAGTAATTAAACAGAGCCAGTTGACCTAAACATTGCTCTAACAAAAGGCCAACATTATAAACAAAGCCTAAGTACGCATAATTTTAACAAAGCCGCCGCCGCGCCGGCCTATGCATCGCCGGTGTGAGATGAGACGTCGATGACTTGTCCTGGCGACATGCCGCCACTGGTGGACTCCGCGTCCCCCCTGCTGAAGTCGACCGCATACTCATCCTCGTCCTCGGCACCGCCCTCAAGGTTGTAGTACTCGTAGTAGTGGCTGCGCCAGAGCTCGTGTTGGTACTCCACCACTGATTCCTCGATGGACAGACTCTTTTCTACCTCGACCTCGGCCATGCGCAACTCCTCCTCCTGGCGCTCCTCGATCTCCGCCGCCTCCTGCATCTCCAACTCCCGCTCGGCGATCTCATGAGGAAGCAGGTGCTCCATGGCCACCGCTGCCTTTCCGGACGTGGGTTGCATGCTGGATTCTGAGGTGGCCTGAAATATCTTGGCGTGTGCGTCCTCGATCTTGGCGTGGATGGCCTCGACCCGGGCCAGGGCGACATCGGCGGCATGGACGGCAGGTCGAGCGCTCTCAATGTTTGCAGCCACCATCACAGCAGCTGCTGTAGCCATCTCGACTGCTGCAGCTGCCCTTTCGGCTGCCGCAGCTACCCTTTTGGCTGCCGCAGACGCCTTCTCGGCGGATGCGGCCGCGCTCGGGGAGGACGCGGCCATCGTACGGGCCCTCACGGAGCGTTTTCACGGTGTCATCTTTGCAAGAAGGGGTTGTGGGAATGGGGATTGGGATTCGTGGATTCGGGGGTTGCCGACACTGGAGCAGACGAAGCCAGCGAAGATTAAGGAGGAAGACTTAAATAGACCCACGAATTTTCATCGCAAACGGTTCCTACAGAAAAACTGTGTGTGATATTGTTGATATTTTTTATTAGCTGTGAAAGACGAATTTGGAGTAAAGTGGGAACGGATGGTGTTTTGAATGTACGAGAAAATTTGTAGTACTAATACAACTGTCATGTCAAAATTTGGAAAATTTCAGGGGTCATTTGACCTTTTAAGACATTTAAGTGATTTTCTAGCCATTTAATGACCGTAATTCAAATTTGAACTACATGTACATGTAACAGCTAACCATAACGGTTTGAAAAATCATATTTGTGTACTTGTGTGCGAGTTAATTCCATGTGCAGTAAATTGGAAGGAATTTTCAAACATATTGGTCTCACGGCTATGACACAAAGCATGGAGTGCCATGGCATTTAAATTCCAAAAAAATTAAAAAATGATCAGAAACACATGAAACCTTGCTTGACGTAATGGCATGGCAACAAAATGGTGTGGTAAAGAAATTGGCCTGTTTGACGAAAGTTTGGACACACACCCCTCACAAATCGGAGCAACTCACTAGAAGGCTCGTGGTTCCGAGAGGGAACAATGCATGTTTGATGACGAGCGGGCGATAGCTTCCTCTTATGGCCTTCAAAAAATTTCTACGGTTAACGTGCACTAATACAACTGTCATGTGAAAATTTGGAAAATTCCAGGGGTCATTTGACCTTTGTAAGACATTTAAGTGATTTTCTAGCCATTTAATGACCATAATTCAAATTTGAACTACATCTACATGCAATAGCTAACCATAACGGTTTGAAACATCATATTTGTGTACTTGTGTGTGAGTTAATTCCATGTGCAGTAAATTGGAAGGAATTTTCAAACATATTGGTCTCACGGCCTGGACACATGCATGGAGTACCATGGCATTTAAATTCCAAAAAATTAAAAAAAGATCAGAAACACATGAAACCTTGCTTGATGTAATGTCATGCCACCAAGATGATGTGGTACAAAATTTGGCATGTTTGAAGAAAGTTTAGACACACACCCCGCACAAACCGGAGCAACTCACTAGAAGACTCGTTGTTCCGAGAGGGAACAATGCATGTTTGATGACGAACGGGCGATAGCTTCCTCTTATGGCCTTCAAAAATTTTCTACAGTTAACGTGCACTAATACAACTGCCATGTGAAAATTTGGAAAATTCCAGGGGTCATTTGACCTTTTTAAGGCAATTAAGTGATTTTCTAGCCATTTAATGGCCGTAATTCAAATTTGAACTACATCTACAAGCAACGGCTAACCATAACGGTTTGAAAAATCATATTTGTGTACTTGTGTGTGAGTTAATTCCATGTTCAGTAAATTGGAACGAATTTTCAAACATATTGGTGTCAGTGCCTAGACACATGCATGGAGTGCCATGGATTTTAAATTCCAAAAAATTAAAAAATGATCAGAAACACATGAAACCTTTCTTGATGTAATGTCATGCCACCAAGATGATGTGATAAAAAATTTGGCATGTTTGACAAAAGTTTGGACACACCCCTCACAAACCGGAGCAACTCACTAGAAGGCTCATGGTTCTGAAAGGGAACAATGCATGTTTGATGACGAACGGGCGATAGCTTCCTCTTATGGCCTTCAAAATTGTTCTACATTTAACGTGCACTAATACAACTATCATGTGAAAATTTAGAAAATTCCAGCGGTCATTTGACCATTTAATACATTTAAGTGATTTTCTAGCCATTTAATGACCGTAATTCAAATTTGAACTACATCTACATGCAATGGCTAACATAACGGTTTGAAAAATCATATTTGTGTACTTGTGTGCGAGTTAATTCCATGTGCAGTAAATTCAAATGAATTTTCAAATATATTGGTGTCACGGCTTGGACACATGCATGGAGTGCAATGGCATTTAAATTCCAAAAAATTAAAAAATGATCAGAAACACATTAAACCTTGCCTGACGTAATGTCATGCCATCAAGATGACGTGGTAAAAAATTTGGCCTATTTGATGAAAGTTTGGACCCACACCCCTCACAAACCGGAGCAACTCAATAGAAGGCTCGCGGTTTCGAGAGGGAACAATGCATGTTTGATGACGAATCAACGATAGCTTCCTCTTATGGCCTTCAATTTTTTTCTACAGTTAACGTGCACTAATACACCTGTCATGTCAAAATTTGGAAAATTTCAGTGGTCATTTGACTTTTTAAAGATATTTAAGTGTTTTTCTAGCCATTTAATGATCGTAATCCAAATTTGAACTACACCTACATGCAATGGCTAACCATAATGGTTTGAAAAATCATATTTGTGTACTTGTGTGCGAGTTAATTCCTTGTGCAGTAAATTGGAACGAATTTTCAAACATATTGGTGTCACAGCTTGGACACATGCATGGAGTGCCATGGCATTTAAATTCCAAAAAATTAAAAAATGAACAGAAACACATGAAACCTTGCTTGACGTAATGTCATGCCACGAGGATGATGTGGTAAAAAAATTGGCCTGTTTGACAAAACTTTGGACACACACCCCTCATGAACCGAAGCAACACAATAGAAGGCTCGTGGTTCCGAGAGGAAAAATTGCATGTTTGATCACGAATCGATGATAGCTTCCTCTTATGGCCTTCAAAAATTTTCTACAATTTACGTGCACTAATACAACTGTCATGTCAAAATTTGGAAACTTTCAAGGGTCATTTGACCTTTTTAAGAAATTTAAGTGATTTTCTAGCCATTTAATGACCGTAATCCTAATTTGAACTACATCTACATGCAACGATTAACCATAACGGTTTGAAAAATCATATTTGTGTACTTGTGTGCGAGTTAATTCCATGTGCAGTAAATTGGAACGAATTTTCAAACATATTGGTGTCACGGCTTGGACACATGCATGGAGTGCCATGGCATTTAAATTCCAAAAAATTGAAAAATGATCAGACGATGAAAATATCTGGTGTTCAAAAAAGAAAATGTAAAGATCTGGCAAGACAACCAGGCCCCACACGATTGGCACTCTATTTCGTGCCTCGAGGTTTGGAAGGTGAGTGGCGCAGGTTATTAATCAGACGCGGTTCTGTATTGGAAACCGTCAGCTATTAAGTTCACACACGGCTTTTGCTATGGGAATCGTGTATAATTGAAACTACAGTACTCAAAAATTTCGGCGACCGGCGTGTGTACTGCTACTTCTTAAGCTTGCGTTGGTTTTTCTCTTGAAGAGGAAAGGGTGATGCAGCAAAGTAGAGATAAGTATTTCCCTCAGTTAAGAACCAAGGTATCAATCCAGTAGGAGATACACGCAAGTCTCCAATCTATGCACCTGCACAAACAATCAAACACTTGCACCCAACGCGATAAAGGGGTTGTCAATCCCTTCACGGTCACTTGCAAAGGTGAGATTTGATAGATATAGATATAAAAGCTTACTAAAACATAAAACAAAATAAATAAATTGCAGCAAGGTATTTTTGGGTTTTTTGGTTTATAGATTTGAAAATATATTATGGAAAATAGACACGGGGGCCATAGGTTTCACTAGAGGCTTCTCTCTTGAAGGCAAATAATACGGTGGGTGAACAAATTACTGTCGAGCAATTGATAGAAAAGGTTATGATGATATCCAAGGCAATGATTATGAATATAGGCATCACATCCGTGTCAAGTAGACCGAAATGATTCTGCATCTACTACTATTACTCCACACATCGACCTCTATCCAGCATGCATCTAGAGTATTAAGTTCATAAGAACGGAGTAACGCCTTAAGTAAGATGACATGATGTAGAGGGATAAACTCAAGCAATATGATGAAAACCCCATCTTTTTACCCTTGATGGCAACAATACAATACGTGCCTTGCTACCCCTATTTTGTCACTAGGTGAGGACACCGCAAGATTGAACCCAAAACTAAGCACCTCTCCCATTGCAAGAAGAACCAATCTAGTTGGCCAAACCAAACCGATAATTCGAAGAGAAATACAAAGATATCAAATCATGCATATAAGAATTCAGAGAAGATTCAAATAATATTCATAGATAAACTGATCATAAATCCACAATTCATCGGATCTCGACAAACACACCGCAAAAGAATATTACATCGGATAGATCTCCAAGAACAACGAGGAGAACATGGTATTGAGGATCAAAGAGAGAGAAGAAGCCATCTAGCTACTAGCTATGGACCCGTAGGTCTGTGGTAAACTACTCACGCTTCATCGGAAGGGCAATAGAGTTGACGTAGAAGCCCTCCGTGATCAAATCCCCCTCCGGCAGGATGCCGGAAAAGGCCCCAAGATGGGATCTCACGGGTACAAAAGGTTACGGCAGCGGAAAAGTATTTTGGTGGATGCTTCTGGTGGTTTGGAATATTTATGAATTTATAGGCCAAAGATTAGGGTTGGAGGACTCCCGTTGGGCCCACAAGCCAGGGGGCGCCCCCTCCCCTAGGGCGCGCCCTAAGGGCTTGTGGAGCCCTCGGGACTCTTCTGCCTCCCTCTCCAAGTCCTACGTGTGTCTTCTGGTCCAAGAAAAATCATCGCGAAAGTTTTATTCCGTTTGGACTCCATTTGGTATTCCTTTTCTGTAAAACTCAAAAATAAGGAAAAAACAGAAACTGGCACTGGGCTCTAGGTTAATAAGTTAGTCCCAAAAATAATATAAAATAGCATATTAATGCATATAAAACATCCAAAACAGATAATATAATAGCATGGAACAATAAAAAATTATAGATACGTTGGAGACGTATCAAGCATCGCCAAGCTTAATTCCTGCTCGTCCTTGAGTAGGTAAATGATAAAAACGGAATTTTTGATGTGGAATGCTACCTAATATATTTATCCATGTAATTTTCTTTATTGTGGCATGAATATTCAGATCCATAAGATTCAAAACAAAAGTTTAATATTGACATAAAAACAATAATACTTCAAGCATACCAATAAAGAAATCGTGTCTTCTCAAAATAACATGGCCAAAGAAAGTTATCCCTACAAAATCATATAGTCTGGCTATGCTCCATCTTCATCACACAAAGTATTAAATCATGCACAACCCCGATGACAAGCCAAGCAATTTTTCATACTTTTGATGTTCTCAAACCTTTTCAACTTTCACGCAATACATGAGCGTGAGCCATGGATATAGCACTATAGGTGGAATAGAATATGGTGGTTGTGGAGAAGACAAAAATAAGAAGATAGTTTCACATCAACTAGGCGTATCAACGGGCTATGGAGATGCCCATCAATAGATATCAATATGAGTGAGTAGGGATTGCCATGCAACGGCTGCACTAGAGCTATAAGTTTATGAAAGCTCAAAAAGAAACTAAGTGGGTGCGCATTCAACTCGCTTGCTCACGAAGACCTAGGGCAATTTGAGGAAGCCCATCATTGGAATATACAAGCCAAGTTCTATAATGAAAAATTTCCACTAGTATATGAAAGTGACAACATAGGAGACTCTCTATAATGAAGATCATGGTGCTACTTTGAAGCACAAGTGTGGTAAAAGGATAGTAGCATTGCCCCTTCTCTCTTTTCTCTCATTTTTTTGTTTGGGCTTATTTTGGCCTCTTTTATTTTTTGTAAAGTCCGGAGACTCATCTCAACTTGTGAGGGAATCATAGCTTCCATCATCCTTTCCTCACATGGGACAATGCTCTAATAATGATGATCATCACACTTTTATTTACTTACAACTCAAGAATTACAACTCGATACTTGAACAAAAATATGACTCTATATGAATGCCTCCGGCGGTGTAACGGGATATGCAATGATCTAGCATAGCAAATGACATCAAAAAACAGACAAGCCATGAAAACATCATGCTAGCTATCTTACGATCATGCAAAGCAATATGACAATGATGAAGTGTGTCATAATAAACGGAACGGTGGAAGTTGCACGGCAATATATCTCGGAATGGCTATGGAAATGCCATAATAGGTAGGTATGGTGTCTGTTTTGAGGAAGGGTATATGGTGGGTGTAGTGCACCGGCGAAAGTTGCGCGGTACTAGAGAGGCTAGCAATGGTGGAAGGGTGAGAGTGCGTATAATCCATGGACTCAACATTAGTCATAAAGAACTCACATACTTATTGCAAAAGTCTATTAGCTATCGAAACAAAGTACTACACGCATGCTCCTAGGGGGATAGATTGGTAGGAAAAGACCATCGCTCGTCCCCGACCGCCACTCATAAGGGAGACAATCAATAAATAAATCATGCTCCGACTTCATCACATAACGGTTCACCATACGTGCATGCTACGGGAATCACAAACTTTAACACAAGTACTTCTACCAATCCACAATTACTCACTAGCATGACTCTAATATCACCATCTTTATATCTCAAAACAATCATAAGGAATCAAACTTCTCATAGTATTCAATGCTCTTTATATGAAAGTTTTTATTATATCCCTCTTGGATGCCCATCATATTAGGACTAAATTCATAACCTAAGCAAATTACCATGCTGTTTAGGGAGACTCTCAAAATAATATAAGTGAAGCATGAGAGTTCAACAATTTCTATAAAATAAAGCCACCGCAGTGCTCTAAAAAGATATAAGTGAAGCACTAGAGCAAATTGCCTAGCTCAAAAGATATAAGTGAAGCACATAGAGTATTCTAATAAATTCATGATTCATGCGTGTCCCTCTCAAAAGGTGTGTACAGCAAGGATGATTGTGGCAAACTAAAAAGCAAAGACTCATATCATACAAGACGCTCCAAGCAAAACACATATCATGTGGTGAATAAAAATATAGCCTCAAGTAAATTTACCGATAGACGAAGACGAAAGAGGGGATGCCATCCGGGGCATCCCCAAGCTTAGATGCTTGGTTGTCCTTGAATATTACCTTGTGGTTCCTTGGGCATCCCCAAGCTTAGGCTCTTACCACTCCTTATTCAATAGTCCATCAAATCTTTACCCAAAACTTGAAAACTTCACAACACAAAACTCAACAGAAAACTCATGAGATCCGTTAGTATAAGAAAATAAATAACCACTTTTTGGTACTGTTGTGAACTCATTATTTATTTATATTGGTGTAATATCTACTGTATTACAACTTCTCCATGATTCATACCCCCTGATACTACCCATACATTCATCAAAATAAGCAAACAACACAAAGAAAACAGAATCTGTCAAAAACAGTACAGTCTGCGAAGATCTGAATTGTACTCATACTTATGTAACTCTAAAAATGCTGAAAAATAAGGAAAACAGAGGAAATATGTATATAAATATTTTGTAAAAAATTCAGGGTTTTTGACATGTTCTATTGAATTTAAATAATTCTATTACTGGACGCAAAAGTTTCTGTTTTTCAGCAAGATCAAATCAACTATCACCGTAAGCCATCCCAAAGGTCTTACTTGGCTCAAACACTAATTAAAACCCCAAAACAAAATTACTACAGAGGTAATAATGTGTATTTATTGAAAAATAGAACCAAAAACAAAAAACATAAAAATAAAATTGGGTTGCCTCCCAACAAGCGCTATTATTTAACGCCCCTAGCTAGGCATAAAACATAGATCTAGGTATTGTCATCTTTGGTATGCAATCCATAAGTATCTCTCATAATAGATTCATATGGCAACTTAATTTTATTTCTTGGAAAGTGTCCCATGCCCTTTCTTAATGGAAATTTAAATCTAATGTTTCCTTCTTTCATATCAATAATTGCACCAATCGTTCTAAGGAAAGGTCTATCAAGAATAATCGGACATGTAGGATTGCAATCTATATCAAGCGCAATGAAATCTACGGGCACATAATTCCTATTTGCAACAATAAGAACATCATTAATTCTTCCCATAGGTTTCTTAATAGTGGAATCCGCGAGATGCAAATTTAAAGAACAATCATCAAATTCACGGAAACCTAGCACATCACATAAAGTTTTTGGAATCGTGGAAACGCTAGCACCCAAATCACACAAAGCATGGAACTCATAATATTTAATTTTAATCTTAATAGTAGGTTCCCACTCATCATAAAGCTTTCTAGGGATAGAAACTTCCAACTCAAGTTTTTCTTCAAAAGATTTCATCATAGCATCAACGATATGTTTAGTAAAAGCTTTATTTTGATTATAAGCATGAGGAGAATTCAACATGGATTGCAACAAGGAAATACAATCTTTCAAATAACAATTATCATAATTAAAATCCTTGAAATCCAAAAGAGTGGGTTCATCGCTACTTAAAATTTTGACCTCTCCAATCCCACTTTTATCAATTTTTGCATTAAGATCTAAAAACTCCGAATCATTGGGACGCCTTCTAGCTAAAGTTGACTCATCTCCAGTCCCATCTTTATCAAGATTTATATTAGAAAACAAAGATTCAATAGGAGTCACATCAATCACTTTAAGATCTTCATGATTATTATCACAAGAAATCGAAGAACACGCTTTAACAAACCAATCTCGCTTAGCACGCATCCTAGCGGTTCTTTCTTTGCACTCATCAATAGAAATTTTAATAGCTTTAAGAGATTCATTAATATCATGCTTGGGTGGCATAGATCTAATTTTCAGAGAATCAATCTCAAGAGAAATTCTATCCATGTTCCTAGCCAAATCATCAATCTTGAGCAATTTTTCTTCAACCATAGCATTGAAAACTTTTTGCAAATTAATAAATTCTTTAATATTGTTCTCAAGATCATAGGGCATCATATTATAATTTCCATAAGAATTTTTCTAGGAATTATCATAATTATTAGAGGAATTACTAGGAAACGGCCTAGGGTTGAAATTACCTCTATACGCATTATTACCAAAATTGTTCCTACCAACAAAATTCACATCCATAGATTCATTATTGTTCTCAATCAAAGTAGACAAAGGCATATCATTCGGATCAATAGGAGCAATCTTACTAGCAAACAATTTCATAAGTTCATCCATCTTTCCACTCAAAGTATTAATTTCTTCAATCGCATGCACTTTTTTAATAGTGGAAGATCTTTCGGTATGCCATTGAGAGTAATTAGCCATAATATTGTCTAGGAGTTTAGTAGCATCTCCTAATGTGATTTCCATAAAAGTACCTCCCGCGGCCGAATCTAAAAGATTTCTAGATGCAAAATTCAATCCAGCATAAAAAATTTGTATGATCATCCATAAACTTAAACCATGAGTAGGGCAATTTCTTATCATCAATTTCATCCTCTTCCAAGATTGTGCAACATGTTCATGATCAAGTTGCTTAAAATTCATTATATCGTTCCTAAGGGAGATGATCTTAGCAGGAGGAAAATACTTGGAAATAAAAGCATCTTTACACTTATTCCATGAATCAATACTATTTTTAGGCAAAGATGAAAACCAAATTTTAGCACGATCTCGTAGTGAGAATGGAAATAGCTTCAATTTAACAATATCATTATCCACATCTTTCTTCTTTTGCATATCACACAACTCAACGAAAGTATTTAGATGGGATGCGGCATCTTCACTAGGAAGGCCAGAAAATTGATGTTTCATAACAAGATTCAGCAAAGCGACATTAATTTCATAAGATTCTGCACTAGTGGCAGGAGCAATCGGAGTACTAATAAAATCATTATTATTAGTATTGGAAAAGTCACACAACTTGGTATTTTCTTGAGACATCGTGACAAAGCAAGCAATCTAGCACACGAGCAAACAAAAAGACGAACGGAAGAAGGGCTAATAAAAAGGCAAATCTTTTTGTGTTTTTTTGAAATCATTTTAGAAGTGGGGGAGAGGAAAATGATAGGCAAATGGCAAATAATGTAATGCAAGAGATGAGAGTTTATGGTGGGTACTTGGTAGGCTTGATGTAGATCTCCCCGGCAACGGCGCCAGAAATTCTTCCTGCTACTTCTTGAGCTTGTGTTGGTTTTTCCCTTGAAAGAGGAAAGGGTGATGCAGCAAAGTAGAGATAAGTATTTCCCGCAGTTAAGAACCAAGGTATCAATCCAGTAGGAGATACACGCAAGTCTCCAATCTATGCACCTGCACAAACAATCAAACACTTGCACCCAACGCGATAAAGGGGTTGTCAATCCCTTCACGGTCACTTGCAAAGGTGAGATCTGATAGAGATAGATATAAAAGCTTACTAAAACTTAAAAAAAAGAAGTAAATAAATTGCAGCAAGGTATTTTTGGGTTTTTTTGGTTTATAGATCTAAAAATATATGATGAAAAATAGACCGGGGGCCATAGGTTTCACTAGAGGCTTCTCTCTTGAAGGCAAATAATACGGTGGGTGAATAAATTACTGTGAAGCAATTGATAGAAAAGGTTATGACGATATCCAAGGCAATGATTATGAATATAGGCATCACGTCCGTGTCAAGTAGACCGAAACGATTCTGCATCTACTACTATTACTCCACACATCGACCGCTATCCAGCATGCATCTAGAGTATTAAGTTCATAAGAATGGAGTAACGCCTTAAGTAAGATGACATGATGTAGAGGGATAAACTCAAGCAATATGATGAAAACCCCATCTTTTTACCCTTGATGGCAACAATACAATACGTGCCTCGCTACCCCTACTTTGTCACTAGGTGAGGACACCGCAAGATTGAACCCAAAACTAAGCACCTCTCCCATTGCAAGAAGAACCAATCTAGTTGGCCAAACCAAACCGATAATTCAAAGAGAAATACAAAGATATCAAATCATGCATATAAGAATTCAGAGAAGATTCAAATAATATTCATAGATAAACTGATCATAAATCCACAATTCATCGGATCTCGACAAACACACCGCAAAAGAATATTACATCAGATAGATCTCCAAGAACAACGAGGAGAACATGGTATTGAGGATAAAAGAGAGAGAAGAAGCCATCTAGCTACTAGCTATGGACCCATAGGTCTATGGTAAACTACTCACGCTTCATCGGAAGGGCAATAGAGTTGATGTAGAAGCCCTCCGTGATCGAATCCTCCTCCAGAAGGATGCCGGAAAAGGCCCCAAGATGGGATCTCACGGGTACAGAAGGTTACGGTGGCGGAAAAGTATTTTTGTGGACGCTTCTGGTGGTTTGGGAATATTTCTGAATTTATAGTCCAAAGATTAGGGTTGGAGGACTCCCGTGGGGCCAACAAGCCAGGGGGCGCCCCCCCTAGGGCGCGCCCTGAGGGCTTGTGGAGCCCTCGGGACTCTTCTGCCTTCCTCTCCAAGTCCTACGTGTGTTTTCTTGTCCAAGAAAAATCATCGCGAAAGTTGTATTCCGTTTGGACTCCGTTTGGTATTCCTTTTCTGTAAAACTCAAAAACAAGGAAAAAACAGAAACTGGCACTGGCACTGGGCTCTAGGTTAATAAGTTAGTCCCAAAAATAATATAAAATAGCATATTAATGCATATAAAACATCCAAAACAGATAATATAATAGCATGGAAGAATCAAAAATTATAGATACATTGCAGACGTATCATGTACTGTTCCCGTTGATCTAGATTCCGGCCGCCAATAAATACTACCTTGCTCATGTCGTCCCGCCTGCATTCTCATCTACATCCTTCCCTCGCTCGCCCTCTCTCTCTCTCTCTCTCCCTCAAATCTCTGCCATGGCGCCGCTGATCTGCCCACGCGCCGACAAGGAGGCGCCCCCCCCTGAGGATGCTTAGTCGAAGAGCAGCGACGAGGAGGACCCCTTCGCGCCGCCGGACGAGGTTGCGCCGGACCCCCCAACTTTGGAGTGGTTTTGGGGCCAGTATAATCTTGGTTTGTGGAAGTCGCTGCCGCCGGCTGAGAAAGCCAGGCAAGTGGCGTTCAAGAAGGAGATGGCAGAGGAGGAAGCCAGGTACCAGGTGGCCTGTGAAGCCCATGATGCCGCCTAGAAAAAGGAGGTGGTGGAGCTTTGGGGGCGGGCGCGTTGTCGTGCGGAGGAGGTGTACGAAGACGGGTACCAATATGTGTGATACGTCCATTTTGCATCATGTTTTCCTACTGTTATTTATAATATTTTTATGCATAATAATGCTTTTAGGAGTAATTCTAATGCCTTTCTGAAAGTGCAACTAATCCCCGAGTGGTTTTGGTAATTCATAACAACATATAGCTCATTGAACTAATATCCATTCAAGTTAAATATTTCAGAAAGTTCAATGATTGGCATGGCATGGACTAGAGATGTGGACCCCTCAAAATGCTAAGGACAAAGATTGGCAAAAGCTCAAGACTCTTCATTTTCATTTTAGTGATCCAAGATCACATTGAGTCCATAGGAAAGCCAATTCTATTAAAAGGGGATGAGGTGTTGCTTAATGGTCTACTTGCTCAAAGTGCTTAGTGATATTGCTCCAAAAACCCTCAGCCACTTTCTCATTTCCACATTTGTCCAAAACCCAAAGTCAAACTCGGCCCCACCGATTTGATCTATCTGGCGCCACCGAGTTCAGTTGACATAGCCACTGCCAGAAACCCTAGACAATTCGGTCACACCGATACAGATCTCGGTCTCACTGAGATGGCCTTGCAAACTCTCTGTTGCCTATTGTAATTATTTCGGTCTCACCAAAATGTGCAATCGGTCCCACCGAGTTTGCTTGACCAACTCTCTGTTTGCTCATTGCTGAAATCGGTCTCACCGAGTTCATGCAATCGGTCTCACCGAGATGAGGTTTGCCGTAAGCCCTAGCACATCGGTCCCACCGAGTTGATCCATTTGGTCCCACCGAGATTCCTAACGTTCACATTTTGAACTAAATTGGTCTCACCGAGTTCTTCTATTTGGTCTGACCGAGTTGGGTCAAATGTGTGTAACGGTTGGATTTTGTGTGGAGGCTATATATACCCCTCCACCCCCTTCTCCATTTGTGAGAGACCATCAGAACATGCCTACACTTCCACTATTTATTTTCTAAGAGAGAACTACCTACTCATGTGTTGAGACCAAGACATTCCAATCCTACCACAAGAATCTTGATCTCTAGCCTTCCCCAAGTTGCTTTCCACTCAAATCATCTTTCCACCATAGCCAAATCTGTGAGAGAGAGTTGAGTGTTGGGGAGACTATCATTTGAAGCACAAGAGCAAGGAGTTCATCATCAACACGCCATCTATTACCTTTTGGAGAGTGGTGTCTCCTAGATTGGTTAGGTGTCGCTTGGGAACCTCCGACAAGATTGTGGAGTTGAACCAAGAAGTTTGTAAGGGCAAGGAGATCGCCTACTTCGTGAAGATCTACCCGAGTGAGGCAAGTCCTTCGTGGGCCATGGCCATGGTGGGATAGACAAGGTTGCTTCTTCGTGGACCCTTCATGGGTGGAGCCCTTCGTGGACTCGCGCAACCGTTACCCTTCGTGGGTTGAAGTCTCCATCAACGTGGATGTACGATAGCACCACCTATCGGAACCACGCCAAAAATCTCCATGTCTACATTGCGTTTGCCTTCTCCAAACCCTTCCCTTTACCTTCATATGCAATGTTTTACTTTCCACTGCTACACTCTTAGAATTGCATGTGTAGATTGATTTCTTGACTTGTGCTAAGTTGCTAAAATCTGCCAACAGTTAAAATTGGGAAAAGGTTAGATTTTTATTTGGTCAAGTAGTCTAATCACCCCCCTCTAGACCTACTTTCGATCCTACAAGTGGTATCAGAGCCTTGGTCTCCATTTGCCTTGATTTCCAAAGCTTTGGTAATCATAGCCTTGGTTTCACAACCTAGGAGAGTATGGCATCTAGCGAGGGAAATTACCACCGTAGAGGTCCTTACTTTGATGGTACTAATTTTGCTAGTTGGAAGCATAAGATGAAAATGCATATTCTTGGTCATAACCCCGCCGTTTGGGCTATTGTGCGTATTGGCTTGCAAGGTGAATACTTCGAGGATGGATGGGAACCGGATCGTGAAGCGACCGCGGAAGAATTGAAGATGTTGCAATACAATGCTCAAGCTTGCGATATTCTCTTCAACGGATTGTGCCCCGAAGAATTCAACAAAATCAGCCGTCTTGAGAATGCAAATGAAATTTGGGATACTTTGGTTGATATGCACGAAGGTACCGAGTCCATCAAGGAATCCAAATTGGATGTGCTTCAAAGTCAACTTGACAAGTTCAAAATGAAGAATGGTGAAGGAGTCGCTGAAATGTACTCTAGGCTTGCTCTCATCACAAATGAGATTGCCGGCTTAGGAAGCGAAGAGATGACCGACAGATTCATCATCAAGAAGATCCTAAGTGCCTTGGATGGAAAATATGATACCATGTACACCTTGATCCAAATGATGCCCAATTACAAAGATCTCAAGCCAACGGAAGTCATAGGTAGAATTGTTGCTCATGAGATGTCACTCAAGGATAAGGAAGAGCTCCATAACAAGTCAAGTGGTGCTTACAAAGCTTCATGTGATACTCCTACAACCTCAAGTGAGAAACAAGTCTTCAATGAAGAATTGAGCTTAATGGTGAAGAACTTCAACAAATTCTACAATAGTAGAAGGAAAGAGAGAAGTTCCAAGTCAAGGTCCTACAATGACAAAAGATCTTCTAGTCGTGATCGCAATTGCTACAATTGTGGAAGACCCGGACACTACTCCAATGAGTGTATGGCTCCCTACAAGAGAATAGAAGACTCACATAAGAGAAGAAGTAAAAGAGATGAATCACCACCAAGAGAGAGAAGAAGTGGAGATGATCGTTATGAACGAAGACCCTCTCGTAGAAGCAAGGATTCGGAAAGGAAGGACAAGTCATCAAAGAGCTACACAAGACGAAGCCATCAAGCTCATGTTGGTGAATGGGTATCCGGTTCTAACTCCGACTCCGACCACTACTCCGAGAGAAGTTATCACTCCGACTTCGAATATACTCAAGATGAAGATGTTGCCGGTCTTGCACTTGTGTCATCCAACTCCTACGACATATTTGACTCACCAAATGAAGGAATTGGAAGATGCTTCATGGCTAAAGGCCCCAAGGTATCACACCCCGAGTATGTTGATTTCAATAGTGATGAAGATGATTTGCTAGGTGATGATGATTTACTTGTTGACAACACTAGTGATGAAAACTATGATGAAATTGCTATCAATCATGCTAATCAGGATGAAACAAATGACAATGATAAGAAGGAGATTGAGCGTCTAACTAAAGAACTAACCACTCTTAAGTTGGCTCATGAAACTACTCTAGAGGATCATCGAGATCTTTTAAAGACTCATGAGAAGCTATGCTTTGAGAAGCTCAATTTAGAGCAAGAGCATGGGTTCTTAAAAGCACTCAATGATGATCTTCAAAAGAAAAGTTCTTACATTGCCAAGCATTTACTCTTGTCTACTTATATGCCACAAGTAAAATCTAGCAACAAGAGCAAGAAAGATTCTTCTTCTAGTAGTAACAATAACAATGTTAAATCCAATATTGTTGCTTCTAGCAGTCCTCTTGATTCCATTAATGATTCTCTTAGCCAAGTTACACTTGAGCAAGAAAATAGCTTATTGAAGGGAATTATAGAGAAAGGTGTTTACAAGAGCCTTGCCGGAAGTAAGCAATTTGAGGAAATTGTACGCAAGCAAGGAAGGCACCGGAAGAATCAAGGTGTTGGTTTTGAACGAAAGTTCAATGCCAATGGAGTTGAGTGGGAAGAAGATCAATACCCCAAGACGAAGGTTGTTCAAGGGAACACAAGCTCAAGATGATCTTCCACCACAAGACCGCAAGCTAAAAGGCAAGGACAAGCTTCAAGAAGAGATTGATGCATTTGAAGAAGCTCCTAAGGCCTTGGTCAAGTGGGTTCCCAAGACTACATCAAGTTCTACTTCATCAAGTACGACTACAACTCCAAGGATTCCCATCAAGTTGATGTGGGTCCCAAAGAAGAAGAACTAGAGAGTTCTTGAGGGTGACTCCGCCAACATACTTCACTCATATTCATTTTGGCAAGGACAAGTGCAATCAACTTCCATATCTTGCACTAGTTCAAGGAGTCACAAACCCTCTTGTTGGTAAGACAAGGGACAAGGTAACCTAATGCTTTCATGGACATCATCATGTGTCGGCGTTCTGGGAACGGGGGTACCCAGACTTGCCTGCCTAGGGCCCACGGCGTGGCTCCATCAACGGCCTGGTACAGCCCAGCTTCAGCAACAACAACTCAAGACCCTCGCGAGGGGCCAAGCCTCGCGAGGCGGACGACACCAAGACTTCCATGAGGAGCGGCCTCCTCAGGCTGGCTCCCGAGGAGCGGAGATCTCTATGCAAGCCTCACCTCGTGAGGTCCGGATGACGTGAGCCATGATGACCAAGGCCAGGTGGGCGCCAGCAGGCGCAGTGTACCAGTTTCCTCTTCGGTGCTAAAGAGGCAAGCGCAGGTGCGGAGTCCCGAGGAATCAGCCAAAGGTTTCCATTCCCGTGCAACAAGACCAAGACTGCCAGGATGGCAGGACGGAGGTCATCACCGAGCCCACCACGGTGTCACAACCAGAGGCTTTCGCAAGCGAAGACTACTTTTGTCAGGATAGCATGTACTAGTTGTCTCCCTTCGAATTTGGCCGTTGTGGGATCCCTTCCCGCCTTTCATTTGGGAAGAGGACCAAGGCCACTATAAATAGGACTTAGCCACCACCATAGAGGAGGACAAGTCCAGATGGGATCATTCAGATCACCCTCACTCCACCAGCTCGCTCGAGCTCAAGAACACCTCTCCTCCTGAGGCTGTTCGCCACTGTACTAGTTCATCCTTAGCCCCTCGAGGCCAATCCACCACAAAGCAGGAGTAGGGTTTTACACCGCAAGGTGGCCCGAACCTGGGTAAACTGCTGTGTCTATTTTCCTTACACTTTGTCCAGCTAGGCTGTGAGATTATTGAGTAGGCAGACTGGGGAGGACGAGTTCTTCGCACGCACCCCAGAGTTCGAACCTCTCAAGGGTTTGCGGAACCCGAAATCTGACATTTGGCGCGCTAGGTAGGGGTGCGTCGGAGCCTCTCTTCCACCGGTCGATCCACCACCGCTCCACCGCTTCCATGGCTGACGCTCGTCGAGCTCGTGCTGAGTGCCGGGCCGCCCTCGCCGCCCGCGTCGCTCAGACAGCGCCTGCGGGTGACGGTTGCCCTCGCCGTCCCCCGTCTCCAGTGGCGAACGTCGCCACCGGCCCCGCAGGGCATGAGGAGCATGCTTCGTCGCTGCACCCTTCCGTGCGGCAGGATGGGCACACCGCCACCCCGTCGCTGACTCCGGCTGGTTCGTCGTCTCATGCTTGTTGCGGGCCGGCGAACACGCAGGCTGCGTTGCTCATGGCGCGTGAGCTCCTGCGCTACCGCCCCGTCGACGACCTCTACGAAGACTGGCTGGACCGCATCGCCGAGCTTGTCAGCGCCGCCGGGGACTCTCCTGCACCGTCCCGCTCGCTCCCTCACCCGCCGCCTGCTGCGGGTGACGTAGCCCATGGAGCACCTCCTCCACCTCCCCGTCAAGACGTCGCCCTCGGGCCAAGGCGCGAGGTCCCGCGACGCGACCCGCCGTGCAGGGCGCCGGTGCGTGAAGATGAAAGCTGCCAGATGGTGCAGCGGCCGCAAGAAGATGCTCGTGCACTCCCAGCACCGCCACGTCAAGACCGCGCGCCGCCTGCGGCGGTGGTGCGCGAGCGCCAAGACTAGGCTCCACCTCCACGACGGGCTCCCGTGACCACAGCGGGTTGCCGCGCGTTCACTCCGGAGCTACGCAGCGTCGTCTGGCCGGGGAAGTTCAAGCCCGACCTGCCTCCGCACTACGACGGCACCCCCGACCCTGCCAAGTTAGCTCTATGAGCTGAGCATCAAGGCAGCCAACAGCGACAAGATGGTTATGGCAAACTGGTTTCCCATGGCCCTCAAGGATGGTGCGCGCTCGTGGCTCCTGAACCTGCCTGCGGGATCGATCTCCTCCTGGGACGAAGTGCGAGAGCGTTTCATCGCCAACTTCCAGGGCACTCGCGACCGTCCACCGGCTGCGGGTGACCTGCGGTGCATCAAGCAATAGCCAGGAGAGACCTTGCAGAAGTACATCCAGCACTTCAACAGCGTCCGCCTTGAGATCCCCAAGGTGTTGGATGAGGCCATCATCTCGGCGTTCACAGATGGCGTCCGCGACGTCAAGATGAAGGAGGAGCTCGCCATACATGAGGACCTGTGCATGGCTCTGGAGATGTTCAACATGGCAACCAAGTGTGCGTGAGCTGAGGAAGGTCGCCTATCTCTCCTAGAGCTCTTAGGGGCTGACCCAGAAGACAAGAAGGCCAAAGCCAAGGACGTGAAGCGCAAGGGACCGGCCGTGCTCACGGCCGAACCAGAGATGAAATGCGGCTGCGACCACCCAGAGTCATCCAAGGGCAGCCACCCGTTCTGCGCCTTCCACAACGTGCACAGCCACAACACCAACGACTGCCAGGAGCTCAGGGCCATCCGTGACGGGCGCCTCGGTCGACGCCCCGAGCGCAGCGACCGAGGCTACGGCCGCGGAGGAGGCCGAGGTGGAGGACGCTGGGACGGCCGCGACCCCCGCCAGGAATGGCGCGATCAGCCTCGTGAGGACCGCTGGCAGGGCCAGCCTCGCGAGGGCCCCTGGAGAGACCAGCCTCGTGAGGACCGTCCTCAGGGCAATGCTGGCCTTCCTCCGCTGCCGCCACCACCAAGAAGGAATGACGACCACCACCAGGACGAGGGGGCTGGGGGCTTCCAGGAGCCTCGTGCCATCGCCTGCATCATGGGCGGCGCTCAGGCCCCTGCCTCTCATCGCATCTTCAAGCAGTTTGCCCGTGAGGTGAACGCGGCCCTCGGCAAGCTTGAGGCAACGTGTCCGCTCAGGTGGTCCAAGTGCACCATCACCTTCAGCCCATCCGATCAGCTCAAGTGCGCGGCAACTGCCGGCGCTCTCCCGATGCTCTGCTCGCCTACCATCAGCAACGTGCTCGTCACCAAGACTCTCATTGATGGCGGTGCGGGGCTCAACGTTCTCTCCATCGAGACATTCGACTGACTCCAGGTGCCCTACGACCAGCTGCAAGCTACCAAGCCTTTCTCAGGAGTGACTGACGGCTCCACCACCCCGATAGGGCAGATCCGCCTCCCTGTCACCTTCGGCAAGCGCGACAACTACCGCACCGAGCTCATCGACTTCGACGTCGCCCACATTCGCCTTCCATACAACGCCATCCTTGGGTATCCGGCCCTGGCCAACTTCATGGCGGTGACTCATCATGGTTACAATGTACTCAAGATGTCAGGGAGCTGCGGCGTCATCACGGTCGCCTGCGAGGAGAAGGACGCGGTGTGCTCTCTCGAGCGCGCCTACCAGGCTGCGGCGGTCGAGAACCCAAACGATGAAGGCACCGTCTACCCTCCTGAGGCTGTCCCCAAGAAGAAGCAGCAGCTGCTCCGCCAAGGACCTCAGGAGAGTGGGGTGTCCAGTGGCACCACCTCAGGCCCTGCGCCCACTGATGGGGCACCTCCCTCTCTCGCATAGGAAGGCGCACCCGGTGCCCCTCTCAGGCTGGGCTTGGGGGCTCTCCTCTGGAGGGCCTCTGACCTAGCCAACGTCACGAGGGAGGCGCTCGGGCACCATGTGGAGGCGTGCTTCAGCGCGTGCTTCCGCCAGGAGGGTACAAGGCGCGAGGTGCCAGGTTCTCAGGAGTTCATCACCAAGGCAATCAAGGAGCTTCAGGAGGCAAGAACTATGCGAGGCGACCATCGCCCACCACCCGGCGCGGCTCCTTGTCCCGGCAAGTACAGCGAGCTACACGTCTGCATCAACATCCCAGGGCTCAACAGGGCTGCATCTCAGGAGCGCTTCTGGGCGTCCCGCGCTGGCCGGTGCGAGGGTCCCCCTCACAGCTATGTTCACATGCCTTTGGGCTTGCCGAGCGCAGCTGCTGCACTCCAGTGTCACATGCGGGGCGTCCTGGCGGCTCATGAGGCCAGAAGCCAGGCGATCCTATCAGAGGAGGAGATGGATCCTCGCGAGCCCCCCGAGCCCCCAGAGCCTCCCGAGGTTCAGGGCCTGGGCGGCTCATGAGGAGCGACTTCTGCGGCACGTGTCTTCAGCTACGCCAACACCTCTTCAGCAACGGTGCCAGGTGACATTTCTGATTTGTCCAGTTGGGGGCGCCCCTCGGGCTGCATTATCACCAAGCCGCGTGGGTCCGTCCCTGCGGCATGTATCGTTTTGCATCTATCAGAACTAGCTCTACCCTATCCATGAGTTTATTTATGATTATCACTTGACTGTCCGGTGCTTCGTCACCACGAACATCGTACGCCCTTGCAAGCCCACCCACGACCGCCTCATGATTAAGGACTGGCACGGCGTCTGTGCTTAGGTCCGTCCCTGCAGCGTCGCTAAACCCAAGTGGCTGAGCCCTGGCTCGCGGGCCAGCTCCCGTGCACGTCACCTCCCATGGTCCTTGGTGCCTTGTTCTCGCATGAGCTAATCGGGGGCGGGTAAGTTAGGGCGCGCGACCCGGTGCCTCGCCACCGCGGGAGCCGCACGCCGGTTGTTTTTCTTCAGGACATTCGCATGAGAAGACTGGGCACGGTGTCTGTGCTCGGGTCCGTCCCTGCAACGTCGACAAACCCAACGGCTGAGCTCTGTCTGGCGGGCCGGACCCGTTCACGTCACCTCCTGGGGTCGTTGGTGTTTGGCCTTCTCATGTGATAACCTCAGGAGATTCACTTGGCGCAGGTTGCCTAACCATCTCGCAGGACTATCACAAGTGTTATGAATCAAATTCAGGCGCAACCCGCCTTGAGGTAGGGCCTCGTGAGTCCCGCGCTGGCTCACGAGTGCCCATACACACCTCCTCTAGCCCTGCCGTGCAAGCCACGTGTCAGGGCGGGGCTGTACATGCCCCGGGGTCTCCCCTCAGAGGGAGCCCCCACCCACGTACCAGTGAAAGCACCATGCTCCGCGCTGGCAGTCGACACGGTCGAGGAGCGGCTATGCCCGTGCAAGAGCGGTAGCGCCATGCTCTGCGCTGGTGATAAACAACTGGGGGCAGCCTTACGGCTGCACTAACCTCAGGAGAGCCACCAGGCTCGGTGTTCAGCCTCACCGCGCTGCTTTCCCCTCGGGAGAGTAGCGCGAGGGGGCTGGGCATGGGGGCTACGCTCAGGTCATGCCTGGCGTACACCACCTTGCCAGGTCCCTCGGACCTGGTCTTCGCGCATCCCTCCGGAGCGAAAGCTCGGCGAGGATAGGTATGGGGGTTTTTGTTCGCACGTCAAGGGGGACTCCTGAGCATCACGACTCAGGAGCCTAACTGGCCACGTAGCCCCTCACCCCTTGGTCTCGTCCTGGTGATCCGGACGCCCCAACGGCGGCTGAGGTATGCGCGGGGCCGGGCCCTGCCGACGCAGAACGCCAAGACCCACTCTCGCGTCTCCTTCCCGAGGGCTGTTCGTACGTCAAGGGGGACTCCTGAGCATCGCGACTCAGGAGCCTAACTGGCCACGTAGCCCCTCACCCCTTAGTCTCGTCCTGGCGATCCGGACGACCCAACGGCGGCTGAGGTATGCGCGGGGATGGGCCCTGCCGACGCAGAACATCAAAGCAAACAGAAAGGAAACCGCGGAACTTTAGCAAATTATTACAAAACATACTGTCTCTTAAAGCTCCAAAGCATAAGTTCTTACGCCTCCACGAGGCACGATACATGTTGCCGGAATAAAACAAGGGGAAAGCGCCGCCATCTCCTTCAGCCTTGGACGCCACCGTTGCCCGCTTGAGGAGTCCCGTCACCGACGACGTCGCTGCCGTCCTTGCCGTCAGCCGTAGGCACGGGGTCGACGGCGAGGAACTTCTGCAGCAGGGCCTCCACTTGACCCTTCACGGCCTCGGCACCAGCGTCTTGGAGCTCAGGGTCCACGGGCTCGAGCAGGGCACCAAAGTCTAAGCTGGAGTCCTAAAGATGGAGGTGGCTGAAGACGCGTGTTGCGGCCGAGGCCGAAAGCGCGCGGGCTTCTCCCTCCACCATGGGGCCTACTCCGACGACGATGCCCTTGAGCACCGCGACGAGCTTGGGGAGCAGCCCGGCGGGGCCTTCCTCCGGAGTCACCAGCGGCTCCTTGTACCCGCTCCCGTAGAGATCCTGCAGTGCCTTGCGGGACCTCTGCTCGAGGGAGTCAAAGGCGGTACACTCCGCGGTGGCCGCCTCTTCAGCCTTGGCAAGGAGTTTCTCCCTGGCCTCCAGCCGAGCCTTCTCGTCGGAGACAAGCTGGGCATGGGACGCCTAGGCTGCCTCCACCTCCTCCTTCAGCTTCTCCAGGCGGCCGCGCTCCGTGGCCTGCTCCCGAGATGCCTGCTCCAGCTCGGCGTCACGACCGGCGACCGCAGACTCCCGCTCCTTCAGCTTTTCCTCCTGCTCCTCGAGCTGGCAGGCGCGGGTGGCCTACTCGTCATGGAGGGCTTTCAGCTCGGCCTCTGCCGCGTGGCAGCGCTCCTCAGCGTCCTTTGCGTCCTTCAATGCCACATCATGGGCGGTGGCGGCCACGCAAGCCACCTTTTGGCCCTCCTCTTCAGCAGCGTCGGCCTGGTCCCAGGCTGCCCTGACGGACGAGTCAGCATGGAGCCACCCCGAGACCAGCTCCAGCGCCCCGACGCCCGGCGCCGGTCGAGGCCCCGAAGATCGTTTCGGAGTTGATCCAGCGCGGAGAAGGCCTGCTCCCGAGCACCGGGCGCGGTAGAAGAGCCGCGGCCCGCCAGTGTGGCGGCTGGAAGAGGAGACGGCGACGGCATCAAGACTGGCGAAGCAGCAGCAGCAAGGATGGCCGGGGGCTCCGGAGCCCTCGGGTCGTCAGCAGGCGCGCTAAAGGCGAGCGTCCTTGAAGCCGGCGCGGCCGCAGAGGCATCCTTCTCTTGAGGCTGGGCCCCTGTGCCTCGCGAGGGCAACCCTGCTGCAGGAGGATGCGAGCCAGCCTTGTTCGTCTGCCCCAGAACCTCTGGGGCCGAGGTGGGCTGCTTGGCCTCAGGAGCCCTCGCCTCCTCCTTCTTCTTCTTCACCGCCGGCATTGGCCTGGCCGTGAAGAGGAAAATGTCAGAGCACTACGTCAAGAGCAGGAAGCAAAGATAAGATGGTAGGCTTACTGATCCGTGGCGACATAATCCCTCATCCTCTTCAGGAGCGCGATGCCCACAGGCTTCATGGGCACGAGCCCCGCCGCGCTCTCGGGAGCAGATGAGCGCGCGGCGGCCGGATCTGCGGCAGCGGCGGCTGACGGCGGGGCGGAGGCGCCACCTCGGGGAAGCAACGATGACCTGTCCTTCTTCGGGACACCCTGCTTCAGCTTCTTCGGAGGGGTGCCCCTGGTCGTGGTGACCCCGGCGGAGCACGGCGACTCCCTGACTGGGTACTCGTCGGCGTCATCGTCAGAAAAGGCGCGGAGGAGCTCGCTCCGCCGTGGGGGAGAGGTCTCCCCACCTCCTCCAAGGTCGCCTCCGAGCTCTCGTTCTCCTCCTCCCCGGAGGTATCGCCGGAGGACACCGGCACCGGGGAGCCCGCGGGCAGGGAAGGCTCCAGCGGCACGAGCCCCCGCTCGTTGAAGACAGGCATGGCGGCGGCTATCTTCTCCCCGTCGGCGTGACGGTACAATGAGAGATGGGCGTCCGAGGGGCCACCTTGGTCCTTCCCGAGCAAGGTGTGCACAACCTTGCCCAGCTCCTCGTCGGACAAGTTGTCTGGGCGCAACCGGAGGTCGTCTTCCGCGCCCTTGAAGCTCCACAGGGGGCGCGAGTGCGCCTGGAGCGGAGCCAGGCGCTGCGTCAGGAATTCCTTGACAATCATGGCCCCTGTCAGCTTCTCCGCCTTCGGGTCCTCCGCCTTCAGGTCGGCCATCATCCTCTCCAGCAACTACTCCACCCTGGGGTCGGTGAGCTTCTCGTGAGCCCACCGATCCAGGGGCCTCGGCAGCGCGGTCGGCATCTCCAGCCGAGCGTGGGAGCGCTTGGCGTCCATGAAGATCCACTTGTTCCGGAAGTCCTCCACCTTCTTCCCGGCCCGCGAGATCGCGTTGCTGCCGTTGGCCGCGATGAAGCTGGCGCACCCAGAGCACTGGCCGCTGCTTATCTGGAGGTAAAAGAAGTGGCGAAACAGCGCGACGGAGGGCGTCACCCCCACGAACGCTTCGCAGTAGAGGGCAAAGATCGACAGGAGGAGGATGGAGTTGGGATGAAGATGGAGGGCGTGGAGACCATAGTGGTTGAGGACGGCGTAGAAGAAACGGGAGAAAGGGGGAACCAACCCAGCGAAGACGCTGTGCAGGAAGAAGGGGTAGAAGGTGTCACCCAAGGCTTCTGGCTGGGCGGAGCCGACCCGGAGCGCCGTCTCCCCTCCCTCATTGTCGCCGCCCGCCATCAGTGGGAGCACGGCGGCAAGGTGCTTCTCCTCGGAGATGGAGGACGCGCTCAAGGCCGGCTCAAACCAGGGAGCCAAGCACGCGGAAGAGGCCGATGACTTCACCTTGTCGGTGGCCATCAGTGGTTAGTCTGGGGAAAGGATTCAGCAGATCTAGAGGAGCGCTGAGCAGAAGGAGAAGGGGATCTGGAGCAAGACGGAAGGAAGGAAATGAAGGCTCAGCGGCAAGCGCCAGCCTTTTTGTCAGCCAGGGACAGTTGCCGAGGCGGCGCGGGGAAGCGGAGACGCCCACGTCCCATCAATCACCACGCGTCGACCAAGGCCGCAGGCGGTTAGGGCCCGCGGCGCTCCACACTTGCCCCTTGGCTTCGCCTCGAAGCCAAGTTCGAGCGCGCCTGGGGCTCGGGGGCTACTGTCGGCGTTCTGGGAACGGGGGTACCCAGACTTGCCTGCCTGCAGCCCACGGCGTGGCTCCATCAATGGCCTGGTACGACCCAGCTTCAGGAACAACAACTCAAGACCCTCGCGAGGGGCCAAGCCTCGCAAGGCGGACGACACCAAGACCTCCACGAGGAGTGGCCTCCTCAGGCTGGCTCCCGAGGAGCGGAGATCTCTATGCAAGCCTCACCTCGTGAGGTCCGGATGACGTGAGCCATGACGACCAAGGCCAAGCGGGTGCCAGCGGGCGCAATGTACCAGTTTCCTCTTCGGTGCTAAAGAGGCAAGCGCAGGCGCAGAGTCCCGAGGAATCAGCCAAAGGTTTCCATTCCTGTGCAACAAGACCAAGACCGCCAGGACGGCAGGACGGAGGTCATCACCGAGCCCACCACGGCGTCACAACCAGAGGCTTTCGCAGGCGAAGACTACTTTTGTCAGGATAGCATGTACTAGTTGTCTCCCTTCGAATTTGGCCGTTGTGGGATCCCTTCCCGCCTTTCATTTGGGAAGAGGACCAAGGCCACTATAAATAGGACTTAGCCACCACCGTAGAGGAGGACAAGTCCAGATGGGATCATTCAGATCACCCTCACTCCACCAGCTCGCTCGAGCTCAAGAACACCTCTCCTCCTGAGGCTGTTCACCACTGTACTACTTCATCCTTAGCCCCTCGAGGCCAATCCACCACAAAGCAGGAGTAGGGTTTTACACCTCAAGGTGGCCCGAACCTGGGTAAACTGTTGTGTCTCTTTTCCTTACAGTTCGTCGAGCTAGGCTGTGAGATTAGCGAGTAGGCAGACTGGGGAGGACGAGTTCTTTGCACGCACCCCAGAGTTCGAACCTCTCAAGGGTTTGCGGAACCCGAAATCCGACAACATGTGTATTTCACTCTATGTCTATGGATATCCTTGTGTGTTCCTTGTGGGACTAACCCATGTAGGTATTGAAAGTGCAACTCACTCCAATGAATTGCTCCAAATGATCTACATCATCAACATTGAGCATCCACATCTTCAACACCTACATGAAGTCATCATCGACAAAACCCAAGGTTAGTTCATCCCTCTAAAGGGGGATATCACATCTAGGGGGAGCTTTGCTCTAAGAATTGAGCCAAAGCAACTCTAATGGTGTGAACACAGCAATGCTTTATGTAAAAGTAGTAACCCCACTTGTGCTTAAATGATGAGTATGACCTATGATCAAATGTTCTCATTTGACTCCTAAGTCAATATACTCATATATAGATGACCTAGTCATCGCAAATTGCTTGATAGATGCTAGAGTGTTTGTGCATGCTTTGTCACATGTTTTATTTGCTATCTCATTGTGTGAGCATGTTGGTTGCATAATTTTATCCATTCAAGGACATCCATTTGTGGTTTTGATTGTTTGGTTTTTCTTTGTGCCAAATGGATGGACAATAATGCTTAAGAACTCCCTCTAGCTATCTATGCTTTTCTCGTCTCAAACTCTATTCATGCTACATCACAAAGTTTGAACAAGTCGAATTCGGACACTCCGGGTGAGGAGCACTCGGAGCAACCGATCCGTCAAGGGCTTAACTTCCAAAACCTCTTAATGCATCTCGGTCAGACCAACTCACTCCTGCTTGGTCTCACCGAATTCTTTAAGTTGATCTAGGTTTTCATCTCGGTGCAACCGATTTGAACAATTCGTTCACATTGAGTTGCAGCAACTGCTAGCAGTTTTGCATCTCGGTGCCACCGAGTTGTTCCACTCGGTCACACTGACTGGGTATATATATACAGCGGGTTGAAAATTTGGAAATTCCTCCAAACACTTGACCGCGCCTCCCAGCTCTGCCGCCCCCTTGGTCTCCGGATTGTTGCCGTCGTCTCCAGTGACCCTCTGCTGCTGGTCTCCTTCGCCGTCAACGGGATTCTCACCACCGTTGCCGCTGTAGCAAATTCGTCGCCAAGTTAGGGTACGAACTTGACCTCTTTGTCCGCTCCATTATTCCGATTCTTGCACAAAGATCTTTGCCATTGTTCTTCCCACGTATGAGATCAATCTATCCACCAAAAGAATCCACTAGAATAGATTTGATGCAAAAACTTCGGGTTAGGTTTCCGCCGAACTCATCTCGGACCGACCGATCTGAGGATCTCGGTCTCACCGATTTGGCCCTGGCCATTGCACAAGTACAACTCGGTCTGACCGAAGTGTACTAATCGGTGCGACCGAAATCACTTACTCTGTGAAACCCTAGCATCTCGGAGTCACCGAACTGCATTTTGGTCTGACCGAAATTGTGTGTTTAGACTCTGTTTGTGCTTCGGTGTCACCAAGTTTGTCAAATTGATAGCTCCGAAATGCTTTCTGCAGAAAACTAAAATTAAGTTTTTTCCTCAATATTTTTGCAAAATAGCTGTACTTTGTGATGGTCATCCACTCTATCTATACCCAACTATTCACAGGGTCTGTTTCAGCTATGTCAGAGGGCAGTGACAGCTAGAACAAGTCAGAAGAGCAGCTCAACCTTAGTGAGGGCACTAGTCCCTCCAACAGCAGTTATGATGAGGGGAGGAGAAGCACTCCCAGCAAGTTGCCAAAGGCAGCAACAAGGACAAGGAAGAAGAGAACCTCAGAATCTGAGGATGAGGATTTTGTCATTGAGGAGGAGGTGACCTCCAAGAAGAAGGTACTCAAAAAGGAGTATGCTGCTGCTGCTGCCACCAAGCCTGGAATGCAGAAGAAGGCTCCTGCTAAGAGGGCTCCTATGTCAAAAGCCAAAGCCTCAACTCAAGAGCAAGCACAACCAGCAAGTGGTGCTGGAGAAGAGAAGGAAGAGGCTGCTGGAGGAAAGAAGAGGAAGGAGAGAGAGTCAGAAAGACCATTGCCAGAGTGATTGGCAAACCATCTATGATGAGAGATTCAGATGAGGAGGAGGAGGAGGAAGAGCCTGTTGCACCTCCTGCCAAGACTCAGAAGCTTATGGGGGATGCCATAAGGACTGGGGCTACTCCATCTAAGCCCAAGTCTGCCCCCAAGCCTTCAACTCAAGCTCAAGCTCCAAAACCTTCTGCACCAAAGAGATCCACCAGGAACATCCCTGCTGCTAAGAAGAATAAGGCCCCAGTGCCTGAGGCTCAAGAAGATGAAGAGCAACAAGTGCTCAGAAAACTGAAGCCCAATATTCCAAATCATAGTGATGATCATCCCGTGGCAGAAAACATGAAGGAAAGGAAGGATGCAGGTCTGAGACTCTGGAGACAGACTGATCCCTATGCCACCAGAAGGAGAACTGCTGTAGACTATCATTTCCACACCAAGGAACAACAGGATTTCTATGAGACAGTCTTGTTGGACAAGAAGCCCATTGTGTGTGACATGAGATGGGTTGACTGGATGTACATTGATGATAATGAGGACTACTTCCCAGGTGTGCATGAGAGCTTTAGGATGAATGAAGTGGACAAGTTTGTTGGTCAGAAGTTGACCAAGTGGAACGATGAGATGATCATGCAATTCTATTCCATTGCTCACTTCTGCCCAGATGGAAAGATTGTCTGGATGACTGAAGGTGCAAGATATCAATCTACAATCTCTGAATGGGCCAAGTTGATCAATGCCCCCAAGGAAGAGAAAAATGACACTGATGTATATGCCAAGCCTAGGAAGAATCACAACTCCATGGCCAACATGTACAAGGAGATTCCTGATAGTACCCTGGAGACACACAAGCTTGGATCCATCTACTTCCTGCTTACTGGCCTAACCACCATCAACACCATCTTGAGGCACACTCTTTTGCCCAAGTCAGGAGATCATAGGATGATCCATGGTCACTCCATCAACTTGCTCCACATGTTTGATGTACCTCAGAAGTTCAAGGTGATGAGCTTAATTGTTGAAACAGTGAAGAGAACTGCAGCTGATCAGAAGAGATCATGTGGATATGCCCCTCACATACAGATGTTGATCAATTCCAAGATGGGAGCTGGGACATATCTTCTGGACAAAGAGCATCTTCCCCTAAGGCCAAAATTTGAGGACAACGAGGTTGTCATGGATGCATCACATCCTACTTCAATTCAAGCCCAGGAGAAGAGAGAGAGAGAGAGAGCAAAAGCTGCAAAAGCTGCAAAAGCAGCAAAGGCAGCCAGTGCACCAGATGCTTCTACTGTGATGCTCAAGACCAAGCAGGATCAACTTAGTTATCTGCTTGAGGCTACTGTGAGAATTGAGAAGTGCTTGGCCACCCTAACTCAAAATCAAGAGAGTCTTGAGAGGATCATTGAGACTAAATTTCATGATCTAGATGTGAAGGTCACAGAGATCCAGACCATTGTGGAGAAGCTCCAGGAAGAAGTTGAGGACAGGAATGACAGACCTACCACAGATACTTTTCAGAGAGTGCCAAGGGCACAAAGGTCTTCAGCAGTGCCAGTTGTCAGTGACACCAGGACTTCTATTTCAGCACCTGCAGCAACTGCCACGATTGCACCTCCAGTTTCAACTCCTCCAGCTCCACAGACCTTAGCCGAAGCATTTGCAGATGGACTCCTCTCCATGCCATCTACGCACACCGGAGCAACCAGCCAGAGGACCCCTTCAGAAGCTCCCAGAGATCGTGCCTAGAGTGCCGCATAGCACTATGCATTTTCAAGCTTTTTGGTAACTTGTTGCCAAAGGGGGAGAAAGTGTATAGATCATTAGGCTTTGAGAGAGAGTGTGTTTTGCCTTTTGTTGGTTTTATTTGCCTCTCTTGCTACTTTGATCATTTGCTTGTTTGATTCCTATGCTACTATGTGTGTTATGCTCGTGAGATACTTATGTTGCTACTTTGATCATTTGCTTGTTTGATCATACTATGCCTTAATGTGTGCTTGCATGATGATATCTATGATATTTGTGTACGATCAATCATGTTTACCCTTGGTGATGAGTGCATGTTGTTTAACTCTTATCATTTTGAGCGCTCCACCAAGATGTATGTGACATGGAAGAGTGACCCATGATCCTAATCGATTGTGGATTTGCATTCAAACACAAATTTTAAATAATGCACAAATTTAGGGGGAGCTCTTGCTTGTCACATACTTCTCAAAGCGACGATGTATTTCATTCATATTATCATTTGTTGAAGCTTTGATCTATATGTTGTCATCAATTACCAAGAAGGGGGAGATTGAAAGTGCAACTAATCCCCGGGTGGTTTTGGTAATTCATAACAACTTATAGCTCATTGAACTAATATCCATTCAAGTTAAATATTTCAGAAAGTTCAATGATTGGCATGGCATGGACTAGAGATGTGGACCCCTCAAAATGCTAAGGACAAAGATTGGCAAAAGCTCAAGACTCTTCATTTTCATTTTAGTGATCCAAGATCACATTGAGTCCATAGGAAAGCCAATTCTATTAAAAGGGGATGAGGTGTTGCTTAATGGTCTACTTTCTCAAAGTGCTTAGTGATATTGCTGCAAAAACCCTCAGCCACTTTCTCATTTCCACATTTGTCCAAAACCCAAAGTCAAACTTGGCCCCACGATTTGATCTATCTGGCGCCACCGAGTTCAGTTGACATAGCCACTGCCAGAAACCCTAGACAATTCGGTCACACCGATACGGATCTCGGTCTCACCAAAATGTGCAATCGGTCCCACCGAGTTTGCTTGACCAACTCTCTGTTTGCTCATTGCTGAAATCGGTCTCACCGAGTTCATGCAATCGGTCTCACCGAGATGAGGTTTGCCCTAAGCCCTAGCACATCGGTCCCACCGAGTTGATCCATTTGGTCCCACCGAGATTCCTAACGTTCACATTTTGAACTAAATCGGTCTCACCGAGTTCTTCTATTCGGTCTGACCGAGTTGGGTCAAATGTGTGTAACGGTTGGATTTTGTGTGGAGGCTATATATACCCCTCCACCCCCTTCTCCATTTGTGAGAGAGCCATCAGAATGTGCCTACACTTCCACTACTTATTTTCTAAGAGAGAACCACCTACTCATTTGTTGAGACCAAGACATTCCAATCCTACCACAAGAATCTTGATCTCTAGCATTCCCCAAGTTGCTTTCCACTCAAATCATCTTTCCACCATAGCCAAATCTGTGAGAGAGAGTTGAGTGTTGGGGAGACTATCATTTGAAGCACAAGAGCAAGGAGTTCATCATCAACACACCGTCTATTACCTTTTGGAGAGTGGTGTCTCCTAGATTGGTTAGGTGTCGCTTGGGAGCCTCCGACAAGATTGTGGAGTTGAACCAAGATGTTTGTAAGGGCAAGGAGATCGCCTACTTCATGAAGATCTACCCGAGTGAGGCAAGTCCTTCATGGGCGATGGCCATGGTGGGATAGACAAGGTTGCTTCTTCGTGGACCCTTCGTGGGTGGAGCCCTCCATGGACTCGCGCAACCGTTACCCTTCGTGGGTTGAAGTCTCCATCAACGTGGATGTACGATAGCACCACCTATCGAAACCACGCCAAAAATCTCCGTGTCTACATTGCGTTTGCCTTCTCCAAACCCTTCCCTTTACCTTCATATGAAATGTTTTACTTTCCGCTGCTACACTCTTAGAATTGCATGTGTAGGTTGATCGCTTGACTTGTGCTAAGTTGCTAAAATCTGCCAACACTTAAAATTGGGAAAAGGTTAGATTTCTATTTGGTCAAGTAGTCTAATCACCCCCCTCTAGACCTACTTTCGATCCTACACTTTCCTCTCATAATATGCAAGGTTTACACAAAGAGGGAGAATACCGGCAGCTGGAATTCTGGACCTGAAAAAGCTACGACAGAGTTACCTATTCTGCACTTCTCCAAATGAGCTGAAAATTTACGGAGAATTATTTTGCAATATATAAAAAATACTAGAGCAAATAACTACCAGAGGAGGCCCACCAGGTGGGCAGAACCCACCTGGGCGCGCCAGGCCCCCCAGGCACGCCCTGGTGGGTTGTGCTCTCCTCGGCCCACCTCCGGTGCCCATCTTCTGGTATATAGGTCATTTTGACCTAGAAAAAAAATCAGAGGGGGACTTTCAGGATGAAGCGCTGCCGTCTCGAGGCGGAACTTGGGCAGGAGCACTTTTGCCCTACGGTTGAGCGATTCCGCAGGGGGAACTTCCCTCCCGGAGGGGGAAATCGAAGCCATCATCATCACCAACAACCCTCTCATATTTGGGAGGGCAATCTCCATCAACATCTTCAAGAGCGCCATCTCCTCTCAAACCCTAGTTCATCTCTTGTGTTCAATCTTTGTACCGGAACCTCATATTGGTACCTGTGGGTGACTAGTAGTGTTGATGACATCTTGTAGTTGATTACTATATGGTTTATTTGGTGAAAGATTATATGTTCAGATCCATTATGCTATTTAATACCCCTCTGATCTTGAGCATGATTATCATTTGTGAGTAGTTACTTTTGTTCTTGAGGTCACGGGAGAAGTCATGTTGCAAGTAATCATGTTAACTTGATATGTGTTCGATATTTTGATGATATGTATGTTGTGATTCCCTTAGTGGTGTTATGTGAACGTCTACTACATGGCACCTCACCATATTTGGGCCTAAGGGAATGCATTGTGGAGTAGTTATTAGATGATGGGTTGCTAGAGTGACATAAGCTTAAACCCTAGTTTATGCGCTACTTCGTAAGGGACCGATTTAGATCCAAAAGTTCAATGCTATGGTTAGATGTTATCTTAATACTTTTCTCGTAGTTACGGATGCTTGCGAGGGGGTTTATCATAAGTAGGAGGTTTGTTCAAGTAAGAACAGCACCTAAGGACCGATCCACCCACATATCAAATTATCAAAGTAGCGAACACAAATCAAACCAACATGATGAAAGTGATATGGTGAAATTTCCGTGTACCCTCAAGAATGCTTTGCTTATCATAAGAGACTGTTTTGGCTTGTCCTTTGCCACAAAAGGATTGGGCTACCTTGCTGCACTTTATTTACCGTTATTGTTACTTGCTCGTTACAAATTATCTTGCTATCAAACTACCTGTTACTGACTATTTCAGTGCTTGCAGAAATTACCTTGTTGAAAACCACTTGTCATTTCCTTGTGCTCCTCGTTGGGTTCGACACTCGTACTTATCGAAAGGACTACGATTGATCCCCTATACTTGTGGGTCATCAAGGCTCTTTTCTAGCACCGTTGCCGGGGAGTGAAGCGCTCTTGGTAGGTGGAAATTGCTAAGGAAAAATTATTACTACGTGCTAAAATTTATTGTCACTTGTTACTATGGAGAATCATCCTTTGAGGGTTTTTTTCGGGGTATCTTCACCTCGACCGGAAGCACAATTAGTTTCCCCTCAACCTACTACACCTACTGAAAATATTGGTTATGAAATTTCTTCAGGTATGATAGAACAACTGCTAGCTAATCCTTATGCAGGAGATGGAACTGAACATCCTGATATGCACTTGATATATGTGGATGAAATTTGTGGATTATTTAAGCTTGCAGGTTTATCCGGAGATGAAGCTAAGAAGAAGGTTTTCCCTTTATCTTTGAAGGGAAAAGCATTGACATGGTATAGGCTATGCGATGATATTGGATCTTGGAACTGGAATCGATTGAAATTGGAATTTCACCAAAAAAAATTATCCTATGCATCTATTTCATCGTGATCGGAATTGTATATATAATTTTTGGCCTTGTGAAGGAGAAAGTATCACTCTAGCTTGGGGGAGGCTTAAGTTAATGTTATATTCATGCCCCAATCGAGCTCTCTATAGAAATTATCATTCAGAATTTTTATGCTCGGCTTTCTCGTAATGATCAATCCATGCTCGATACTTCTTGTACTGGTTCTTTTATGAAGAAGACTATTGAATTCAGGTGAGATCTTTTTGAAGGAATTAAACGCAACTCTGAAGATTGGGTACTCGACAAAGGTAAAGAGTCAGGTATTAAACTTGAATTTGATTGTGTTAAATCTTTTATGAATACCGATGCTTTTCACAAGTTTAGCACTAAATATTGACTTGACTCTGAGATAGTAGCCTCTTTTTGTGAATCATTTGCTACTCATGTTGATCTCCCCAAAGAGAAGTGGTTTAAATATCATCCCCCTATCAAAGAAGAAATTAAAGAACCCGACATAGTTAAAGATGAAACTATTATTTACAATGTTGATCCAGTTGTACCTACTGCTTATATTGAAAAACCACCTTTCCCTGATAGGATAAAGGAACATGCTAAGGTTTCAACTGTGGTTCGCAAAAGTAATATTAGAGCACCTAAACCTGCTGAACAAATTAAAGTAGAACCTAGTGTTGCTATGGTTAAAGATCTCCTGGTAGAAAATATTGATGGGCATGTTATTTATTTCTGTGATGAAGCTGCTAGAATTGCCAAACCCGATGAAAAAGATAAACATAGACCTGTTGTTCGCATGCCTGTTGTCTCAGTTAAAATAGGAGATCATTGTTATCATGGTTTATGTGACTTAGGTGCTAGCGTGAGTGCTATTCCTTTTACCTTATACCAAGAAATTATGAATGACATAGCACCCGCTGAAATAGAAGACATAGATGTTACTATTAAACTTGCTAATAGAGACACCATCACACCACTTGGGATTGTTAGAGATGTTGAAGTCTTGTGTGGGAAAATAAAATACCCTACTGATTTTCTAGTTCTTGGTTCCCCACAAGATGACTTCTGTCCCATTATCTTTGGTAGACCTTTCTTGAACACTGTCAATGCTACTATAGATTGTCATAAACAAACTGTCGGTGTTCGCTTTGGTGATGCGTCTCATGAATTTAATTTTTCCAAGTTTAATAGACAACCTCATAAGAAATAATTACCTAGTAAGGATGAAATAATTGGTCTTGCTTCTATTGCTGTGCCTCCTACTGATCTACTAGAACAGTATTTGCCAGACCATGAAAATGATATGCATATGCATGAAAGAAATGAGATAGATAAAAAAATTCTTTGAACAATGACCTCTGCTCAAACACAATTTGCCTATTGAAACTCTATGAGGTCCTCCTCCACCTAAAGGTGGTCCCGTGTTTGAATTAAAACAATTGCCTGACACTTTGAAATATGCTTATCTCGATGAGAAAAAGATATATCCTGTTATTATTAGTGCTAACCTTTCAGAACATGAAAAAGAAAGATTATTAAAAATTCTGAAGAAGCACCGTGCTGCTATTGGATATACTCTTGATGATCTTAAGGGCATTAGTCCCACTCTCTGTCAGCACAAGATTAATATGGAACCTGATGCTAAACCCGTTGTTGATCATCAAATATGTTTGAATCCTAAGATGAATGAAGTGGTAAGAACTAAAATATTAAAGCTTCTGGAAGCAAGTATAATCTATCCCATAGCTGATAGTAGATCGGCAAGTTCTATTCATTGTGTCCCTAAGAAGGGAGGTATTACGGTTGTTCCTAATGATAAAAATGAACTTATTCCACAAAGAATTGTTACTGGTTATAGAATGGTAATTGATTTTAGAAAATTAAATAAAGCAACTAGAAAAGATCATTACCCTTTGCCTTTTATTGATCAAATATTAGAAAGACTATCTAAGCACACACACTTTTGTTTTCTTGATGGATATTCTGGTTTTTCTCAAATACTTGTTTCACAACCTGATCAAGAGAAAACCACCTTCACCTGCCCATTTAGAACTTATGCATATAGACATATGCCTTTTGGTTTATGCAATGCACCTGCTACTTTTCAAAGATGTATGACTGCTATATTCTCTGATTTTTGTGAAAAGATTGTTGAGGTTTTCATAGATGATTTTTCTGTTTATGGAACTTCTTTTGACGATTGCTTGAGCAACCTTGATCGAGTTTTGCAGAGATGTGAGCAAACTAATCTTGTCTTGAATTGGGAGAAGTGCCACTTTATGGTTAATTAAGGTATTGTCTTGGGGCATAAAATTTCTGAACGAGGTATTGGGGTGGACAAAGCTAAAGTTGATGCAATAGAGAAAATGCCATGCCCTAAAGATAGTTAATACGTCTCCAATGTATCTATAATTTATGAAGTATTCATGCCATGTTTACAACAATTTTATATGGTTTTGGTATGATTTTATTAGAACTAACCCGGACTGACGCTGTTTTCAGCAGAACTACCGTGGTGTCGTTTTTTTGTGCAGAAATAAAAGTTCTCGGAATGAGCTGAAAATGTACGGAGAATATTTTTGGAAAATATAAAAAATAATGGAGCGAAAAGATACCGGAGAAGAGTCCCGAGGCAACCACAAGGGTGGGGGGCGCGCCCCCCTAGGGCATGCCCCCCTGGCTTGCCGCTGCCTCGTGGACCCCCCTGACGTGAGACCGACGCCAAAAACTCCTATAAATACAGAAACCCCCGAAAAGAAACCTAGATCGGAAGTTCTGCCGCCGTAAGCCTCTGTAGCCACGAAAAACCAATCGGGACCCCATTCCAGCACCCTGCCGGAGGGGGAAATCATCACCGGAGGCCATCTTCATCATCCCGGCGGTCTCCATGATGAGGAGGGAGTAGTTCACCCTCGGGGCTAAGGGTATGTACCAGTAGCTATGTGTTTGACCTCTCTCTCTCGTGTTCTTGATTTGGCACGATCTTGATGTACCGCGAGCTTTGTTATTATAGTTGGATCATATGGTGTTTCTTCCCTCTCTATCTCTTATTGTGATGAATTGAGTCTTGCTCTTTGAGGTTTCGTTATGTTGGATTGAGTATTGGATTTGAGAACACTTGATGTATGTCTTGCGATGGGATATCTGTGGTGACAATGGGATGTTCTATTGATTCACTTGATGTATGTTTTGGCACTCAACTCGCGGATTCCCGAGGTGACATTGGGGTTATCTATGCATAGGGGTTGATGCATGTTTTCGTCCTACGTTCTCCGATAGGAACTTTGGAGTGATTCTTTGTTGCACGTTGAGGGATTGTTATATGATCCGATTATGTTATCCTTGTTGAGAGATTTTGCACTAGTGAAAGTATGAACCCTAGGCCTTGTTTCCAAGCATTGCAATACCGTGTTTGCTCACTTTTGTTACAAGTTACCTTGCTGTTTTTATATTTTTAGATTACAAAAACCTATATCTACTATCCATACTACACTTGTATCACCATCTCTTCGCCGAACTAGTGCACCTATACAATTTACCATTGTATTAGATGTGTTGGGGACACAAGAGACTCTTTGTTATTTGGTTGCAGGGTTGTTTGAGAGAGCCCATTTCATCCTATGCCTCCCATGGATTGATAAACCTTAGGTCATCCACTTGAGGGAAATTTGCTACTGTCCTACAAAACTCTGCGCTTGGAGGCCCAACATGAGTCTACAAGAAGAAGGTTGCGTAGTAGACATCAAGCTCTTTTCTGGCACCGTTGCTGGGGAGGTGTGTGACGCCCCCGACTCAATCGTGCACTAATCATACACGCAAACATGCACGATCAAGCACAGGGACTCACGAGAAGATATCACAACGCAACTCTAACACAAATAAACGGAGATCCACAATATTACAGACCAGGGATCACGAGGATCCAAATACATAAGTCAGTCATACAAATAATATCTGGGTACAGACATAGTTAGCCAAGGTTTGCCTTAAGAAGGCTAGCACAAACAATGACTCTAGATCGAAAGGCGAAGGCCTCCTGCCTGGGAGCCTCCGATCCTACTCCTGGTCGGCTGGCTCGATCCAGTAGTACGTGCCATCTGGACCCTCCTGGTAGTAAGCTCCTGCGGTGGCATCTGGCTCCTGGGCTCCATCGTCTGATGTATCATCAAAAGAGGTATGGGGAAAAAAGAGGTAGCAAAGCAACCGTGAGTACTCATCCGAAGTACTCAGCAAGCAAGGATCTATACTACATATGCAACATTGTCAAAGAAAGGCTGTATATGTGGACTGGGCTGCAGAAATGCCAGAATAGAGAGAAGGCCTAGTCCTATCGAAGACTAGCATCTTCACGAAGCCACCATCTTGCAGCAATTAGAAGAGTATAGAAAAGCATTTTATTAAGCAAACATGTTGAAGTAAAGCCTAGAGATCCTTCCTCGACTCCCTGCGAGAAAGCAATCCCAAAGCTTCAATTAAGTAACAAGTATCAAGTTCAAGTAGTAGATCGGGATACCAAACTGAGCGTCCTTTACCGTAGGACCGGCTATCGATAGATATTTCTTCCCTGCAGGGGTGCACAACTGTTACCCAACACGCTCGATCACCTCTGGTTGGACACACTTGCTGGGTAATGCCCGTCCTCGGGAGATCGACACGAAGCAGCGCCCTACCAAGGCTCAGCAGAGAGGTCAGCACGCCGGACTAACCTATGCACCCAGGGGTCTTGGGCCATCGCCCTGGGCACCCTGCGTGTTGCGAGACTGGCTGAGGAGCAGGCGCGACACTGAACTCGTCAGTGAAGTATCCAGCCCAACCCCAACAATCTGCCCGCACGGTGAACTGTGACGTCTGATGAGCTTTCGGGAGAAACGTACGACGTAGAGGGCCCCATAACCATTATCCCGCGTGGTGGTAGTGCATAAAGGGCACGACGACCCACTCAAATCAAACACCCAAATCCAATAGGCTCAATTAATAACACGCGGAGGCAATCGGAGTTTCTGAAGCTCTGCCACAATATCACACTCGAGTGCCCTTCCGGCACACCCGACATCATAGATCCCCTGCGGGTACCCATCAGGGTCGACCCGCCTGTAACAAAGGTCAAAGTAACCGTGTGGTCATAACATCAAGGGGGAAACCCCGAGGAATCACCCTCGGTGAATTCCACTCGATGAAATCATCAGGGTGAACGTATGAGGCATCACCCTCGAGGTTCACACTGAGGGGTTGCACGACAGAGTCGTATCAGAAGTGGTGAAGGAGGAATCACCCTCGATGACCACGACCGAGCAGCTACACTGCAGAGTATTCATCAGGAGTGCGTTACGAGGTATCACCCTCGGCACTCGATAGTAACTATGCAGAGTCGTACAACTAAGGGGGGTGAGGTGATGTGTCGGTCTCTGGTTGTCGATCACGTTGATCGAGTAGTCGATGATGAAGCAGAGGCAACAAGGGTAAAGTGATGGGGGTCTCTGATGGTTCATTACCAACCTATACTAAGCAGTTTAACATAGGCAGGTAAGGTAACAATAAACAGGTTACAGAAGCAAGCTATGCATCAGAGTAGGAGCAAACAGTTACAGTAGCAAAATCTAATGCAAGCAGGAGAAATTGAATGGGCGATATTGGGATGCTCAAGGGGGGGGGGGGGCTTGCCTGGTTGCTCTGGCAAGAAGGAGGGGTCGTCAACGGGCTGCTCGTCTGGAGCGTAGTCGTACTCAACTGCAACGGCGTCGGTCTCGGCGTCTATCAAGAGAGAAGGAGGAGGGAAGAAACAGTAAATTCACGGCAAAAATGCAAACAATATGCATGACATGTCTAAATGATATGCCGGGGTGTTCTACTGCCTAACTAAATGATTTAGTTAATTTAGGAATTTATTCGGATTTATTTAATTAAGGTTGAGCACTATTCATTTATCAAAATCGGTCCAAAAGTTCCATGTTCAGATAGCTAGGGGCATCTGACAGATGAACGGACCACGTATTTGGATTCGTCTTGAAATTCTGAGCAACTTTCATATATAAATTATTTTCATCTGAGTTACGGTTTATTTTATATGATTTTATAAAGATTTAATCATTTTCTAAATTTAATAATTTATTTAAATTTGAATTATCCAGAACAGTAAATGATGACGTCAGCATGACCTAGGTGTGATGTCAGCAGGTCAAACCTGGCTGACCAGAGTCAAACCTGACCTGTGGGTCCAGTGGGACCCACATGTCAGTGACTCAGCTAATTAAACAGTTAGATTAAACTAGTTAGGTTAATTAGTGGGTGGGGCCTACTGGTCAGTGAGAGGTTAGTTTACTAATTAACTTAATTAACTAATTAACAGTTTATTTATTTATTTAAATTTGTTTATTAGGTAGGACCCACATGTCAGTGACACAGGGCCTGCCCAGTCAGCGTTGACTGGGTCAACAGGTCAACGGGACCCACATGTCAGCGACACAGGAGGTCCCACACGTCAGGCCACGTCAGCGCTGGCCGGAGACACGCCGGAGTTGGCTCCGGCGAGCCAAACGCGGCGGCGTGCGTCGGGAGGAGCTCGGATTTCACGCATAGGGCGTTTCCAGAGCCATGGCTGGGTGCGTTCAACGCGGCTCGGTGTCGCGCGTCAAATGGCGGCGGTGCGAGGTGCTGTGGTGGCCAGAGCTGAGCGCCACGACGTCGCCGGCGGCGAGGTGCTTCGGGCGAGGTACGGGATTGATAAAATGGCGCGCGTTCGAGCGATCTAAAGGGCGAAGCGAGGCATACGCGGCGCGGTGAGTGCAACGGTGGCATGCACGGGACCATTTGGTCACCGTGGCCACGCCGGCGACGAGGCCAGGCGGCGGAGCGTTCGGGTGTCGCCAAATGCGGTGGCTACGGTGATGGATCCACGCGGGGGAGCGAGGGGAGAGTTGCGGGGGCTCACTGGGATCCATAGGGAGGTGGCAGCGTGCTCGAGGAGGCGCGGAGTAGCCAGAATCGACGGCGAACGGCGGCGTGTATCCGAGGAGGAAGAAGACAGCGTGGAGGCGATGCGGTGGCTCCCGGCTTGTTCCAGTCGGCGTGATCAAAGTGGGCGACGATGGCGAGCCCGGTGGACAGGTCCGCGAGGCGGGGCGGTGACGGTGGCCACGCAGCTCAGCCGCGGCCGTCCATGGCGGCGTCGGGTGAGGTGGGAGCGAGTGGGGGAGAGGGAGAGAAGCGGCTAGGGTTAGCCAGAGGGGCGTGGGGAGTTGCTCTTATCCTCTCCGGCGAGCGCGGCACGCTGTCAACCGCTCGGAGGGGGGGGGGGCCTGGCTGCGCAAGCTCCAGCTGCTCGACAGCGGTGTCGGTGAGCAGTGCGGGAGGTGGGGGAAGGCGCGGGGTGGGCTGGGCCTCCCTGTGCACTTAGGCCCAGTGGCTGCAGCCTTTTTCTTTTTCTTTCTTTTCTTTTATGTTTTCTTTTGTTTTACTGCTTTGCAAAATGTGTGGGCCCATATTTAGTTCTGTAAAATATGTGAACTAGCCACAATACTCCAGTGCAACATTTACTAATGCCATAAAATGGTTTTCAGTTCATATCTTTTCATTTGCAATTTTATAAAACAAAATGGGATTAAATATTGCTGTTTTGACACTGTTAGAGTCACTTAATTTATTTATTAAATGTTGGTTACAATTTTAGAATTGTCTCTGGAATATTTGTTATTTAATGAGCATTTTAGTTTCTGTTTTGAATAACTTTTATTTTCCACTTTAATTTAAGCTGAAGTTTGAATTAGGAGTTTGAAATGCAATATGATGCAAATGATGATTAGGTACTGTTAAACTTGCTGACATGGCATTAACTAAGGGTGATCTTTGTTGTTTATTACAGGGGGTGTCACAATTCTCCTCATCTAACAAGAATTCTCGTCCCGAGAATTAAGAGGAAGGCTGAAAGAAAGCGTTCCCAAGTGGCTTCATCTTTAGAATGATTCGACCACTGGACCTTGAGGAATTTGATCGACTTCTGACGGGTTCGACGCTCAGCTTGATCAAGAATACGGATGGGATATTCTGGATAAGATAGATCTTCCCGCAATTCAAGCATTTCATGATCCACCGCTCGAATAGGATCCTTGAAGCAGCGACGAAGTTGGGATACATGAAAGACATCATGCACTTGAGAAAGATTTGGCGGCAATTGCAACTGATATGCCACTTCTCCTCGATGGGCAAGAATACTGAATGGGCCAATGTAGCGAGGAGCTAACTTGCCCTTGATTCCGAACCGATGAGTGCCTTTCAATGGAGTGACGCGAAGGTAAGCTTGCTCGCCAGGCTGATAGACCATTTCCTGGTGCTTTCATTCATAGTTGCTCTTCTGACGAGACTGAGCAGTTTTCAGATGTTCACGGACGATGCAGACTTTTTCTTCAGCTTGTTGGATAATGTCCGGTCCGACGAGTGATCGTTCCCCAGTTTCTGACCTATTCAGGGGGGTTCGACACTTATGTCCGTATAGAACTTCAAACGGGGACATCTTCAGACTAGCTTGATAGCTATTGTTGTAAGACAATTCGGCATACGGGAGAGATTCCTCCCATTTCTTAACGAAGGAGATGACGCAAGCTCAAAGCATATCTTTGAGCACTTGATTAACTCGTTTGACTTGACCCTGTGACTGAGGGTGAAAAGCGGTGCTGAAAGACAGATGAGTTCCCATAGCTTCTTGGAAACTTGCCCAGAATCTTGAGGTAAAGAGGCTGCCACGATCCGAACTGATCTCCAACGGAACACCGTGGAGTGACACAATTCAGGAAACATACAACTCCGCTAACTGACTAGCAGTGATTGTCTCCTTAACTGGCAGAAAGTGAGCAACCTTTGAGAATCGGTCAATGACGACAAAGATAGCGTCATGACCCTTCTGAGATCTAGGAAATCCAGTAATGAAATCCATTTGGACCTTGTCCCATTTCCATTCAGGAACTTCAAGGGGTTGCAGAGTTCCAGCAGGGCTTTGGTGTTCTGCTTTAATGCGGCGGCAAACGTCACACTCAGAAACATAACAAGCAATGCCTCGCTTCATATTAGGCCACCAGTATCTCTGACAAATGTTACGGTACATCTTTGTGCTACTAGGATGAATTGACAGAGGAGTGTCATGAGCTTCTTTCATAACGTGTTCTCTCTCATCCTTGAACTTGGGTACGAAGAGACGGTGTTGGAAAAATAGGACCCCATCATCATCAAGATGGAATTCCGACGGCTTTCCTCTTTTGAGGTATCGCTTAATCCTTTCAACTTCAAAGTCATACCTTTGTATAGTGTTAATGCTGTGTTCTAAATCTGGTTCAACAACCAGGGTATTGAGATAACCCTGTGGGACAGTATGGAGGTTCAATTTGCGGAGCTCTTCATAAAGAACAGGTTGTGCTTCCTGAACCATAAGATTGTTGCAATAAGCCTTGCGACTCAATGCATCGGCGATTACATTAGCCTTGCCAGGGGTATACGGAATGTATCAGAACTCAGAGGCATCAAAGCTCTCACTGAACTCTCCTCGGAGATGTGCGACAGGAGAGTAGGCGGCATCATGGACTGCCATCTCAATCGTCACGCCGATACCATGGAAAAGGTGCAGCTCAGTGTCTGAGTCATCGTGCTAATCATAGATACGAACATCAGCATGGTACTGCTCCTGGTTGAACTCGCGGTAATCCTCGTAGACCATGTACTCAGGGTACCAACGGTAGCCCAGTCTAGTCAGGAGGGCGATCAGGATAGCTGGAAAACCAGGGGCATCACGAGCCCAAGTGCGAAGCACAAGCTGCGTCGTAGGACATGGTGGAAACAAACGGTCCATCTGAAACAGAGGAAATTCAGGATTGTCAAATGACAATGAGAAGCATAATACAACTCGGAGAGAAAGGTTAAACAAAACAATGGAAAGGAAAATGATTATCAGACTAATCAGATCAATGGTAAGGAAGTAAGCACATATAAACAGCTCTCTGGGTAGACAAGTTTTGCGAGATCCTAAGTGTCGGCATTAGTAAATTCATTTAACCCGAATAGAAGAGAGATCAGAGTCCCAGAGTATAGACGAGGAATAAAAGATCCTAATACCACCAAGTTGGCGAAGTGGGCCCGTAAGACACACAGCCAAGTTAGTAAATTAATTTTTCGATGTCTAGACTCAACTTCGACCAAGGAATTGGAAGGGGGCTTCCTATAGGCAGTCGGCTTTGATACCAACTTGTGACGCCCCCGACTCAATCGTGCACTAATCATACATGCAAACATGCACGATCAAGCACAGGGACTCACGAGAAGATATCACAACACAACTCTAACACAAATAAACGGAGATCCACAATATTACAGACCAGGGATCACGAGGATCCAAATACATAAGTCAGTCATACAAATAATATCCGGGTACAGACATAGTTAGCCAAGGTTTGCCTTAAGAAGGCTAGCACAAACAACGACTCTAGATCGAAAGGCGAAGGCCTCCTGCCTAGGAGCCTCCGATCCTACTCCTGGTCGGCTGGCTCGATCCAGTAGTACGTGCCGTCTGGACCCTCCTGGTAGTAAGCTCCTGCGGTGGCATCTGGCTCCTGGGCTCCATCGTCTGATGTATCATCAAAAGAGGTATGGGGGAAAAAGAGGTAGCAAAGCAACCGTGAGTACTCATCCGAAGTACTCAGCAAGCAAGGATCTATACTACATATGCAACATTGTCAAAGAAAGGCTGTATATGTGGACTGGGCTGCAGAAATGCCAGAATAGAGAGAAGGCCTAGTCCTATCGAAGACTAGCATCTTCACGAAGCCACCATCTTGCAGCAATTAGAAGAGTATAGAAAAGCATTTTATTAAGCAAACATGTTGAAGTAAAGCCTAGAGATCCTTCCTCGACTCCCTGCGAGAAAGCAATCCCAAAGCTTCAATTAAGTAACAAGTATCAAGTTCAAGTAGTAGATCGGGATACCAAACTGAGTGTCCTTTACAGTAGGACCGGCTATTGATAGATATTTCTTCCTTGCAGGGGTGCACTACTGTTACCCAACACGCTCGATCACCTCTGGTTGGACACACTTGCTGGGTAATGCCCGTCCTCGGGAGATCGATACGAAGCAGCGCCCTATCTAGGCTCAGCAGAGAGGTCAGCACGCCGGACTAACCTATGCACCCAGGGGTCTTGGGCCATCGCCCTGGGCACCCTGCGCGTTGCGAGACTGGCCGAGGAGCAGGTGCGACACTGAACTCGTCAGTGAAGTATCCAGCCCAACCCCAACAATTTGCCCGCATGGTGAACTGTGACGTCTGATGAGCTTTCGGGAGAAATGTACGACGTAGAGGGCCCCATAACCATCATCCCGCGTGGTGGTAGTGCGTAAAGGGCACGACGACCCACTCAGATCAAACACCCAAATCCAATAGGCTCATTTAATAACACGCGGAGGCAATAAGAGTTTCTGAAGCTCCGCCATAATATCACACTCGAGTACCCTTTCGGCACACCCGACATCATAGATCCCCTGCGGGTTCCCATCACGGTCGACCCGCCTGTAACAAAGGTCAAAGTAACCGTGTGGTCATAACATCAAGGGGGAAACCCCGAGGAATCACCCTCGGTGAATTCCACTCGATGAAATCATCAGGGTGAACGTATGAGGCATCACCCTCGAGGTTCACACTGAGGGGTTGCACGACAGATTCGTATCGGAAGTGGTGAAGGAGGAATCACCCTCGATGACCACGACCGAGCAGCTACACTACAGACTATTCATCAGGAGTGCGTTACGAGGTATCACCCTCGGCACTCGATAGTAACTATGCAGAGTCGTACAACTAAGGGGGGTGAGGTGATGTGTCGGTCTCTGGTCGTCGATCATGTTGATCGAGTAGTCGATGATGAAGCAGAGGCAACAAGGGTAAAGTAATGGGGGTCTCTGATGGTTCATTACCAACCTATACTAAGCAGTTTAACATAGACTGGTAAGGTAACAATAAACAGGTTACAGAAGCAGGCTATGCATCAGAGTAGGAGCAAACAGTTACATTAGCAAAATCTAATGCAAGCAGGAGAAATTGAATGGGCGATATCAGGATGCTCAAGGAGGGGGGGGGGGCTTGCCTGGTTGCTCTGGCAAGAAGGAGGGGTCGTTAATGGGCTGCTCGTCTGGAGCGTAGTTGTACTCAACTGCAATGGCGTCGGTCTCGGCGTCTATCGAGAGAGAAGGTGGGGGGTAGAAACAGTAAATTCACGGCAAAAATGCAAACAATATGCATGACATGTCTAAATGATATGCCGGGGTGTTCTACTGCCTAACTAAATGATTTAGTTAATTTAGGAATTTATTCAGATTTATTTAATTAAGGTTGAGCACTATTCATTTATCGAAATCGGTCCAAAAGTTTCATATTCAGATAGCTAGGGGCATCTGACAGATGAACGGACGACGTATTTGGATTCGTCTCGAAATTCTGAGCAACTTTCATATATAAATTATTTTCATCTGAGTTACGGTTTATTTTATATGATTTTATAAAGATTTAATCATTTTCTGAATTTAATTATTTATTTAAATTCGAATTATCCAGAATAGTAAATGATGACGTCAGCATGACCTAGATGTGACGTCAGCAGGTCAAACCCAGCTGACCAGAGTCAAACCTGACCTGTGGGTCCAGTGGACCCACATGTGAGTGACTCAGCTAATTAAACAGTTAGATTAAACTAGTTAGGTTAATTAGTGGGTGGGGCCTACTGGTCAGTGAGAGGTTAGTTTACTAATTAACTTAACTAACTAATTAACAGTTTATTTATTTATTTAAATTTGTTTATTAGGTAGGACCCACATGTCAGTGACACAGGGCCTGCCCAGTCAGCGTTGACTGGGTCAACAGGTCATCGGGACCCACATGTCAGCGACACAGGAGGTCCCACACGTCAGGCCACGTCAGCGCTGGCCGGAGACGCGCCGGAGTTGGCTCCGGCGAGCCAAACGCGGCGGCGTGCGTCGGGAGGAGCTCGGATTTCGCGCATAGGGCGTTTCCAGAGACGTGGCTGGGTGCGTTCGGTGCGGCTCGGTGTCGCGCATCGAATGGCGGCGGTGCGAGGTGCTGTGGCGGCCGGAGCTGAGCGCCACGAGCTCGCCGGCGGCGAGGTGCTTCGGGCGAGGTACAGGATCGATAAAACGGCGCGCGTTCGAGCGATCTAAATGGCGAAGCGAGGCCTACGCTGCGCGGTGAGTGCAACGGTGGCACGCACGGGACCATTTGGTCACCGTGGCCACGCCGGCGACGAGGCCAGGCGGCGGAGCATTTGGGTGTCGCCAAATGCGGTGGCTACGGCGATGGATCCGCACGGGGGAGTGAGGGGAGAGTTGTGGGGGCTCACTGGGATCTGTAGGGAGGTGGCAGCGTGCTCGGGGAGGCGCGGAGTAGCTGGAATCGTCGGTGAACGGCGGCGGGGATCCGAGGTGGAAGAAGACAGCGTGGAGGCGATGCGGTGGCTCCCGGCTTGTTCCAGTCGGCGTGATCAAAGTGGGCGACGATGGCGAGCCCGGTGGACAGGTCCGCGAGGCGGGGCGGTGACGATGGCCGCGCAGCTCAGCCGCGGCCGTTCATGGCGGCGTCGGGTGAGGTGGGAGCGAGTGGGGGAGAGGGAGAGAAGCGGCTAGGGTTAGCCAGAGGGGCGCAGGGAGTTGCTCTTATCCTCCCCGGTGAGTGCGGCGTGCTGTCGACCGCTCGGAGGGGGGGCCTGGCTTCGCGCGCTCTAGGTGTTCGACAGCGGCGTCGGTGAGCAGTGCGGGAGGTGGGGGAAGGCGCGGGGTGGGCTGGGCCTCCCTGTGCACTTCGGCCCAGTCGCTGCTGCCTTTTTCTTTTTCTTTCTTTTCTTTTCTGTTTTCTTTTGTTTTACTGCTTTGCAAAATGTGTGGGCCCATATTTAGTTTTGTCAAATATGTGAACTAGCCACAATACTCCAGTGCAACATTTACTAATGCCATAAAATGGTTTTGAGTTCATATCATTTCATTTGCAATTTTATAAAACAAAATGGGATTAAATATTGCTGTTTTGACACTGTTAGAGTCACTTAATTTATTTATTAAATATTGGTTACAATTTTAGAATTGTCTCTGGAATATTTGTTATTTAATGAGCATTTTAGTTTCTGTTTTGAATAACTTTTATTTTCCACTTTAATTTAAGCTGAAGTTTGAATTAGGAGTTTGAAATGCAATATGATGCAAATGATGATTAGGTACTATTAAACTTGCTGACATGGCATTAACTAAGGGTGATCTCTGTTGTTTATTACAGGGGGTGTCACAAGGTGAGTGCTTGAAGGTATATCTTTAGATCTTGCAATCGAATCTTTTAGTTTCTTGTTTTATCACTAGTTTAGTCTATAAAATAAAACTACAAAAAAATGAAATTGAGGTTGCCACATATAATTCATCTTTATAATGTCTTTCTTGAAAACGATGGATCGGAAAATTGTGCCAAAGTGTTAGAAGAAGAAGTCAATAAAATGTTTGGCACTAAATCTTTGAATGATGAGCATGATTGCAATATTGTTGGTATGAATTTTTTGAATATCCATGATGCTAATGATATGCAAAGACATAAGCTTGGGGATGCTATGTTTGATGAATATGATATTTTTAGCCCCCCAAGTTTTGATGAGAATATTTATTATGATGATAGCATGCCTCCTATTTATGATGATTATATTGATGAAAGTGGGCTTGGAAGAGTGTCAACTCTAGGTAGTATTGATCCCACTATTTTGGAGGGTGTTGAATCTTTTCACAATATTTATAAAAGTGGATTTGGAGAGGTCATGACTTTATTTAGTGATGAATCCACTATTTTGGAAGAGGTTTCAATTGATTATGACAACAAAGTTGCTATCTATGATGATTATTGTGATGACATGTATGCTATAAAGAATAATGATTACCATGAAACTTGTCATCATGATTTTAATTTTCAATTGGATTATACCTCATATGATACTTATGTTGTTGAGTTTGCTCCCACTACTATTCATGAGAATAAATTTGCTTATGTGGAGAGTAATAAAATTTCTATGCTAGTGGATCATGAAAAGAATGATTTATGTGATAGTTATATTGTTGAATTCATTCATGATGCTACTGAAAATTACTATGAGAGAGGAACATATGCTTTTACATATTGCAATAATATCATGTTTCCTCTCTATGTGTTGAAAGTTTTGAAGTTATACTTGTTTTACCTTCCTATGCTAGTTGATTCTTGTTCCCATAAATTGTTTGCTCAGAAAATCCCTATGCATAGGAAGTGGGTTAGACTTAAATGTGCTAGTCATATGCTTCATGATGCTCCCATTATGTTTCAATTCTTATCTTTTATGTGAGCATCATTAAAATCATCATGCCTAGCTAAAAAGGCAGTAAAGAAAAGCGCTTGTTGGGAGATAACCCAATATTTACCCCTACTGTTTTTGTGTGTTCACATGATTATGCTACTGTAGTAATCATGTTTTATAGCTTTTGTTTGAATAAAGTGCCAAGTAAAGCCTTTGGGATAGTGTGGTTGATAGTTGATTTGATTCTGTGCAAAAACAGAAAATTTTGCGTCCAGTACAGAAATTCCTATCTTTTACTGGAACGTGGAAAACTTCTGAATTTTTTATATATGATTGGTATACAAATTGTCTACGTTGTCCTAATTTTTCAGAATATTTGGAGTTACAGAAGTATGAGTTTAATTCAGATCTTTACATACTATTCTGTTTTTGACAGATTCTGTTTTTGATGCATAGTTTGCTTGCTTTCTAGTTTCTATGGCTTATATTGCTTAATATAAATTATAGAAATGATAGGGTACAGTAGGAATCATGTGATAAAAAATTTGAATCTTGTCTTGACAGAACCAAAGTGAATGATTTGTTTTATCATATAAACCCATATCACGAAGTTCCGTTAAGTTTTGTGTGATTGAAGTTTTCAAGTTTTGGGTGAGATATCGATATGAGGAGAATAAGGAGTGACAAGACCCTAAGCTTGGGGATGCCCAAGGCACCCCAAGGTAATATTCAAGGAATACCCAAGCAACTAAGCTTGGGGATGCCCCGGAAGGCATCCCCTCTTTCGTCTCCAACATTATCGGTAACCTTACTTGGAGATATATTTTTATTCGTCACATGATATGAGTTTTGCTTGGAGCGTCATTTTATTTTATTATTATTTTCTTGCTTTTATTTAGAGTAATGTTTTCCATCTCTTAGTTCAATAAAAGTGTCAAGTATAGCCTTTACCATGCTTATTTTGCAAGTCTATATGTTGCTGTTTGAAAACAGAAAGTTTTCTATCATTGTCTGAATTCTTATGGAAAGTCAAAATGTGATAAAATCTTGAAATGTTTACACAATAAGAAACAACAAATTTTCTACACTGTGGTAATTTTTCATAATTTTTTGTGTTAGGTAAGTGTGAGTACAATTTCACTCTTTACAGACTGTCCTGTTTTGACAGATTGCTGTTATGTTTGCATTGTTTGCATATGTTTGCTTGTTTAATGATTCTATTTGAGGATAGGAGTATTGAATATGCAAAAGCATTTAGTATGCAATGTTAAATAATAATTTTAGTGATTTTCTACAGTAGAGAATGATAAGGTTTTGCATTTGATTTATACTAACTTTTCTCACGAGTTCTTGTTGAGTTTTGTGTGGATGAAGTTTTTAAGATTTAGGGAAACCGTGATATAAAAGGAATTAAGGAGACACAAAAGCTCAAGATTGGGGATGCCCAAGGCATTCCTAGTTAATATTTCAAGAAGTCTCAAGCATCTAAACTTGGGGATGCCCCGGTTGGCATCCCACCTTTCTTCTTCAACAATGATTGGTTAGCCTCGGTTGAGCCTAAGTTTTTGCTTCTTCACCTGATTTGTGCTATCCTTAGAATGTCATTTTATTTTATTTTGCTTGCTGTTTGAATAAAATATTAAGATCTAAAATTTTAAATAAGAGAGAGTCCTCACACAGCTACATAATTATTTGACTACTCATTGATCTTCACTTATATCTTTTTGGAGTAGTTTGTCATTTACTCGTGTGCTTCACTTATATCCTATGAGTAAATGGTTGAATGAATTGAATATCATAAATCTGAAATTATATATGTTTCATATGCTTATCCCATGGGGAGTAATGACTTCACATATAAGAAGTATAGGTGGTAAATTTATTGAAAGTTAGCAAACATAGTATTGGTCACTTGAACAATTCATGAAAGAATATTGAAGGAAGAGAGATTTCACATGTAAATATACTATCTTGGACATCTTCTATGATTGTGAGCCCCATTAATTATTTTCAAACTTGAGCAAGTTAGTTGAAGTTGGACAAGGAAGACAACGTAATGAGTTATGCTTGGGTATATTTGTATAGAAGTTATATTGTTATGGATCCTCCAACATGTGGTGCTTGCTATTTAGAATCTTTTGCTAGCCAAAATTTCTATACTAAGCGGGAATACTGCTTGTGCATCCAAAATCCTTGAACCAAGTTTCTTCCATGAGTGTCCACCATATCTACCTATATGCGGTATTTACCTACCGTTCCAAGTAAATTTGCATGTGCCAAACTCTAAACCTTCAAATAATAATCTGTTTTGTATGCCCGAATCGCTCATGTAGCGACTAGGGGTTGTCAGTATCTTCCATGCTAGGTGGGTTATTCTCACGAGGAGTGTTTATTCACTTGTCATTCACGAGAGAGTGGCTAGTAATTGGGATGCCCAGTCCTATGATCAAAAGATCAAAAACAAAATTGCATATAATTAAACAGACCTCCCCCAGGAAAGTTGTTGGTATGGACGGCACCCGTGAATTCAGCTAGCCATGGAGTGTGATTGTTGGTGGAGGGGGAGTAAAAACTTTACCATTCTGTTTGGGAACCGCCTATAATGTGTCTGGCATGGAAGATAGTGACAACTCTTGGTTGTTACGTTGACAATGAAAGCATACCTCTCAAAATTATGTTCATCTATGTTTTAAAAGCTTCGAGCTCTGGCACCTCTACAAATCCCTGCTTCCCTCTGCGAAGGGCATATCTTTTACTTTTATCTTTGTTGAGTCAATTTCTTATTCCAACCTATTCTTTAGTTGGCAAGCATCATGTGGTGGGGAAAGATCTAAGCATATATGGCCATTCAAATATATTTGATCATGAACTATTATTGTTGACAATTATCTATATGATAAATAAGTTGGGAGGTGAAACACTAAGCCCCTATCTTTCTCTGTGTTCGATGGATGCTATTTGTTCTAAAAATATGCTTTGAGTGGTAGCAATCATGGAAGACTATATGATAGTTGAGTATGTGGAATTTGCTAAATCAAAGCTCTTACATAGACCCTTCCTGAAAATAAGATGAATTTCAATTGTTTGATGACTGAGAACATAGTTTGTTAGTTTTCAAGAAAGTTTATGGTCTATGCTTTAACATGTGAATAGCTTGTTACTTGATCATGAGAAGTTTTATGAGATGAGCTACTGTTATGATATGTAATGATGCTAGAAAAAGTGATTGAAATTATCATTGATCAAACTTGTGCACTTGCTAGCATTCACACTTCATAAATTATTTCTTTTATCATTTACCTACTCGATGACGAGCAGGAATTAAGCTTGAGGATGCTGATACGTCTCCAACGTATCTATAATTTATGAAGTATTCATGCCATGTTTACAACAATTTTCTATGGTTTTGGTATGATTTTATTAGAACTAACCCGGACTGACGTTGTTTTCAGCAGAACTACCGTGGTGTCGTTTTTTCTACAGAAATAAAAGTTCTTGGAATGAGCTGAAAATTTACGAAGAATATTTTTGGAAAATATAAAAAATACTTGAGCAAAAAGATAGCGGAGAAGAGTCCCGAGGCAACCACAAGGGTGGGGGGCGCCCCCCCTAGGGCGCGCCCCCTAGTTTGCCGCTGCCTCATGGACCCCCCTTACGTGAGACCGATGCCAAAAACTCCTATAAATACAGAAACCCCCAAAAAGAAACCTAGATCGGAAGTTCCGCCGCCGTAAGCCTCTGTAGCCATGAAAAACCAATCGGGACCATGTTCCAGCACCCTGCCGGAGGGGGAAATCATCACCGGAGGCCATCTTCATCTTCCCGGCGGTCTCCATGACAAGGAGGGAGTAGTTCACCGGAGGCCATCTTCATCTTCCCGGTTTTGACACCGACAGTTATGATCAGCACTACTAGTTGGAATAGCTTCTACCCACTTAGTAACGTAATCAACAGCAACTAAAATATGTGTATACCCATTAGAGGAAGGAAAAGGTCCCATATAATCAAAGCCCCAAACATCAAATGGTTCAACAACAAGTGAATAATTCATAGGCATTTCCTGACGTCTACTAATATTGCCAATTCTCTGGTATTCATCACAAGACAAGACAAACTTACAAGAATCCTTGAAGAGAGTAGGCCAATAAAAACCAGATTGTAATACCTTGTGTGCAGTTCTATCTCCAGCATGGTGTCCTCCGTAAGCTTCGGAGTGACACTTACATAGGATCTGTTCCTGTTCATGCTCAGGTACACAATGTCTAACAACACCATCTACTTCTTCTTTATAAAGGTGTGGGTCATCCCAAAACTAATGTCTTAAATCATAGAAAAACTTTTTCTTTTGCTGGTACGTGAAACTAGGTGGTATAAATTTAGCAACAGTGTAATTAGCATAATCAGCATACCATGGAGCATTACGTGAAGCATTTATGACAGCTAGTTGTTCATCAGGAAAGCTATCATCAATAGGTAGTGGGTCATCAAGAACATTTTCTAACCTAGACAAGTTGTCTGCAACGGGGTTCTCAGCTCCCTTTCTATCAATAATATGCAAATCAAATTCTTGCAGCAAGAGAACCCATCTAATAAGTCTAGGTTTAGCATCTTTCTTTTCCATAAGGTATTTAATAGCAGCATGATCAGTGTGAACAGTAACTTTGGAATCAACAATATAAGATCTTAACTTATCACAAGCAAAAACAACTGCTAAAAATTCTTTTTCAGTAGTAGCATAATTTCTCTGGGCACTGTCTAGAGTTTTACTAGCATAATGAATAACATTCAATTTTTTATCAACTCTTTGTCCTAGAACAGCACCAACAGCATAATCACTAGCATCACACATAATTTCAAAGGGTAGATTCCAATCAGGTGGTTGAACAATAGGTGCAGAAATCAACGCTTTCTTAAGTATTTAAAACGCTTCTACACAATCATCATCAAAAACAAAAGGAACATCTTTTTGCAAGAGATTAGTAAGAGGCCTAGAAATTTTAGAGAAGTCTTTAATAAATCTCCTATAGAAACCAGCATGACCAAGGAAACTTCTTATGCCTTTGATATCTTTAGGACACAGCATCTTTTCAATAGCATCTACTTTAGCTTTATCAACTTCAATACCTCTTTCAGAAATTTTATGCCCCAAGACAATACCTTCATTAACCATAAAGTGGCACTTCTCCCAATTCAAGACAAGATTAGTTTCTTCACATCTCTGCAAAACTCGATCAAGGTTGCTCAAGCAATCATCAAAAGAGGTTCCGTAAACGGAGAAATCATCCATGAAAACCTCAACAATCTTTTCACAAAAGTCAGAGAATATAGCAGTCCTACATCTTTGAAAGGTAGCAGGTGCATTGCATAAACCAAAAGGCATACGTCTATAAGCAAAGGTATCGAAAGGGCAAGTAGAAGTGGTCTTTTCTTGATCCTCTTTTGACACAGGTATTTGTGAGAAACCAGAATAACCATCTAGAAAGCAAAAATGTGTATGTTTGGACAACCTTTCTAGCATTTGATCAATAAAAGTTAGAGGGTAATGATCTTTTCTAGTAGCTTTGTTTAATTTGCGAAAATCAATTACCATTCTATAACCTGTAACAATTCTTTGTGGAATCAATTCATTCTTATCATTAGGAACAACAGTAATGCATCCCTTCTTAGGGACACAATGAACAGGACTTACCCATCTACTATCAGCAATAGGATAAATTATACCTGCCTCCAGGAGTTTTAGTATTTCATTTCTTACCACTTCCTTCATCTTAGGATTTAACCGTCGTTGGTGATCAACAACTGGTTTAGCATCAGGCTCCATATTAATTTTGTGCTGACATAAAGTGGGACTAATGCCTTTAAGATCATCAAGAGTATATCCAATAGCAGCACGGTGCTTCCTCAGAGTTTTCAATAATTTCTTTTCTTCATGCTCTGAAAGGTTAGCACTAATAATAACAGGATATATCTTCTTTTCATCAAGATAAGCATATTTCAAAGTATCAGGTAATTGTTTAAGCTCAAACACGGGATCACCCTTGGGTGGAGGAGGATCTCCAAGGATTTCAACAGGCAAACTGTGTTTCAAAACAAGCATTTCGTTAAAGAATATTTCATCTAACTCCCTTCTTTCATTCATAAACATATCATTTTCATGATCTAGCAAATATTGTTCCAAAGGATCGGTAGGAGGCACGGCAATAGAAGCAAGACCAATGATTTCATCCTTACAAGGCAATTCCTTATCATGGGGTTGTCTACGAAATTTAGATAAATTAAAATCATGAGACATATCCCCAAAACTTACAGTAACAATTTCTTTCTCATAGTCTATCTTAGCATTAACAGTGTTCAAGAAGGGTCTACCAAATATAATGGGACAAAAATCATCTTGTGGGGAACCAAGAACAAGAAAATCAGTAGGGTATTTTATTTTCCCACACAAGACTTCAACATCTCTAACAATCCCAATTGGTGATATAGTATCTCTATTGGCAAGCTTAATAGTAACATCAATATCTTCTATTTCAGCAGGTGCAATATCATTCATAATTTATTGATATAAGGTATAAGGAATTCCACTTACACTGGCACCCACATCACATAAACCATGGTAGCAATGATTTCCTATTTTAACAGAAACAACAGGCATGCCAACAACAGGTCTATGTTTATCTTTAATATCAGGTTTAGCAATCCTAGCAGCTTCACCACAGAGATAAATAACATGCTCATCAATATTATCGACCAAGAGATCTTTAACCATAGCAATACTAGGTTCAACCTTAATTTGTTCAGGGGGTGTAGGTGTTCTAATATTACTCTTACGAACCACAGTTGAAGCTTTAGCATGATCCTTTATTCTAACAGGGAAAGGTGGTTTCTCAATATAAGCAGTAGGAACAATAGGATCAACATTATAAGTAATAGTTTCTTCTTCACCTTTAATAGGTTCTACTACTTTTACTTCAATGGGAGGATGATGTTTAAACCACTTCTCCTTTGGGAGATCAACATGAGTAGAAAATGATTCACAAAAGGAAGCTACTATCCCAGAGTCAAGTCCATATTTAGTGCTAAAATCACGAAAAACATCGGTATCCATGAAAGATTTAACACAATCAAACTTGAGGTTTATACCTGACTCCTTACCTTCGTCGAGTTCCAAATCTTCAGAGATGCATTTAATTCTTTCCAATAAATCCCATTTGAATTCAGTAGTCTTCTTCATAAAAGAACCAGTACAAGAAGTATCGAGCATGGATCGATCATTATGAGAAAGCCGAGCATAAAAATTCTGAATAATAATTTCTCTTGAGAGCTCATTATTGGGGCATGAATATAACATTGACTTGAGCCTCCCCCAAGCTTGAGCGGTACTTTCTCCTTCACGAGGTCAAAAATTATAAATATAATTCCTGCTCGTCCTCGAGTAGGTAAATGATAAAAATAGAATTTTTGATGTTGAATGCTGCCTAACATGTTCATCACATATTCTTTTCTTTATAGCATGGACATTTGGACTTTTATATGATTCAAAGCAATAGTCTAGTTTTGACATGAAGATTTCAATACTCAAGCATATCAACAAACAACCATGTCCTTCAAAATACCAATACTAAAGCAAGTTATCCCTAGCCCATTATGCTCAATCATTGATCCATTCATGAAACACACTCGCATATTAGCTATACCCAATGCTCAAGTACGATCATAGTGCCCCTTAGTTGGTGCTTTATAAGAAAAGATGGAGACTCAAAATAAAAATTGCATAAAGTAAATAGAAATGCCCTTCGCAGAGGGAAGTAGGGATTTGTAGAGGTGCCAGAGCTCAAAGCGAAAAAGATAGAGATAAAAATATTTTGGGTGGCATGCTTTTCCTGTCAACGAAAACGACCGAGTAATTCCCAACACTTTCCATGCTAGATATATCATAGGCGGTTCCCAAACAAAAAATAAAGTTTATTCCTTTTTCCACCATACTTTCACATTCCACGGCTAACCGAATCCACGGGTGCCGTCCATACCAACACTTTCCAAGGAATTTATTATTTGACAACATAAAGTAAATTCATTTTTCATTTCGGGACTGGGCATCCCTAATACCTTTGCCGTACTCTCGTGCAATGACAAGTGAATAAACATTCATCTTGAGAATAACACATCTAGCATGGAAAATATTGGCCACCCCCTGCCGCTTCATGAGCGGTACGAGCACACAAAAGAGAAATTTATTTTGAAAATTAGAGATGGCACATACAAATTTGCTTAGAACGGCAAAAGAATACCGCATATAGGTAGGTATAGTGGACTCATATGGCAAAACTGGGTTTAAGGATTTTGGATGCACAAGTAGTGATCATACTTAGTGCAAATGAAGGCTAGCAAAAGATTGAGAAGCATCCAACCAAGAAACGAAAAATCTCATAAGCGAGCATTAAGCATAACTAACACCAAATAATGCACCACAAGTAGGATATAATTTCATTGCATAACTATTGACTTTCATGCTTGCATAAGGAATCACAAACCTTAACATCAATATTCTTACTAAGCCATAATTACTCATTAACATGACTCACATATTATATCATCATATCGCAAAACTATTACAAGGAATCAAGTTTATTTTGTCCAATGATCTTCATGAAAGTTTTTATTATATCTCTCTTGGATATCTATCACTTTGGCACTAATTTTATATGTTGCTTTTGATAGCTCAAACAAATCTAAGTGAAGAACTTGAGCATAAAAAATTTCTTCTCTCAAAATAATTTAAGTGAAGCATGAGAGAGTTTCTTAAAAATTTACTAACTCTCAAATAAATCTAAGTGAAGCATGAGATAATTTCTTCAAAAATACTAAAGCACACCGTGCTCAAAAAAGATATAAGTGAAGCACTAGAGCAATTCCAAAGCTCATAAAGATTTAAGTGAAGCATAGAGAGCAATTCTAACAAATCATGGAATAATTTTGGATCTCTCAAATAGGTGTGTCCAGCAAGGATTCTTGACTTAAAAAGAAAAGCAAAACAAGCAAAGACTCATATCATACAAGACGCTCCAAGCAAAACTCATGATATGTGACAAATAAAAATATAGCTTCAAGTAAAATACTGATGGCCGTTAGAAGAAAGAGGGGATGCCACTCGGGGCATCCCCAAGCTTAGTTGCTTGTTCCTCTTTTGGATAATAACTTGGGGTGACATGGGGAATCCCCAATCTTAGGCTCTTCTTACTCCTTATTCTTTCATCCATCGTGATCTCACCCAAAACTTGAAAACTTCAATCACACAAAACTCAACAAAACCTTCGTGAGATCCGTTAGTATAAGAAAACTAATCTTTACTTTAAGTACTATAGAAAACCATTCAAATTTTGTTATTTCATTATATCTACTGTATTCTAACTTTATCTTGGCTTATAACCTCCAATACAAACCATTGATTCATCAATATAAGCACACAATGCAAAGAAAACAGAATCTGTCAAAAACAGAACAGTCTGCAAAGATACGAATTGTTATAATACTTATGTAACTCCAAAAATTCAGAAAAATTAGGAAAACTGAGGAATTTTTTTTATAAATATTGTGTAAAACATTCAGAATTTTTTGTCGCCTATGTGAATTTTTAAAATTGATTTACTGGATGCAAAAGTTTCTGTTTTCCAACAAGATCAAATCAACTATCACCAAAGCTATCCCAAAGGCTTTGCTTCGCACAAAAACTATTTAAAACACAAAAAACACAATCATAACAGTAGCATAATTGTGCAAACACTCAAGAACAGAAAGAACGAGACAAAAATAAATTTTATTCATTGGGTTGCCTCCCAACAAGCGCTATCGTTTTATGCCCCTAGCTAGGCATAATGCATCGATCTAAGTGTTGCCATCTTTGTTTCTAGATCCATAAGATGCCCTAATGATTGATTAATATGGTGGCTTAATTCTTATTCTAGGGAAGTGTTCCATACCCTTCCTTAGTGGAAATTGAAATTTAATATTGCCTTCTTTCATATCAATAACGGCTCCAATAGTACGTAAAAACGGTCTACCAAGTATAATTGGACAAGACGGATTGCAATCAATATCAAGAACAATAAAATCTATGGGTACATAATTCCTATTTTCAAGAATAATAAAATCATTAATTCTTCCCATATGCTTTTTAATAGGTGAATCCGCCAAGTGCAAATTTAGAGAGCATTCTTCAATATCGGTAAGACTAAGCACATCACATAAAGATTTCGGAATTGTGGAAACACTAGCACCCAAGTCACACAAAGCAAAACACTCATAATTTTTAATCTTTACTTTGATAGTAGGTTCCCATTCATCATGTAATTTTCTAGGAATTGAAATCTCTAGATTCAAATTTTCTTCAAAAGCTTGCATCATAGCATCAACGATATGTTTAGTAAAAGCTTTGTTTTGTTCATAAGCATGGGGTGAATTTATCATGGATTGCAACAAAGAGATAAAATCAATCAAAGAGCAACTATCATAATTAAAGTCTTTGTAATCCAAAAGAGTGGGCACATCACTAGTTAAAGTTTTGACCTCTCCAAACCCACTTTTATCAATATTCTCAACAAGATTTTCACCCTCCGAATTATTGGGACGCCTTCTAGCTAAATTTGACTCTTCTTCAGTCCCTTTTTCATCAATCTTAATTCTACCAAACAAGGAATCAACAGAAGAAACACCAATCACTTTAAGATCTTCATCATTTTTATGAAAGCAATCACTAGAAAATGCCTTTTCTAAAAAATCTCTTCTAGCTCTAAGCATATCAGTTCTTTTCTTACTTTCATCCATAGAAACATATAAAGCTTTAATTGATTCCTCAACCTTAGGCACAAAAATTTTCATCTTGAGATTTTCTACATCATGGGAAATTCTATCAATGCTTCTAGACAAATCATCAATCGTACTAAATTTTTCTTCCATCGTAGTATTAAAATTCTTTTGAGCATTGATAAATTCTTTAATATTATTCTCAAGATCAGAGGTGTTCCTATTATTATTATAAGAAGGATTACCATAGGAATTACCATAATTATTAGAGGAATTACTAGGAAAAGGCCTAGGATTAAAATTACCTCTATAAGCATTGTTATTAAAATTATTACGTGAAACAAAATTCACATCTATGACATCACTATTCCGCTCAATCAAAGTAGACAAAGGCACATCATTAAGATCAATAGGAGCACTATTATTAGCAACCAATTTCATAAGAGCATCAACTTTTTCACTCAAAGTAGAGATTTCTGCAACCGAATTAACTTTTTTACTAGTAGGAGATCTTTCGGTATGCCATTGTGAGTGATTTGCCATAATATTATCAAGCAATTTAGTAGCTTCACCCAAAGTAATTTCCATAAAAGTACCACCCGCGGCGCAATCTAAAAGATTTCTAGAAACAAAATTCAATCCCGCATAAAAAATTTGTATGATCATCCAAAGATTTAAACCATGGGTAGGACAATTTCTTAGCATCAATTTCATTATTTCCCAAGATTGTGCAACATGTTCATGCTCCAGTTGCTTGAAATTCAGGATTTGCGTCCTAAGGGAGATAATTTTCGCAGGAGGAAAATACTTAGTAATAAAAGCATCTTTGCACTTATTCCAAGAATCAATACTATTGCGAGGCAAAGAAGAAAACCAAATTTTTGCACGATCTCGCAAAGAAAACGGGAATAATTTCAACTTCACAATATCATTGTCCACATCTTTTTTCTTTTGCATATCGCATAATTCCATGAATGTGTTAAGATGGGACGCGGCATCCTCATTAGGAGTACCGGAAAATTGATCTTTCATGACAAGATTCAACAAAGAGGCATTAATATCACAAGACTCCGCACTAGTGGCGGGAGGAGCAATCGGAGTGATAATAAAATCATTGTTGTTGGTATTGGAGAAATCACACAACTTGGTGTTCTCTTCAGTCATCGTTACTACGCAACAAGATTGCACTCAAAAACAGATCTGACGAGAAAACGGCGAACGAAAAAGAGGGCGAATAAAACAGCAAATGTTGTGAATTGGGGGAGATGAAAATGAGAGGCAAATGGCAAATAATGTAAATTGCAAGGAGATGAGATTTGTGATTAGGAACCTGGTAGATGTTGATGATATCTCCCCGGCAACGACGCCAGAAATTGCCTAGTTGACGGGAGACTATCTTGACTTGATCCTCCCCGGCAACGGCGCCAGAAATTCCTTTTGATTGCGGCTAAAGCTACGTCGGTATTTCCCCAAAGAGGAAGGGATGATTCAGCACAGCTATGCTAGGTATTTCCCTTAGTGATGAGACCAAGGTTATCGAACCAGTAGGAGAACCACGCAACACTACCTAAACGGTACCTGCACACAAAGAACAAATACTTGCAACCCGACGTGTAAAAGGGGTTGTCAATCCCTTTCGGGTAGCGGTGCCAGAAATTGGCAAACGGACGTGAAAAGTTGTAATAGATTGATAGATGCAAATAAAAGCAAATAAAATTCAGCGAGGTATTTTTGGGATTTTGATAATATAGATCTGAAAATAAAAGATGCAAATAAATAAAAAGGCAAATAGCAATATAGATCTGAAAGTATATGATGGGAAAATAGACCCAGGGGCCGTAGATTTCACTAGTGGATTCTCTCGAGAAAAATAGCATACTGTGGGTAAACAAATTACTGTTGGGCAATTGATAGAACTTCAAATAATCATGACGATATCCAGGCAATGATCATTATATAGGCATCACGACCAAGATTAGTAGACCGACTCCTGCCTGCATCTACTACTATTACTCCACACATCGACCGCTATCCAGCATGCATCTAGTGTATTAAGTTCATGGAAAAACGGAGTAATGCAATAAGAACGATGACATGATGTAGACAAGATCTATTCATGTAGGAATTAGACCCCATCTTGTTATCCTTAATGGCAAAGATACATACATGTCGTTTCCCCTTCTGTTACTGGGATCGAGCACTGTAAGACCGAACCCATCACAAAGCACCTCTTCCCATGGCAAGAAAAATCGATCTAGTTGGCCTAACTAAACCAAAGATTCGAAGAAGAAATACGAGGCTATAAGTAATCATGCATAGAAGAGATTGAAAGACTCAAATAACTTTCATGGATAAAAAGATAGATTTGATCATAAACTCAAAGTTCATCAGATCCCAACAAACACACCGCAAAAAGAGTTACATCAAATAGATCTCCAAGAGACCATTGTATTGAAAATCAAAAGAGAGAGAGAGGAAGCCATCTAGCTACTAACTACGGACCCGTAGGTCTACAATGAACTACTCACGCATCATCGGAGAGGCACCAATGAGGATGATGAACCCCTCCGTGATGGTGTCTAGATTGGATTTGTGGTTTCTGGAACTTGCGGCTGCTGGATTTGTTTTTCGTCGACTCTCCTAAGGTTTTTGGACGTCCAGGGTATTTATAGAGCAAAGAGGCGGTGCGGGAGGTGGTCGAGGTGGGCACAACCCACCTGGGCGTGCCTGGGCCCCCAGGCGCGCCCTGGTGGGTTTTGCTCCCCTCGGAGCCCCCCTTAGGTACTTTCTTGGCCCATCGTGTGTCTTCTGGTCTAGAAAAAATCACCAAAAAGTTTCGCTGCATTTGGACTCCGTTTGGTATTGATTTTCTGTGAAGTAAAAAACAAGCAAAAAATAGCAACTGGCACTGGGCACTATGTCAATAGGTTAGTCCCAAAAAATGATATAAAGTTGCTATAAAATGATTGTAAAACATCCAAGAATGATAATATAACAGCATGGAACAATCAAAAATTATAGATACATTGGAGACGTATCAATTGTTGATGTAGATCGCCGTCACGATCCTTGCCCCGGCGGCACTCCGGCGCCACCGGGAGAGAGGGAGAGAGAGCCCCCCTCCTTCTTCTTCCTTGGCCTCCCCCCTAGATGGGAGGAGAGTTCCCCCTCTGGTCCATGGCCTCCATGGCGGCGGAGGGGCGGGAGCCCCTCCGAGATTGTATCTCGCTCTCTGTTCTCTTCTGTTTCGCCTTCCCCAGATATGCCAAAAACCGTTTCTTATATTCCCGGAGATCCGTCACTCCGATTGCGCTCAGATTTTAACACGATTTTTTCTAGATATAAGCTTCCTTGCGCCCGAAGTAGAGCTCCAACCGACATCCGACGAGGCCACAACCCACCAGGGCGCGCCTGGCCCCTAGGGCACGCCCTGGTGTCTTGTGGGGGCTGTGGGCCCCCGTTTGCGTTGATTCCAAGTCCCAAAAATCACATATATTCCAGAATAATTCTCCGTAAATTTTTATCGCTTTTGGACTTCATTTGATATGGATTTTCTGCGAAACAAAAAACATGCAAAAAACAGGAACTTGCACTAGGCACTGGATCAATATGTTAGTCCAAATAAATCATATAAAATGTTGCCAAAAGTGTATAAAAGTTGTATAATATTGGCATGAAACAATCAAAAATTATAGATACGACGGAGACGTATCAGCATCCCCAAGCTTAATTCCTACTCGTCCTCGAGTAGGTAAATGATAAAAAAGAAATTTTTTGATGTGGAATGCTACCTAGCATAAACTTGATTATATATCTAATCATGGCATGAATATTAAGACATAAGTGATTCAAAGAAATAGTCTATAATTTGACATAAAGACATTAATACTCAGGCATCCCTACAAACAATCATGTCTTTCAAAATATCAACGCTAAATAAAGCTATCCCTACAAAATCATATAGTCTTGTCATGCTCTGTCTTCTCGACACAAAGTATTTATCATGCATAACCCCGATGACAAGCCGAGCAATTGGTTCATACTTTTTAACGCGCTTCAGCTTTTTCAACCCTCACGCAATACATGAACGCAAGCCATGGATATAGCACTATAGGTGGAATAGAGTATGATGATAGGGGTAAATATTGAGAAGACAAAAAAGTAAGAAAGTCTCACATCGACGCGGCTAACCAATGGGCTATGGAGATGCCCATCAATTGATATCAATGCGAGGAGTAGGGATTGCCATGCAACGGATGCACTAAGAGCTATAATTGTATGAAAGCTCAATATGAAAACTAAGTGGGTGTGCATCCAACTTGCTTGTTCATGAAGACCTCGGGCATTTGAGGAAGCCCATCATCAGAATATACAAGCCAAGCTCTATAATAAAAAAAAATCCCACTAGTATATGAAAGTGACTACATAGGAGACTCTCTATATGAAAAACATGGTGCTACTTTGAAGCACAAGTGTGGTAAAAGATAGTAGCAATGCCCCTTCTCTCTTTTTTTTCTTTTTTCTTTTTTTCTTTTTTTTTTCTTTTTTTTTCTCTCATTGTCCGGAGTCTCATCCCAACTTGTGGGGGAATCATAGTCTCTATCATCCTTTCCTCACTGGGACATGCTCTAATAATGAATAATGATGATCATCACACTTCTATTTACTTATAACTCAAAAGAAATAAAAATTACAACACGATACCTAGAACAAAGTATGACTCTATATGAATGCCTCTGGTAGTGTACCAGGATGTGCAATGATGTAGCATAACAACGATATCAAAAAACGGACAAGCCATGGAAATATCATGCTAGCTATCTTACGATCATGCAAAGCAATATGACAATGAATGCTCAAGTCATCAAAACGGAGGCGGTGGAAGTTGCATGGCAATATATCTCAGAATGGCTATGGAAAGGCCATAATAGGTAGGTATGGTGGCTGTTTTGAGGAAGATATAATAAGGATTATGTGTATAGAGCGTATCATATCACGGGGTTTGGATGCACCTGCGAAGTTTGCACCAACTCTCGAGGTGAGAAAGGGCAATGCACGGTACCGTAGAGGCTAGCAAATTGCGGAAAGGTAAGAGTGCGTATAATCCATGGACTCACATTAGTCATAAAGAACTCATATACTTATTGCAAAATTTTATTAGCCCTCAAAGCAAAGTACTATTACGCATGCCCCTAGGGGGATAGATTGGTAGGAAAATACCATCGCTCGTCCCCGACCACTACTCATAAGGAAGACAATCAATAATAAATCATGCTCCAACTTCATAGCATAACGAGAGACTATACATGCATGCTTCGGGAATCACAAACCTTAACACAAATATTCTTACTAACCACAACCGTTTACTAGTACCTCCCACATATTCCATCTCTATATCGCAAAACTATTGCAAGGAATCAAACATATCATATTCAGTGATCCACAAGTTTTATGTAGCATTTTATGACTAACCATGCAAAAGACCAATTCCTGTTGACTCTCTAAATAGATATAAGTGAAGCATGAGAGTTTAATTCTTTCTACAAAAGATCATGCTCTAATAAATATAAGTGAAGCAAAAGAGCATTCTACAAACAATGGTTTTCTAAGTGAAGAGAAACAGGCAATCCAAACTTCTAATGATATAAGTGAAGCACATGAAGCATTCTATAAAGCCACTCAAAGGATATAAGTGAAGTGCAATGAGCATTCTATAAATCAACCATGGACTATCTCATACCATCATGGTGCATAAAATAAAAAGGAAAACTAAACAAAAAAACGCTCCAAGATTTGCACATATCACATGAACGAAGCGAAGACGAAAATATACCGATACTTGTTGAAGAAAGATGGGATGCCTTCCGGGGCATCCCCAAGCTTAGGCGCTTGAGTCTCCTTAAATATTTACTTGGGGTGCCTTGGGCATCCCCAATATTGAGCTCTTTCCTCTCCTCCTTCTCCTCATATCGAGACCTCCTCGATCTTTGATCACTTCATCCACACAAAACTCAACAGAAAGCTCGGTAAGATCCGTTAGTATAATAAAGCAAATCACTACTCTAAGTACTGTTGCAAACCAATTCATATTTTGTTTTTTCATTTTAGCTACTGTAATATAACTTTTCCATGGCTTATACCGCCGATAAAAATCGATAGTTTCATCAAAACAATGCATCTAAAATAGAATCTGTCTTAAACAGGACAGTCTGTAGCAATCTGAATATCTACCATACTTCTGTTACTCCAAAAATTCTGAAAAATTAGGAAAAAATAAACAGATTGTATATAAATACTGTGCAAGAAGTTTCAGAAACTTTTGACGTTCCAGTAAAAAATTCAAAATCACGCACTACAGCCAAAGTTTCTGTTTTTGCACCGCACATACCAACAAGCAATCTACCCATCCTAAAGGAAAATCTTGGCACAATAATTTTACAATACAATGGATTTTTACAAGGGGATAATTATTTTTGTTGAAAAATTTCTGTAATTCAAGATTCACAAAGTTTCCATGGGCATGAACAAAGTTCAAGGCATGCTCCCGCTTCCACGGTGCTCGTCTTTCTCACTTTCACTTTTCTTTTTGTGAAGTTTTAAGTTCCCCTCTATATTTTTTTTGTTTTTTAAACTTTATAGAAGCACTCAACAGAAATAAATGACTCTCTAAAACTTCTGGGTTGTCTCCCTGGCAGCGCTTTCTTTAAAGCCATTAAGCTAGGCATAAAGTGCTCAAGTAATGGATCCACCCGGATCCCAAGGTATATCAAAGCCAGTTTTAATTAGCAATGATTTGGCATTTAGTAATGAGCACAAAGCAACATAAATCATGCAATGACGAAGTCTAACTCTCTTCCTATGCATCAGCATGTCATACAAGAACAATTCGTGTACATCAAGTAAAGGCCAATACATAGCATAAGCAGTTTCTTGCAATTTTTTCGTGTTGGAAACATAGAGAGGCGGAGATGTAGTTCCTCTCTCATAATAATTGCAAGTAGGAGCAGCAAGCACATGCATATTATATTCATCAAAATTATCATGTGTAATGGTAGAATGCAACCCATCAATGTAATCCTTAATAAGTGCAAACTTCTCCGATATAGTGTAGTTTGGAGAATTCAAAAAGATAGTAGGACTATCATGTGTGGGTGCAATAGCAACAATTTCATTCTTAACATAAGGAACTATAGCAAGTTCATCTCCATAAGCATAATTCATATATGCATTTTGGCCACAAGCATAGAAAGCATCAAGTTCATCAAAAAAGGGATATTTCAAAAGAATCAACGGGATCATAGCAATTATCATAACATTCATCCTTCGGTAAGCATGAAGGGAAATTAAATAATGTATGAGTTGAAGAGTTACTCTCATTAGAAGGTGGGCATGGGTAGCTAATCCGCTCTTCCTCCTTTTGTTCTTCGCTATCCTCATCATGTTTTTCATCCAATGAGCTCACAGTTTCATCAATTTCTTCTTCCATAGACTCCTGCAAAATATTAGTCTCTTCTTGGACAGCGGAGACTTTCTCAATAAATATATCAATATCGAAATTGTATTTATAATTTTCATAGCAATATTTAAGGATGGCAAAAATTTCAGGTCTATAAACATCTTCATAAAAAGCTTCATACTTTAAAAACAAAGATTCAATTTCATAAGCTCCCTTAAAAGCAACAAATTCTTCTATTCGTTCCATATCATAATAATCATATCTACCATTGGCATAAGAAGCCAAGGTTTCATTATCATTAAATTTGCATGAAAAGGGAAGGTGTGGAGCGTTCATCCTAGAGCAACAAGTAAAATCATATCTCTGGCATAAATTCCAAGCATACCAATGCAACATATCAATTTGATCACATAACAATTTCCCTTTTTGTGTCAAGCGATAATCCCTAAAGTATTCACGTTGATCCAACGTGTCTCCCATTATCATGTTGAATGGGGCTTTCTCAGGATTATCAAAGTAGTGCATAATATTTTTCACATAACGAGCATCGAGGGTTTTAGGAGGTTCCCCATCTCCATGAGTAGCAAGTACAACTAATTTTTTTGGTATTTCGTGTTCCATATCCATAACTAAAGATAGAGAACAACTTAGAACAGGAAATAAAAACAACTTAGTGATAAAGCAAACAAGCACACACAAGAATATTCACCCCACGCTATTGCTCCCCGGCAACGGCGCCAGAAAAAGGGTCTTGATAACCCACAAGTATAGGGGATCATTTGTAGCCTTCTTCGATAAATAAGAGTGTCGAACCCAACGAGGAGCTAAAGGTAGAACAAATATTCCCTCAAGTTCTATCGACCACCGATACAACTCTACGCACGCTTGACGTCTACTTTACCTAAAGCAAGAATAAAACTAGGAGTACTTTGCGAGAATAAAACTACAAATAAATTGCAAGGTAATAAAAGTGGATAGCTTTTGTCAACAAGAAAGTCATTTGTCCCTAGGCAATCGATAACAAGACCGGTAATCATTCTTGCAATTTTACATGAGGGAGAGGCATGAGCTAACATACTTTCTCTACTTGGATCATATGCACTTATGATTGGACCCCTAGCAAGCATCCACAACTACTAAAGATCATTAAGGTCGTGAAACCCAACCATAGCATTAAGTATCAAGTCCTCTTTACTCCCATACGCCATAACTTAGTTATCCACGTTTAGGCTGCTGTCACCCCCGCAACACCGACAATAAGCAAACCATGAACATATTGCAACACCCTACAATGAGGATCCCTCATGTTTGCGTGAGACGAAGGGCACCGTAGGACAGCACCATAAATAAAATATATAATCGTACCAACCAAGATCACGATTAACCCACGGGATAAAACGAATCTACTCAAACATCATAGGATAGCCAAATATCATTGGGAAATAATATATTGAGTTGAGCACCATGTTTAAGTAGAGATTACAGCGGGGAAGAGAGGTTTTACACCGCTGCATAGAGGGGGAGAAAGTTGGTGTTGATGGTAGCAAGATTGTTGATGTAGATCGTCGTCACGATCCTTGCGCCGATGGCACTCCGGCACCACCGGGAGAGAGGGGGAGAGAGCCCCCCTCCTTCTTCTTCTTCCTTGGCCTCCCCCCTAGATGGGAGGAGAGTTCCCCCTCTGGTACATGGCCTCCATGGCGGCTGAGGGGCGGGAGCCCCTCCGAGATTGGATCTCCCTCTCTGTTCTCTTCTGTTTCGCCTTCCCCAGATCTGGCCGAAAACCGTTTCTTATATTCACGGAGATCCGTAACTTCGATTGCGCTCAGATTTTCACACGATTTTTTTTCTGGATATAAGCTTCCTTGCGCCCGAAGTAGAGCTCCAACCGACATCCGAGGAGGGCACAACCCACCAGGGCGCGCCTGGCCTGTGGGGCGCGCCTTGGTGTCTTGTGGGGGCTGTGGGCCCCCGTTTGCGTTGATTCTAAGTCCCAAAAATCACATATATTCCAAAATAATTCTCCGTAAATTTTTATCGCTTTTGGACTTTGTTTGATATGGATTTTCTGCGAAACAAAAAACATGCAAAAATAGGAACTGGCACTGGGCACTGGATCAATATGTTAGTCCAAATAAATCATATAAAATGTTGCTAAAAGTGTATAAAAGTTGTATAATATTGGCATGAAACAATCAAAAATTATAGATACGATGGAGACGTATTAGTTTCACCAACGATTCGCAACCTCAAGGTCACAAAGATGTTGGTTGACGGCGGGGCCGGGTTGAATCTGATATCTCCCAAGGTTATCAGCAAGCTCCAGATAGCAGACGAAGAGCTCAAGGTTACCGGTACTTTCGAAGGCATCAACCCCGGCATGAGTCGTCCTAAGGGGAAGATCACACTGCCGGTAATGTTCGGGGGGGAGCTGAACTACCGGACCGAGAAGATCGTGTTTGATGTGGTCAATCTCCCCCTGCCATACAATGGAATCCTTGGCCACCCTGCCCTGGCAAAATTCATGGCGGCATCCCACTATGCCTACAACACTCTGAAGATGCTAGGACCAATGGGCGTCATTTCCATTCCATCAGACAAGAAGGACGCAGTCATATGCGTGGATAAGATGTACCGGGAAGCAGTCACTGTAGAGGCCACGGAAGCTACTGCTCCCGCCAAGGAAAGCAAGAAAGGGAAGAAAGCTAGCAAGGACGCCAGCAAAGAATCCAGGAAGCGCGCCTCTTCGGATTGCACTGCGCCTGTTGATGATTTGCCGAAGAGTTCCAATAGCAAGAGATCAAAGGTTGTTGCGTCTGCTGTGAAGAAGGTCCCGACAGGGTTGGTTGGCGCTGATGGTACATTTACTATCAGCTCCACCCTTGATGACAAATAGGAAAGTGCGCTCATTGCCTTCCTGCGGGCAAATGTCGATGTGTTTGCTTGGCAACCATCTGACATCCCCGGTGTTCCCAGGGAGGTAATCGAGCACCCCCTTGCTGTCTGCCCACATGCCCGACCTGTCAAACAGACGGTCCGAAAGCAAGCTTTGGAGCGGCAGCAGTTTATTGCTGAGGAGATCAAGAAACTCGAAGCTGCTGGTCTGGTCAGAGTGGTATTGCATCCAACTTGGTTGGCAAATCCAGTGGTGGTGCGCAAGGCGAATGGGAAATGGAGGCTTTGCATAGATTTCACAGATCTGAATAAAGCATGTCCGAAAGACCCGTTCCCCTTGCCGCGCATCGATCAGATTGTGGATTCCACCTCTGGATGTGACCTACTTTCCTTCTTGGATGCCTACTCCGGGTACCACCAGATCATGTCCGAGGAAGACGAAGAGAAGACCGCGTTTATAACCCCATGCAGCACGTACTGCTTTGTACGTATGCCCTTTGGGTTAAAAAGCGCTGGATCCACTTTCGCGAGAGCAGTTCAGATTGGTTTTGAGTCCCAGTTGCACAGGAATATTGAAGCCTACATGGATGATATAGTGGTCAAAACCAAGGACAAATCAACTCTCATTCAGGACTTGGAAGAGACCTTTGCAAATCTACGCAAGATCAACTTGAAGCTGAACCCAGAGAAGTGTGTATTTGGCGTTCCTTCCGGCAAGCTGCTTGGCTTCTTTGTGTCCCACCGGGGGATAGAGGCCAACCCCGACAAGATCAAGGCAATTGAGCAGATTCAAGCACCCAAGACAGTTAAAGACGTGAGGCGTTTGACTGGATGTGTTGCCGCGCTAAGCAGGTTCATTTCCAAGTCCGCCGAACGCGCCCTGCCGTTCTTCAAAATCTTGAAGAAGGCTGGGCCCATGGAGTGGACCCCGGAGGTAGACGCCGCGCTACAGGATCTGAAGACCTATCTTTCCTCTGTCCCCACCTTAGTCGCTCCAAAACCACGAGAACCGTTGCTGCTATACTTAGCGGCAACCAATCAAGTGGTTAGCGCAGCACTGGTGGTGCAGCGGGAAGTAGATGAAGAAGTAGCTGCAACTGTCGTCCCCTCTGGAGAAGGAAGTGAACTCACCCCGGCAAGGTCAGAGACAGATCAGAACAAGGAGGAGCGGGGTAATGGAGACGGCCCCAAGGTCGCGGCAAGGAAGAAAGTGGTGCAGCGGCCAGTGTACTTCGTCAGCTCCCTGTTGCAGGGGGCTAGGTCGAGGTACTCTAGCATGCAAAAGTTGATTTTTGGCCTCATCATGGCCTCAAGGAAACTGCGCCACTACTTCCAAGCCCACGAGATCACAGGTGTCACCCGCTTCCCCTTGCAACGCATACTGAGGAACCCTGCGGCCACTGGCAGGATAGTGGAATGGGCTTTAGAGTTATCCAGCTTTGGTTTGAAGTTCGAGAGCACGTCGACCATTCAGAGCAGAGCACTGGCGGAGTTTATTGCGGAATGGACGCCTAACCCTGACGAAGACGTGTTGGAGACAGTTATCCTCGGCAAGGAAGCGCCCCAACAATGGATCATGTACTTTGATGGTGCCTTCTCCCTACAAGGTGCAGCTCCAATGGATCATGTACTTTGATGGTGCCTTCTCCCTACAAGGTGCAGGAGCTGGCATGCTTCTTGTTACTCTCTCTGGGGAGCACCTCAAGTACGTGGTTCAAATGCATTTCCCCCGGGAGAAGGCTACCAACAATACAGCAGAATATGAAGGACTCCTTGCCGGGCTCAGGATCGCAACAGAACTGGGAATCAAGAAGTTGATCATTCGTGGAGATTCGCAACTTGTGGTGAAGCAAGTGAACAAGGATTACCAAAGCCCATTGATGGAGGCATACGTCGAGGAAGTGAGAAAGTTGGAGGAGCGCTTTGATGGATTGCAAATAGAGCACATACCACGTGCGGAAAACAGCATTGCTGATCATCTGTCAAAGTGCGCTGCGTAAAAACTCCCTGTGGAACCGGGGACTTTTGTTCTCCATCTGACTCAACCCTCCGTATCCCTAGCGACAATGGCCAGGAAGAGGAGGAAACTGGACTCCGACAGAGCCCTCTGAGGTCCCCGGCAGAGAGCTTGGCGGGAACAACTCCCCTTCGATCGGTGAGCTGCACCCTCTCGCCAAACTACCAATCTCTGCGGTTGAGGAGTGCGCTCCCACGAGTGAGGAGGTGCCGCTGGTCCTCGTTGCCGAGCCTCAGGCTGCAACTTGGGCGCGACACATAGTCAATTTCCTCCAAACAGGAGAACTTCGAGGGCCAGTATGTATCAGTTGGTTGACAACACGCTATACAGAAGAAGGCCCAACGGAGTGAAATTGAAGTACATTTGCCGGGAAGAAGGAAAGGAACTATTGGCAGAGATACACAAGGGTATATGCGGCTCCCACATTGGATCGAGGGCTCTGGTTGGGAAAGCCTTCTGAGGGTTTTACTGGCCCATGGCCCTCCAAGATGCAATTGAGCTAGTCACCAAATGTGAAGCCTGCCAGTTCCACTCCAAGAATATCCATCAGCCTGCTCAAGCTCTCTAAATGATCCCTTTGTCATGGCCCTTCTCAGTCTGGGGGCTCCACATCTTGGGCCCCTTCCCCCGTGCTACCGGGGGCTTTGAGTTCTTGTTCGTTGCTATTGACAAGTTCACAGAGTAGCCAGAGGTGGAGCCCGTGAGGAAGGTGACCGCACAGTCAGCTATCAAGTTCTTGAAGGGATTGGTGTGCCGTTTTGGAGTACCCGCCAGGATCATCACTGACAATGGCACCCAATTCACAAGCCGTACCTTCATGCAATACGTTCATACCCTGGGAAGCAAAGTCTCAGTTGCCTCAGTTGCCCATCCCAGAAGCAACGGACAAGCTGAGAGGGCAAACGCTGAAGTGCTGCGAGGACTCAAGATAAGAACATTTGATAGGCTACAGAAGTGCGGCAGGCGATGGATCGACGAGCTGCCGGTGGTTCTTTCGTCCCTCCGTACGACACCAAATCGAGCTACCGGGAAGACTCCCTTCTCCCTAGTCTATGGGGCAGAAGTAGTTATCCCCACGGAACTCATATACGGATCACCTCGAGTGCTTGCCTACGATGAAGTAGCGCAGGAACAACACTGGTGTGATAACGCTGTGCTACTTGAGGAGAACCGTCTCCGGGCTGCTACGCGTGCTGCACGCTACCAGCAAGCCCTGCATCGCTATCACAGCCGCAAGGTTCATGCCCGAAGCCTTGAGGAAGGCGGCCTTGTCCTTAGGCGTGTTCAGTCTGCCAAGGGTGCAAACAAGTTGACGCCGAAGTGGGAAGGCCCTTACCGGGTAGTACGAGTCACCAGACCCGGCGCAGAATGTCTGGAGACCGGAGATGGCATTCAGTTGCAAAACTCATGGAACATTGAGCATCTCCGTAAGTTCTACCCGTAAGGCGCGGCTGTCGGGCTCTGCTCGGCAGCCACCCTTTTGTACAAGCCTTGCCGATGTTGCATGTAACCCTTTGTACAAAGCCAAGCGTAGACCCTGAGCAACAGATGAATAAACGAAGCGCTGGGGGCCCCCAACAAGATTGCATGCATGCATAAGCATATCATGAGCATAGCATGATCATGTAGATGAGGTCGTATGTAGCACTGTTTTCATCTGCACTAAGTTGCAGGGTTCTTGCCGGGGACTTGATCCCGAAGAGAAGAAATGAAGGCAAGCCTACACAGCGATCCCCGACAAGCCAAACAGATAAGTTTCTTCTTATCCATACCTGTTCTGTAAGGTAAAAAATTGTGCATATGAAATCCTCGCTACCTTCAAAACATAGGTGCTCCCATCCTTTGTCCTGAACGTTGCTTCGGGCAAGGTGGTCACAGTTGCCTTTGATGGAAAGGGTTCGACAAGGGGCCGGTCCCTTTTTATAGTTTTATGCCCGGCAGGCCTTGCCCCATGGCATCAAACTAAGGGTACCGGCAGGATAGTTTGCCGGGGGAAACTTGTTTACTTGAACATATAGAGGCACCTCACCTCTGCATGGACATGATACATGCACAAGTACTGGGCAAGGCTTGTCTTTTTCATTAATATGCTGATAAGCAAGTACAGATCTTACAGAACGCAAACATGGATAAAGAAGATTACATAATTTAGACTAAAGTTTGGCAAGTGCCTACATGTTTTAGACTGAAAAAAGATAAGTGCCAGTAATGCCTTTGCTCTGTCCTCCTCCTCCTCGGAATCGCAGGGGGAGATGAAGAAGACGGAGGGAAGACCTGACTGGGATTCGGCGCCTCCCCAGGATCAAGAGGACACTGCTCCTGGGCCGGGAGGAAGGAACCAGAGGGCAGGTGCAGATAGTGGTGCTGCCGGGGTCCAGCCGGAGATGATGGTCCTGCCGTCAATCACGCCACGTCGGAGCGGTCATCCCTGCTCTTGACGTGTCGTGGGTTGCCGCCACCCTCCTCGTCGCTGCCGCTCGAAGAGGCACACCCGCCGTTGCTCAAACCACCGATACGACGACCAGGGCGGACACCAAGCGCTCCAGAGGACCCCACAAAGAGCATGGTCGTCTTCGCTGACCCGAGGCTAGAAGAATACTATCCCCTTGAGAAGCATGCACAAGCACAAGAATCCTGCCCGTGCGCGAAGCAAGCGGTCCCCCGAGGGAGGATATCTGTCGTAACCAATGACGAACCAACCCCACTATCTCCTGCGCGCGGCGAGCAATCTTTTCCGTGGTTTTCCTTCATCGTCATGGGCGAGGAGGGGATAGGCCACGGGGGACTACCACACTTCGTGCCCACTATGAGCTCCGGCGCGGTGTCTCCTACAAGACCCCTCACCAAGGTTAGGACCGCGGGCGGCCCGGCGACGAGCACGATGGAGCCGCTACCTCCGACGCTGCCACCGCGCCACCCGCGCGCCCACCCATATCCTTTCTTACCCACACCAAGCATAGGACCGCCATGCCAGGCCGGAAGTTTTGTGTGGGAACGGGAAGGAGACTCTACCTCAATAGAGGCGCAGCTGCTTCCTCCTTGGGAAGAAGGGAGAAAAGATGCGTGGAATTAGCCCCTCGCCCGCTTCCCTTTTTATAGAAGAACGTGGCTGGGGGCTGACTTCACGCCGCGCGGCATAAGACATGGCCGGGAGGGGAGGCCGATCCCTCGGTAGGTAACCTCCCCTTTCTACCAATCCAAGGAAGATTGAGCCCTTGCCATGACTCTCCCTCCGGCACCACGCGCCTCCGTTGCCTACCCCACTCAATGCATGCTGCATACGTGGCAAAGGATAAGGACGTGGTGGGAGGAGTGAATTGGCAGTTACTCCCCCGTGCGTTAAAGTCATTCATGGGCCATTACAAAGGTGGCCCCGCTGCAATTGGCATCACGCGACGCGCGGGAAAACCGGAAACTGATTCAAGCACGGGTTAATGAAGAAGCAAAGAAGATCTCAAAGGACGAGCTACCGCAACCCGCTCGCCTGTGTACTAGACAGGGCCTACCCCGACGACGCTCGGCAGCGCGTTCAGGCCAGGCCCGGGGGCTCCTGTCGGTGCAACAAACCCCCAGGTGTGTTGCCCAGACTGTACATAGGCTCAAGAGCAAGATTACGACATCCAAGACAAGGCCAAGCAGAAGAGATGGCTCTTTGAGAAATCAAAGGGCAGATCAAGAAGACCAAGACCAAGGAAAAAAGAAAGATATCACTAAGGAAAAACCTCCCTTGCCGGGTAGGCGAGCCTGGCGGGGTCGAGGTTACCCCAAGACAAGCCTCAAGACTCCCCCGGCAGGCTTGTCGGGGGCGCCATGGGCGGATTACCCCGCCAAGGCTCCACCGCTCCACCTCACAGCAATGCAAGTCACCTATCGGTGCGGTGTCGAGCCCCCAAGTGACTAAGTGGCTGTTATTTGGTACGTGGCAGGCCATTTCTGAGGAAGATCATCCCTAAATGACACCCGTCCAGGCGACGTGTCGTGCGGACAGGCGAAAAGGTGGCTGAATGGCACTGCAAGGCATGCCGGGCTACGCCATGATGTGACACTAAGTGGTGCATTTAATGCGCCCTGACCTGTCCATAGAGTTAGGTATGATAGCACTGTGGCTATCTAATCGTTGGGTAAATGACTGTTTTACCATTGTGGTAACCCCTTGACCTATAAAAGGAGGGCCGTGGCGACCTTAGAAAGGATTCGGACCCTTGTACACACTTACAAGCGTAGCTGCTCCCGCCCCGAGGCGACCTTGCTGGGCTAGAGCGCTGCATTTCCACCATGGTCCTTCTATCAATCCACCAAAGCAGGAGTAGGGTTTTACGCCTCGCAGCGGCCCGAACCTGGGTAAAATTGCCCTGTCACCGTTGCCGTGCTGCTCTGTGACTTCCGCTCTTTGTGCAATGCGCTCTTCCCCCTTGCCGAACCACAAGGGGCCGATGGCCCCATAGGTCACCGTGTGATACCACGACAACTCTTCCTCCTTTTGTTCTTCGCTCTCCTCCTCATCTTTTTCATCCAATGAGCTCATAGTTTCATCAATTTCTTCTTCCATAGACTCCTGCAAAATATTAGTCTCTTCTTGGACAGCGGAGAAGTCCTCAATATATGGTTTAATATAAGCATTAGAAGAATAATTTTCATAGCAATATTTAAGTATGGCAAAATTTTCAGATTTGTAAAGAGTAGCACCATACTTTTCAATCAAAGAAGCAATTTCATAAGCACCCTTAAAAGCAACGAATTGTTCAATTTGTTCAATATCATAGTAATTATAAACACCCTTGGCATAAGAAGATAAAATTCCATTATCTTTAAACACGCATTGGAAAGGAAGGTGTTTTTTAGGATCTTCAGAACAACAAGTAAAATCATGTATTTCGCATAAATTCAAAGCATCGCAATACAAACTATTAATATGATGCCATAAAAGTTTCCCTTTTTGAGATAAGCGGTGTCGCACAAAATAAGCATGCTCATTTAATGATTTTCCCTCAACTAAGCTAGTTGGGGTTTCAGCACGAGCACATAGGGATCGAAGATGATCCAAGTAGAAAGCTTCAGTAGTATGATAGATTTTGGGTGGTTCTTCAACCAAGGGTTTAGTAGGTACAACTAATTTTTTTGGTATTTTGCATTTCCTACCCATAGCTAAAGATAGAGAACAACTTAGAATAGAAAATAAAAACTACTTAGTGATAAAGCAAACAAGCACACACGAGAATATTCACCCCACGCTATTGCTCCCCGTCAACGGCGCCAAAAAAAGGTCTTGATAACCCACAAGTATAGGGGATCATTTGTAGCCCTTTTCAATAAATAAGAGTGTCGAACCCAACGAGGTGCTAAAGGTAGAACAAATATTCCCTCAAGTTCTATCGACCACCGATACACCTCTACGCACACTTGATGTTTGCTTTACCTAAATCAAGTATGAAACTATTTTGCAAGAATAAAACCACGAGTACTTTGTGAGAATAAAACTACGAATAAATTGCATGGTAATAAAAGTAGATAGCTTTTGTCAACAAGAAAGTCATTTGTCCCTAGGTAATTGATAACAAGACCGGTAATCATTCTTGCAATTTTACATAAGGGAGAGGCATGAGCTAACATACTTTCTCTACTTGGATCATATGCACTTATGGTTGGAACTCTAGCAAGCATCCACAACTACTAAAGATCATTAAGGTCGTAAAACCCAACCATAGCATTAAGTATCAAGTCCTCTTTACTCCCATACGCAATAACCCACTTATCCGTGTTCAGGCTTCTGTCACTCCAGCAATCAACAATAAGCAAATTATGAACGTATTGCAACACCCTCCAGTGGGGACCCCTCATGTTTGCGTGAGACAGAGGGCACCGTAGGACAACACCATAATAAAATATACACTCAAACCAACCACGATCATCAATTAGCCCATAGGACAAAACGGATCTACTCAAACATCATAGGATAGCCACATATCATTGGGAAATAATATATAGTGTTGAGCACCATATTTAAGTAGAGATTACAGCAGGGAGAAGGGGTGTTACACCGCTGCATAGAGGGGGAGAAAGTTGGTGTTGATGGTAGCAAGATTGTTGATGTAGATCGCCGTCACGATCCTTGCCCCAGCGGTGCTCCGGCGCCACCGGGAGAGAGGGGGAGAGAGCCTCCCCTCCTTCTTCTTCTTCCTTGGCCTGCCCCCTAGATGGGAGGAGAGTTCCCCCTCTGGTCCATGGCCTCCATGGCGGTGGAGGGGCGGGAGCCCCTCCGAGATTGGATCTCCCTCTCTGTTCTCTTCTGTTTCGCGTTCCTGTTTTCTGGCCAAAAACTATTTCTTATATTCCCGAAGATCCGTAACTCTGATTGTGCTGAGATTTTAACGCAATTTTTTTCCAGATATAAGCTTCCTTGTGCCTGAAGTAGAGCTCCAACCGACTTACGAGGAGGGCACAACCCACCACCACGCGCCTGGGTTGCCTAGCGTGCCCAGGTGTCTTGTGGTGGCTGTGGGCCCCCGTTTGCGTTGATTCCAATTCCCAAAAATCACATATATTCCAAAATTATTCTTCGTAAATTTTTATCGCGTTTGGACTTAGTTTGATATGGATATTCTGTGAAACAAAAAACATGCAACAAACATGAACTGGCACTGGGCACTGGATCAATAGGTTAGTCCAATAAATCATATAAAATGTTGCCAAAAATATGTGAAAGTTGTATAATATTGGCATGAAACAATCAAAAATTATAGATACGACGGAGACGTATCATCATCCCCAAGCTTAATTCCTGCTCGTCCTCGAGTAGGTAAATGATAAAAAAGATAATTTTTGATGTGGAATGCTACCTAGCATAATCTTGATCATATGTCTAATCATGGCATGAATATTATGACACGAGTGATTCAAAGCAATAGTCTATAATTTGACATAAAGACATTAATACTCAGGCATCCCAACAAACAATCGTGTCTTTCAAAATATCAACGCTAAAGAAAGCTATCCCTACAAAATCATATAATCCTTTCATGCTCTGTCTTCTTGACACAAAGTATTTATCATGCACAACCCCGATGACAAGTCGAGCAATTGGTTCATACTTTTTAACGCGCTTCAGCTTTTTCAACCCTCACGCAATACATGAGCGCAAGCCATGGATATAGCACTATGGGTGGAATAGAGTATGATGATAGGGGTAAATATAGAGAAGACAAAAAAGTAAGAAAGTCTCACATCGACGCGGCTAACCAATAGGCTGTGGAGATGCCCATCAATTGATATCTATGCGAGGAGTAGGGATTGCGAAACAACGAATGCACTAAGAGCTATAAGTGTATGAAAGCTCAACGTGAAAACTAAGTGGGTGTGCATCTAACTCTATAATGAAAAATTCCCACTAGTACATGAAAGTGACAACATAGGAGACTCTCTATATGAAAAACATGGTGCTACTTTGAAGCACAAGTGTGGAATTAGCATGTGCCTTCTCTTCCTTCTTTCTTTCTTTCATTTTTTTCTTTTTCTTTTTTTCTTTTTTCTTTTCTTTTGGTCCGGAGTCTCATCCCGACTTGTGGGGGAATCATAGTCTCCATCATCTATTCCTCACTGGGACAATGCTCTAATAATGAAAATTGATGATCATGACACTTCTATTTACTTACAACTCAATATTACAAATCGATAACTATAACAAAATATGACTCTATATGAATGGCTCTGGCAGTGTACTAGGATGTGCAATGATCTAGCGTAACATGTATAAAAAATGATGAACGGTGGCTGAGCCACAACTACTATGTCAGCTATATGATCATGCAAAGCAATATGACAATGAATGCTCAAGTCATCAATATAGAAGCGGTGGAAGTTGCATGGCAATATATCTCGGAATGGCTATGGAAAGACCATAATAGGTAGGTATGGTGGCTGTTTTGAGGAAGATATAATAAGGCTTATGTGTGATAGAGCGTATCATATCACGGGGTTTGGATGCACCGGCGAAGTTTGCACCGACTCTCGAGGTGAGAAAGGGCAATGCACGGTACCTAAGAGGCTAGCAAATTGCAGAAAGGTAAGAGTGCGTATAATCCATGGACTCACATTAGTCATAAATAACTCATATACTTATTGCAAAAGTTTATTAGCCCTCGAAGCAAAGTACTACTACGCATGCCCCTAGGGGTATAGATTGGAAGGAAAAGACCATCGCTCGTCCCCGACCGCCACTCACAAGGAAGACAATCAATATTAATCATGCTTCAACTTCATAGCATAACGAGAGACTATACGTGCATGCTTCGGGAATCACAAACCTTAACACCAATATTCCTACTAACCACAACCGTTTACTAGTACCTCCCACATATCATCATCTCTATATCGCAAAACTATTGCAAGGAATCAAACATATCATATTCAGTGATCCATAAGTTTTATGTAGGATTTTATGACTAACCATGCAAATGACCAATTCCTGTTGACTCTCTAAATAGATATAAGTGAAGCAAGAGAGTTTAATTCTTTCTACAAAAAAAAACATGCTCTAATAAGTATAAGTGAAGCAAAAGAGCATTCTACAAACAACATTTTTCTATGTGAAGAGAAATAGGCAATCCAAACTTCAAATGATATAAGTGAAGCACATGAAGCATTATATAAAGCAATACTCAAAAAATATAAGTGAAGTGCACAGAGCATTCTATAAATCAACCATGGACTATCTCATACCAGCATGGAGCATAAAATAAAAATTAAAACTAAACACAAAAGACGCTCCAAGATTTACACATATCACATGAACGAAACAAAGATGAAGACATACCGATACTTGTTGAAGAAAGATGGGATGCCTTCCGGGGCATCCCCAAGCTTAGACGCTTGAGTCTCCTTGGATATTTACTTGGGGTGCCTTGGGCATCCCCAAGCTTGAACTCTTGCCTCTCCTCCTTCTCCTCATACCGAGACCTCCTCAATCTTTGATCACTTCATCCACACAAAACTTAACAGAAAACTGGTGAGATCCGTTAGCATAATAAAGCAAATCACTACTTTAAGTACTGTTGCAAACCAATTCATATTTTATTTTTGCATTATAGCTACTGTATTATAACTTCACCGTGGCTCATACCACTGATAGAATCGATAGTTTCATCAAAACAAGCAAAACAATGCATGAAAAACAGAATCTGTCTTAAACAGGACAGTCTGTAGTAATCTGAACTTTAACCATACTTTTGTTACTCCAAAAATCCTGAAACATTAGGACATAATAAAAAATTTGTATAGAAATACTACGCAAAAAGTTTCAGAAACTTTTGACGTTCTAGTAAAAAAATGTAAAATCATGCACTACAGCCAATGTTTCTGTTTTTACACCGCACATACCAACAAGCAATCTAATCATCCTAAAGGCAAATCTTGGCACATTATTTTTATAATACAATGGATTTGTACAAGGGGATAATTATGTGACACCCTGATTTTGGCAACCTTTTCTTTTCAAACTTTTCTTGGCTTTGTTTGAAATTTGAATGGTTTTTGAACCTTTTCATTTGGTCTTAGAAACTTTTGAATCTTTTCCAAGTAATCCAAAGCCTCATCACCTTGCCAGCATCCTGCCAAGTATCTTTAGGACCCAAATCCGTATTTAAATATTTTCCAATAACTCATTTTCTTTATTTGGGAATTTAGGTCATCACTATGGGTTGTGAAGCAACCTATAGTTTGGATGGCCAGAAAATTCTCAAATAATTCTCTAAAATGCTTTAGATCATATCTTGCACCAATATCCAAAAGTATTCCATGGCCTAGTTCAAATATCTTGCAAAACAATTCATTTTTTATCCTGGTCAGTCTGGACCTTTGTGAAGGAAGTACTTGCTAGAGTTATCCAATTTCTCTCAAATTTTTATGGCATGAGGATACCTACAAACAACTTCCCTACACCAAGTTTCAGCATCTGAAGATCATCCAAGTGAGTAGTACTTCAACTTCCATATTCTGGACCAGATTGGTAGGTTACACATGAACTACCCACAAATCTCAACAAAACCACTTCAAATTTGGCCAGTTTGGAGTCCTTCCAACGTAGATCACTCCAGACAATCTCTTTGGTTCTATCTCCAGCTCATCTAATCTCTAGAGCCCTCTCTAGTTCACTATCAGAGACTGTTGTTGAGGCTACCTCTCATTTCAGACCAAACCAAGCCAAACTATGGGTACAGTTGAAGTGAGTGATCGAGGGTCGACGTGCCAGACAAGTTTTGCCAAGCTTGCAGGGCCTCCTGGTGGCAAGCACCGTGGTGAGCATGGCGCTGGCATGCTTGTCGCCGCGCTCTGTGCCGCGCCATGCTCGGGTCTCGTCGGGGCAAGACGCCTGCGCCACGGTAGCTTGTCCGAGCATGCCGACATCGCTCCCGTGCGCCACCTAGCCCCTCCAGAACCCTCGCCCTCGCCAGAGAAGCTCCTCGCGGCCGCCACGCCCATGGGCAATGTGCCGTCCGTGCGGCCACAGTTGCGGCGCTGCTTGTCTTCTTCCTCCCGTGCGGTCTCTTTGAGCATTGAATGCCTCTGGCCTCTCCCATCCTCTCGCCGCAAGCAGCCAGCCAGCGAGGCGTACCTCTCACCGGCGACGTGGCCCGCTTTGAGCCGCATCCAGAGAGATCGCCGAGCACCTCTTCTCGGTTATATAAAGCCCCGCCCGGCCTCGCCTAGCTCCTCACCCCTCTCCCTCCTTCTCTATCGCCCCCTCAGAGCAAGAGCCAAGGCCGAGAGGCCCTCCGGCCTCGAGCTTTGCTGGAGCTCCGCCGCCAGCTGAGCTCCACCACCAGCCCTCTCCACCCCACCCCAGCCTCGCCCAACTACACCCTCGAGCCCAGTGCACCCCACTGGTGCTCCTCGACCTCCTGCCCGAGTGAATCGCCGCCGGAATCGCCCTCGCCGACGATCACCGTAGCACCCGTCTGCTGGAGAAGAAGGGCGTGACGCCGTCCGGCCATCTCCAAAGGAGCTACGGGTACAGGGTGAATCGCCGTCGAGTGCCCGATCCATCCCCGTCCTTCTCGAGCCCAACCGTCGTCGCTGTCGCCGGCAATCACCGCCGGTGAGCCGCCCATCCCTCTGCTCTCTCCCTTTGTCTATTTTAAATCAAACCAGGCCCCACCCGTCATCCACTCACCGAAGTGGTAAGTGGAGGCGCCTCGGGCGATTATGCCTTCGACGTGGCCCGCTCCAGGTTTTTCTGATTTTTATTTATTAAATAGAATTGACCAGAAACTTTGACCATTAATAACTTTTTACAGAAAGGTCCAATTGACCTGATTCTTTTTGCATTGTGTTTGTATCAAAGTCCTTTATTTTTTGACCAAATTTGGTATTTTTCCAATGCCCACAGAATTGTTGGTGAATAAAAAGGCTTTATGTGACATTTTCCTTTGCCATTTAAAAATGTTTTCAGAAGGAGATTCTTGTGGATTTGAAGACCAGGAGTTTCTGAACAACCCAACTGATCAAGGCAAGCCAGGACATCCATACTATGAAGCATTTCATAGCATTGCATAATTCATATTCATTTCTTGCATTTAATTAACATAGATAATTCAAGTGAAGTAGTTAAATGCCTATTGTTGACAACTTAAATTGATAACCATGCTTGCTAAGTGAAACTTAGTTGGTTGATCAAGAGTCACCTGTCCGGGCTTACCCGTGCAGCCACATTTGCCGGTATGGGATGGCCTTGACTTGGTCTGGCTCCGTGCTCTTTCACCGGTACCTTCGTCTAGGGAGGGTTATGCGCGCGTACTGCCCTGATCAGGTAGACGGCAATAACCATGTGAGCCCAGTTGAGTTATTTGCTGGCGTCCCTGTCTGGGAAAGTTAGTTTGGCCACGATGGTGGCAGGTGTCACGAGGACACAGGGGCCACCCAAGGCTTGACTCCGGGGGAGTGTGATTGCCGGTGGTACGATGAGAGAGTCACGGGTCAGGCAGGTTTCGTTGGAGCAACGCTAGTCCACCTGAATGGGATCATGAGGTCAGATGCTCCATAGTGTGGGTAAAGTGCGCAACCTCTGCAGAGTGTAAAATCTATTTGAATAGCCGCATCCACGGTATTGGACAGCCCGTCCAGACCTCTCTAGGTGATCAATCGTAATAACCATAGTAATGATGGAAGAACTTGTCTTACGAGCGGAAGTACTCGTTGGCATCGAGTATTCCGAGGGTTGTGAGACAACCCGGAGATGAGTAAGTTGGGGACAGTAAGTGAATCACTTAAGTTATAACATGCTCATTACCATGCTATTATTTGCTGCATATTTGGTTGTCATGTGCTTCCGAGTACATTCAAAGTACCCACCTGGCATATCATGCTAGATGCAGGAGAAGACTGAGACGGAGGTCTCGAGGTCCATGTTGCGATGCCTAGGATGTGTCCTCAGCAGTGTCCCTATGGATGGAGTTACTATCATATTCCGCTACGCCGTAGTCTTTCGCTGTAGTATCCCGCAGTAATACCGAGGCCCCGATATGTTAGATAAATAATGTAGATATTGTCATAGCACTAGATGTGCTTTTGGCCTCGATGATCATGTAATATATAAGCTTGTACTCGACTATTATCAATAAAAGTTCAGCTATGTTTTGTTCCAAGTTGTTGTGTGTTTCCAGAAGACATGATCTCTGGGTTGGAAACACTAGTAAACCGGTTCTCTGAGACGGGTTGACACAACGCTTGGTATCAGAGCCGTGCTGACTGTAGGACACCCTAGGTAACCCGCGCTAGGACTACGATTAGCATAGGACTTTGAGTGTGCATCCTGCTTGTTGCATTTGATTGTTGCATGCCATGCCTTATGCATCATAACTCATTGTGTTACTAACCCTTGGCATTGTGAGTGTAGATGGCACCAGTTCCATATCACTTTCATCATGAGCTAGAACCCCACACCTTTCCAGCTCTACTTCATAGCGTCTGGCTTCGGCTGTATCCCTACGGTGATGACCCGGTGTACCAGGTGTTTCGGGAGCAGTTGGGCGATTCAGTATGTGAGTACCATGCAGTGGCTTACTTGACCGCGACTTCGGATATTGGAAGCTCTTCTCGCTCTTCCAAGGGCGGAGTGGCTTCTACTCCGGAGCTGGCGATCCAGTTTGCTGCCATGGAGGCTATTACTGACTTGCGCTTCTACGAGGTCGAGATGCAAACCCATCCAGGTTTCTTCCGTTATCCCACCTTGTCGCCTGCAACAGGGCGAGTCCTTTTCTCACCTGTTGACCCGGCGTGTGATCATGAGGCTGGTGTTTTGTCTCGCTATCTGAATGCCAGTTACTGCATAATCATTTCCTTGGCTGAGGAGATGTGTCGTGTTCAGGGGGCACTTGCAGCAGTGACTCCAGCACCTCCTCCTCCTGTAGTTCCACCTGGGTATTCACCACCAGTTCCACCTCTGCGTGTGCTTGATACCCATTCTGGTTTTTCTAGACCATCAGGCTTATCATCTGGTAGTCGACTTGAGACCCCAGCTGAGTGGGCCTCACTCCTAGCCACTCCTGCTCCGCCGATGCTGAGGCAACGTGCTCTTTTTCCTGCAGAAGGAGATCCGTCTCAGTAGCGAAGTCGCGTCTCCTTTGACCCGGTGACTCACATCATCAGTTCTGATTCTGACTCAGGATCTGATGACAAGGACTCTTCAGATGGGCAGTGTTCGTGTCACCGATGCTACTAGACTAAAGCTTGAGTAGTAATGCATGCATCTTTGCATATGTCAACTGCCGTATGAGCAGTCTAGCCATGATATCCCCCTACTAGCTTGTCATGTAAGATATTGGGTTAACTTGTATAATTATGTTGTTCTCTTTATTTGCCTTTTCCATGAATTTTCTTCTGGTGTCATATTACCGTATTTCTCCTTATGGATGTTGCTCATCAATTCTGTATTTGCCATGGGAACAAAAATTAGGATGAAGAAAGGAAGTAGCAATCAAGGCGGCGATGGAAACCCCATTCGTCGATCCGCCAGGCAGGCAGGGCAACCGCCCGAAGACTTACCACCACCGCCACCTCAAGCACCAACCACGGATCAGATAATGAGAATGTTTGAGGAAAAGAGAAACCAAGACCTCATGGAATTTCTCAAGAGTATGCAGACAATAGTAGGTCAGAATAATGGCAATGGGGTGCGTTCCAAACTGACTGACTTCCAGCGCACAAAACCACCCAGCTTTGGTCAGGCTGTGGATCCTATTGAGGCTGATGATTGGTTAAGAACCATGGAAAAGAAATTGGACATCGCAAGTTGTGAAGAAGCAGATAAATTCCCATTTGTCACCCATTATCTTGAAGGCCCGGCAGCCGTATGGTGGGACAACACCAAGTTAATGTGGCCTGCTAGAGTAGAGATTTCCTGGGAGAAATTCAAAGAGTTGTTCCGCAAGTATCATATCCCCACGGGTATCATGAAAGTGATGCAGAGAGAATTTCTGGCTCTAACACAAGGAAACATGTCCATGGGGGAATACCTAAACAAGTTCAACAACTTGGCCCGGTACTCTCCTCGGGGGACTTAATCACGCCCTCCGATGTCAGCTATGCATGTTGGACTTCCCCGATTTCCAGACCTTGGTGGATAAGGCCTTCATCGCCGATTGAGAACACAAGTCTGGGAATGATGATCGTAAGAGGAAGTTCGAGCCCAAGAAGGACAACAGGGAGCCGTATGCGCAAAAGTTGCGTAGTTGGCAGTCAGGGCCATCTGAGAACAAACCTGTGTGGAACAATGGTGGCAACAACAGCAAGCCGAGCAACCAGAGCAAGACCTTTGGCAAGCAGCCAGTCATAGAGGACTGCAGCCACAACAACACTTGTTTCACTTGTGGCCAGAGTGGACACTACGCCAAGTAGTGTCCTACTAATAATAACGGGAAGCAATCAGCTGACCGCAAGCCACAAGTCAATCACCTTGGACGCCGCCCCAACCACAACTTCAGCCACGGATGCATCCATCACATCTCTGCCGAAGAAGTCTGCGAAGCTCTAGACATTGTCCTTGGTATGTTTTCTATCCATGACATACCTGCAGTAATTTTATTCGATTTTGGGGCTTCCCACTCATTTATTTCGCGAAGTTTTGCCACCTTGCACAAATTTTCTCCTTCACTTTTGGACAAAATCATGGTGGTACAATCCCCTGGCTCTATGCTCAGAACAAATATAATATACAAGGGTCTGGAGATCTCAATCCATGGAGTTAAATTTCCAGCTATCCTTGTTGCCATTGACTCCCCAGGACTGGACATAATACTGGGGATGGACTGGTTGGCACCGCACCAAGTGTGTATCAACTGCGCCACCAGAACGGTGACATTGGTGAACCCCGCCGGACAGACCGTTCAATTTCTGGCCAGCAAAATGATAACAAGAAAGGGCAAGGCATACCAGACCACTGTTACAGATATGAATTTGATTCCGGTAGTGGGTGAATTTCCGGATGTGTTTCTTGAGGAATTACCAGGAATGCCGCCCGACCGAGAATTGGAGTTCGCCATTGAAGTAATTCCTGGTACAGCTCCAATATACAAGAAATATTATCGTATGCCAGGCCCAGAGCTGGCCGAGCTAAAGAAGCAGTTGAACGAGTTACTACAGAGAGGATACATTCGTCTAAGCATCTCGCCATGGGGGTCACCAGTATTATTTGTCAAGAAGAAACATGGAAGTCTACGAATGTGCGTAGACTATCACCAGCTTAACGAGGTCACTATCAAGAACAAGTACCCGCTCCCTCGAATTGATGACTTATTCGACCAGTTGAATGGAGCACGGGTATTATCTAAGATCGACCTCAGAACGGGATATCATCAACTGAAAATCCAGAAGGAGGATATCCCCAAGACAACATTCACCACTCGATAGGGACTGTATAAATTTACAGTTATGGCGTTCGGATTGACCAACGCTCTAGCCTACTTCGTGAGTATGATGAACAAAGTCTTCATGGACTTTCTGGACAAGTTTGTAGTGGTGTTCACTGACGACATACTGATATACTCTAAGGATGAAGAGGAACATAAGCAACATCTTAGAGCTGTCTTGGAAAGGTTGAGAACCCATCGCTTATATGCCAAGTTCAGTAAGTGTGAATTTTGGCTAAAAGAGGTGGGATTCCTTGGACATATTCTGTCAGAGAAAGGAGTAGCTGTTGATCCCAGTAAGGTTACTGCGGTCTTGAACTGGAAGACACCAGCCATGATAACCGAAGTCCGTAGTTTCCTGGGCTTGGCAGGCTACTACCGTCGCTTCATTGAAGGCTTTTCTAAGATAGCCAAGCCACTAACGGAATTGTTAAAAAAGAACCAAAGGTTTATCTGGACAGCCGAGTGCGACAGCAGTTTCCAGGAGTTAAAGACAAGGCTAACCACAGCCCCTGTCTTAGTCCTCCCAGACATTCACAAGAGTTTCGACATATACTGCGATGCATCCAGGCGTGGAATCGGATGTTTGCTAATACAAGAGGGAAAAGTTGTAGCTTATGCATCATGACAGCTATGAACTCATGAGGAGAACTATCCCACACACGACTTGGAGCTAGCTGCTGTGGTTCATGCCCTGAAGATTTGGAGGCATTATCTTATTGGACAACGATGTGAAATATACACAGACCATAAGAGTCTCAAGTATATTTTCACTCAACCAGACCTGAACCTCAGGCAGCGAAGATGGCTTGAGCTAGTCAAGGGTTATGATGTTGGAATAAACTATCATCCAGGGAAAGCGAATGTGGTCGATGATGCCCTGAGCAGGAAACAAGCTGCTGTGAATGCACTAGTTGAGGGTATGCATCCGAGCTTACAAGAAGAGTTTGTCAAGCTCAATATGGTGCTATGTGGCCCAATGACCCCGGACACATTGGAAATTATTCCAACCCTCATGGAGGAAATCAAGGAAGCACATAAGTCAGATGAAGAAATTCAGGAGACCAAGGAGTTAATTCAGCAAGGGAAGGCCAAGTCCTTCCGTGTAGATGAACAGGGTACCGTGTGGTTCAAGAAACGAATTTGTGTGCCGAATCAGAACAATTTGAGGCAACAAATACCCAAGGAAGCACATGAGTTCGCATATTCGATCCACCCAGGAGGTACCAAGATGTATTAGGACTTGAGAGAAACTTTTTGGTGGTCAGGAATGCGGAAAGACATAGCATACTATGTCGCCTGCTGTGACATTTGTAACAAGGTCAAAGCTGAGCATCAGAAACCCGCTGGGCTACTGCAACCTTTACCGGTGCCCCAGTGGAAGTGGGACGACATATGTATGGATTTTATTGTGTGACTGCCCAAGTCTATGAGAGGCAATGATGCTATTTGGGTCATTGTAGACATACTCACAAAGGTGGCTCACTTTATCCCAGTAAAGACCACTTTCAACGCAAATCAAATGGCACAACTCTACATGTCCCGGTTAGTCAGTCTGCACGGAGTACCCAAGTCTATCACTTCGGATAGGGGTTCCTTATTTACCTCAGCATTCTGGCTACGGCTACATCAAGCTTTGGGAACCATGCTGAAACACAGCACAACATACCATCTGCAGACAGATGGACAGACCAAGCAAGTGAACCAAATATTAGAGGATATGCTTCGGTCATGTGCTCTCTCTCATGGACCCAAATGGGAGGATAGTCTGCCGTATGCCGAATTCTCCTACAACAACAGCTATTAGGCAAGTCTCAAGATGTCGCCTTTTAAGGCATTGTACGGACGGAAGTGCCGCACACCGCTGAACTGGTCCCAAACAGGAGATAGTCGCATCTTTGGTACGGACTTGATGCTCGAGGCTGAAAGGCAAGTTAAGGATATTCAATAGCGTCTGCAAGCAGCCAAGTCCTGACAGAAAAGTTATTATGACCCAAAGCATCGGGAAGTAACTTTCGAGCCCGGAGAGTATGCTTACCTACGGGTAACTCCTATGAAGGGAGTGAAGAGGTTTGGCACTCGGGGAAAGTTAGCCCCAAGATACATTGGTCCCTTTACAGTGATTGCTAGGAAGGGCAGAGTCGCATATCAGTTGGAATTGCCACCAGCACTGTCTGACATTCATGATGTCTTTCACATCTCACAGTTGAGGAAATGCGTTGCACCCCCAGCCAAGCAAGCGGATATGAGTGAATCAGAATTGGCTAAGGATTTGACTTATGAGGAAAAACCTGTCAGGATCTTAGATGAGATCGAAAGAACCACGAGGAGTAAGGTGATAAGATTTTACAAGGTACTGTGAAAGCACCATACTGAAGAAGAGGCTACTTGGGAAAGAGAAGATTTTCTGAGATCCGCTTATCCATATTTGTTCCATGAGCAACCAAATCTCGAGGACGAGATTCATACTAAGGGGGTAGGTTTGTGACACCCTGATTTTGGCAACCTTTTCTTTTCAAACTTTTCTCGGCTTTGTTTGAAATTTGAATGGTTTTTGAACCTTTTCATTTGGTCTTAGAAACTTTTGAATCTTTTCCAAGTAATCCAAAGCCTCATCACCTTGCTAGCATCCTGCCAAGTATCTCTAGGACCCAAATCCCTATTTAAATCTTTTCCAATAACTCATTTTCTTTATTTGGGAATTTAGGTCATCACTATGGGTTGTGAAGCAACCTATAGTTTGGATGGCCAGAAAATTCTCAAATAATTCTCTAAAATGCTTTAGATCATATCTTGCACCAATATCCAAAAATATTCCATGGCCTAGTTCAAATATCTTGCAAAACAATTCATTTTTTATCCTGGTCAGTCTGGACCTTTGTGAAGGAAGTACTTGCTAGAGTTATCCAATTGCTCTCAAATTTTTATGGCATGAGGATACCTACAAACAACTTCCCTACACCAAGTTTCAGCATCTGAAGATCATCCAAGTGAGCAGTACTTCAACTTCCATATTCTGGACCAGATTGGTAGGTTACACATGAACTACCCTCATATCTCAACCAAACCACTTCAAATTTGGCCAGTTTGGAGTCCTTCCAACGTGGATCACTCCAGACAATCTCTTTGGTTCTATCTCCAGCTCATCTAATCTCTAGAGCCCTCTCTAGTTCACTATCAGAGACTGTTGTTGAGGCTACCTCTCATTTAAGACCAAACCAAGCCAAACTATGGGTACAGGTAAAGTGAGTGATCGAGGGTCGACGTGCCAGACAAGTTTTGCCAAGCTTGCGTGGCCTCCTGGTGGCAAGCACCATGGTGAGCACGGCGCTGGCATGCTTGTCACCGCGCTCTGTGCCGCGCCATGCTCGGGTCTCGTCGGGGCAAGACGCCTGCGCCACGGCAGCTTGTCCGAGCATGCCAACATCGCTCCTGTGCTCCAGAACCCTCGCCCTCGCCGGAGAAGCTCCCGGCGGCCGCCACGCCCACGGGCACTGTGCTGCCCGTGCGGCCACAGTTGCGGGGCCGCTCGTCTTCTTCCTCCCATGTGGTCTCTTCGAGCATTGAATGCCTCTGGCCTCTCCCGTCCTCTTGCCGCAAGTAGCCAGCCAGCGAGGCGTACCTCTCGCCGGCGACGTGGCCCGCTTCGAGCCGCATCCAGAGAGATCACCGAGTACCTCTTCTCAGCTATATAAAGCCCCGCCCAGCCTCGCCTAGGTCCTCACCCCTCTCCCTCCTCCTCTATCGCCCCCTCAGAGCAAGAGCCAAGGCCGAGAGGCCCTCTGGCCTCGAGCTTCGCCGGAGCTCTACCGCCAGCTGAGCTCCACCACCAGCCCTCTCCACCCCACCCCAGCCTCTCCCGACTACACCCTCGAGCCCAGTGCACCCCACTGGTGCTCCTCGACCTCTTGCCCGAGTGAATCGCCGCCAGAATCGCCCTCGCCGATGATCACCGTAGCACCCATCCGCAGGAAAAGAAGGGCGCGACACCGTCCGGCCATCTCCGGAGGAGCTACGGGTACAAGGTGAACCACCGTCGAGTGCCCGATCCATCCCCGTCCTTCCCGAGCCCAACCGCCGTCGCTGTCGCCGGCAATCACCGCCGGTGAGCCGCCCCTCCCTCTGCTCTCTCCCTCTGTCTGTTTTAAATCAAACCGAGCCCCACCCATCATCCACTCACCGAAGCGGTAAGTGGAGGCGCCTCGGGCGATTACGCCTTTGACGTGGCCCACTCCAGGTTTTTCTGGTTTTTTTGATTTTTATTTATTAAACAGAATTGACCAGAAACTTTGACCATTAATAACTTTTTACAGAAAGGTCCAATTGACCTGATTCTTTTTGCATTGTGTTTGTATCAAAGTCCTTAATTTTCTGACCAAATTTGGTATTTTTCCAATACCCACAGAATTGTTGGTGAATAAAAAGGCTTTATGTGACATTTTCCTTTGCCATTTAAAAAGGTTTTCAGAAGGAGATTCTTGTGGATTTGAAGACCAGGAGTTTCTGAACAACCCAACTAATCAAGGCAAGCCAGGACATCCATACTATGAAGCATTTCATAGCTTTGCATAATTCATATTCATTTCTTGCATTTAATTAACATAGATAATTCAAGTGAAGTAGTTAAATGCCTATTGTTGACAACTTAAATTGATAACCATGCTTGCTAAGTGAAACTTAGTTGGTTGATCAAGAGTCACCTGTCCGGGCTTATCCGTGCAGCCACATTTGCCGGTATGGGACGGCCTTGACTTGGTCTGGCTCCGTGGTCTTTCATCGGTACCTCCGTCTTGGGAGGGATATGCGCGTGTGCTGCCCTGATCAGGTAGACGGCGATAACCCTGTGAGCCCAGTTGAGTTATTTGCCGGCGTCCCCGTTTGGGACAGTTAGTTTGGCCACGACGGTGGCAGGTGTCACGAGGACACAGGGGCCACCCAAGGCTTGACTCCGGGGGAGTGTGATTGTCGGTGGTACGATGAGAGAGTCACGGGTCAGGCAGGTTTCATTGGAGCAACGCTGGTTCACCCGAATGGGATCACGAGGTCAGATGCTCCATAGTGTGGGTAAAGTGCGCAACCTCTGCAGAGTGTAAAATCTATTCGAATAGCCGCGTCCACGGTATTGGACAGCCCGTCCAGACCTCTCTAGGTGATCAATCGTAATAACCATAGTAATGATGGAAGAACTTGTCTTACGAGCGGAAGTACTCGTTGGCATCGAGTATTCCGAGGGTTGTGAGACAACCCGGAGATGAGTAAGTTGGGGACAGTAAGTGAATCACTTAAGTTATAACATGCTCATTGCCATGCTATTATTTGCTGCATATTTGGTTGTCATGTGCTTGCGAGTACATTCAAAGTACCCACCTAGCGTATCTTGCCAGATGCAGGAGTAGACTGAGACGGAGGTCTCGAGGTCCGTGTTGCGATGCCTAGGATGTGTCCTCAGCAGTGTCCCTATGGATGGAGTTACTATCATATTCCGCTACGCCGTAGTCTTTCGCTGTAGTATCCCGCAGTAATACCGAGTACCCGATATGTTAGATAAATAATGTAGATATTGTCATAGTACTAGATGTGCTTTTGACCTCGATGATCATGTAATATATAAGCTTGTACTCGACTATTATCAATAAAAGTTCAGCTATGTTCTGTTCCAAGTTGTTGTGTGTTTCCAGAAGACATGATCTCTGGGTTGGAAACACTGGTAAACCGGTTCTCTGAGCCGGGTTGCCACAAATTATTTTTGTGAGAAACTTCCATGAAAAATTTACATTGTTTCCATGAGCATGAACACAAGTGTTCAAGGTCGACCCTCACTTCTCCAATGCATCACCTTTCAATCGCTTCTCTTTTTGAAAAAAAAATTAGGTTCCCCTCTATTTTTTTATGTTTTTAAACTTTATAAAATCACGCAACAGAATAAAATGACTCTCTAAAACTTCCGGGTTGTCTCCCTGGCAGCGCTTTCTTTAAAGCCATTAAGCTAGGCATAAAGTGCTTAAGTAATTGATCCACCCGGATCCCAAGGTATATCAAAGCCAATTTTAATTAACAATGCTTTGGCATTTAGTAGTGAGCACAAAGCAACATATATCATGCAATGACGAAGTCTAACTCTCTTCCTATGCATCGGCCTGTCATACAAGAGCAATTCATGCACATCAAGTAAAGGCCAATACATAGCATAAGCAGTTTCTTGCAATTTTATCGTGTCGGAAACATAGAGAGATGGAGATGTAGTTCCCCTCTCATAATAATTATAAGTAGGAGCAGCAAGCACATGCATATTATATTCATCAAAATCATAATGTGCAACGGTAACATGCAACCCATCAATATAATCCTTAATAAGAGCAAACTTCTCTGATATAGTGTAGTTTGGAGAATTCAAAAAGATAATAGGACTATCATGTGTGGGTGCAATAGCAACAATTTCATTCTTAACATAAGGAACTATAGCAAGTTCATCTCCATAAGCATAAGTCATATTGGCATCTTGGCCACAATCATAGCAAGCATCAAGTTCATCAAAAAGCGTTATTTCAAAAGAATCAACGGGATCATAGCAACTGTCATAGCATTCATCCTTCGGTAAGCATGAAGGGAAATTAAATAATGTATGAGTCGAAGAGTTACTCTCATTAGAAGGTGGGCACGGGTAGCTAATCCGCTCTTCATCCTTTTGTTCTTCGCTCTCCTCCTCATCTTGTTCATCCAATGAGCTCATAGTTTCATCAATTTCTTCTTCCATAGACACCTGCAAAATATTAGTCTCTTCTTGGACAGCGGAGAAGTCCTCAATATATGGTTTAATATAAGCATTAGAATAATAATTTTCATAGCAATATTTAAGTATGGCAAAATTTTCAGATTTGTAAAGGGTAGCACCATACTTTTCAATCAAAGAAGCAATTTCATAAGCACCCTTAAAAGCAACGAATTGTTCAATTTGTTCAATATCATAGTAATTATAAACACCCTTGGCATAAGAAGATAAAATTCCATTATCTTTAAACACGCATTGGAAAGGAAGGTGTTTTTTAGGATCTTCAGAACAACAAGTAAAATCATGTATTTCGCATAAATTCAAAGAATATCAATACAAACTATTAATATGATGCCATAAAAGTTTCCCTTTTTGAGATAAGCGGTGTGGCACAAAATAAGCATGCCCATTTAATGATTTTCCCTCAACTAAGCTAGTTGGGGTTTCAGCACGAGCACATAAGGATCGAAGATGATCCAAGTAGAAAGCTTCAGTAGTATGATAGATTTTGGGTGTTTCTTCAACCAAGGGTTTAGTAGGTACAACTAATTTTTTTGGTATTTTGCGTTTCCTACCCATAGCTAAAGATAGAGAACAACTTAGAACAGAAAATAAAAACTACTTAGTGATAAAGCAAACAAGCACACACGAGAATATTCACCCCACGCTATTGCTCCCTGTCAATGGCGCCAGAAAAAGGTCTTGATAACCCACAAGTATAGGGGATCATTTCTAGCCTTTTTCGATAAATAAGAGTGTCAAACCCAATGAGGAGCTAAAGGTAGAATAAATATTCCCTCAAGTTCTATCGACCACCGATACAACTCTACGCACACTTGACGTTTGCTTTACCTAAAACAAGTATGAAACTATTTTGCAAGAATAAAACCACGAGTACTTTGCGAGAATAAAACTAGGAATAAATTGCAAGGTAATAAAAGTAGCTAGCTTTTGTCAACAAGAAAGTCATTTGTCCCTAGGCAATTGATAACTAGACCGGTAATCATTCTTGCAATTTTACATGAGGGAGAGGCATGAGCTAACATACTTTCTCTACGTGGATCATATGCACTTATGATTGAACTCTAGCAATCATCCACAACTACTAAAGATCATTAAGGTCATAAAACCCAAGCATATCATTAAGTATCAAGTCCTCTTTACTCCCATACGCAATAACCCACTTATCCGTGTTCAGGCTTCTGTCACTCTGGCAACCGTCAATAAGCAAATTATGAACGTATTGCAACACCCTATAGTGGGGACCCCTCACATTTGCGCGAGATAGAGGGCACCGTAGGACAGCACCATAATAAAATATACACTCAAACCAACCACGATTATCAATTAGCCCATAGGACAAAACGGATCTACTCAAACATCATAGGATAGCCACATATCATTGGGAAATAATATATAGTGTTGAACACCATGTTTAAGTAGAGATTACAGCGGGGAGAAGGGGTGTTACACCACTTCATAGAGGGGGAGAAATTTGGTGTTGACGGTAGCAAGATTGTTGATGTAGATCGCCGTCACGATCCTTGCCACGGCGGCGCTCCGGCGCCACCGGGAGAGAGGGGGAGAGAGCCCCCTCCTTCTTATTCTTCCTTGGCCTCCCCCTAGATGGGAGGAGAATTCCCCCTCTGGTCCATGGCCTCCATGGCGGCGGAGGGGCGGGAGCCCCTCCGAGATTGGATCTCCCTATCTTTTCTCTTCTGTTTCGCGTTCTGTTTTCTAGCCGAAAACCATTTCTTATATTCCCGGAGATCCGTAACTCCGATTGCACTGAGGTTTTGACACGATTTTTTTTCTGGATATAAGCTTCCTTGCACCTGAAGTAGAGCTCCAACCGACTTACGAGGAGGGCACAACCCACCACCACGCGCCTGGGCTGCCTGGCGCGCCCTGGTGTCTTGTGGTGGCTGTGGGCCCCATTTGCATTGATTCCAACTCCCAAAAATCACATATATTCCAAAATAATTCTCTGTAAATTTTTATCGCATTTGGACTTCATTTGATATTGATATTCTGCGAAACAAAAAACATGCAACAAACAGGAACTGGCGCTGGGCACTGGATCAATAGGTTAGTCCAATAAATCATATAAAATGTTGCCAAAAATATGTGAAAGTTGTATAATATTGGCATGAAACAATAAAAAATAATAGATACGATGGAGATGTATTAGTGGCCTGTGGGCCCCGCAAGCTTGGGTGGTGTGCCAGGGGGTGGCCGCATCCCTTGCCCTTGTGGCTGACATGTGCACCCCCATGACGTGTTTTCAATGCCAAAAACTCTTAAATATTTGGGGGGAAATCATGGTAAATTTTCATGGTATTCTGAGAACTTTTATTTTTGCACCTTTTTATTCTGTAGAAAACTCAGAAACAGGCAAAACAGACTATTATAAAACATTAAAACTAATTCAAACAGAGGGTAAAGTAAAGTTACATAAGGTTGTGATTACGAAATTCATCGATCATATGTTTTTCAAAAAGAATCCATCAATAAGGTTAATCAAGTCTTATTAACGAACTGTTTTCAAGCAACATAAAACCGAAGAATATTTCTAATACACTATGTTACCTCAATTTGAATATGCATGGTTCCAGTCATAATAGTTTGATATTTCTTTTCTGGAACTGGAATAGGAAATTCAAAGTCTCCAATAGTGATAGTCATAACTTTTCCAATAGAATTGAGACTGTTTACTTTGCTTGGTTTCGTCGGAAAATAAACCATATGCTCATTGCCATTAACATGGAAGGTGACTTTACTTTATTACAATCTAACAACACCTGCTGTGTCGATAAAAGGTCATCCAAGAATAATGGACATATAGTCATCCTTGGGCATATCAAGTATAACAAGTCTGTTAGGATCATAAGTGAAACAACATTAAACCCCCATCAAATTCAAAATAATACTTCTTGTTGTGTGCAGGAAAATATACTCCCAACACCGTCCATTCACATTCCTCTGTTGGTGGCTGGAGCACTAAGGGTTATGGATAAGTTATGGGCTCAAATCTGGGGTCTCAATCAAAGGATTAATACCCTTGAGGAGAAGAACCGCATTCTCTGTGGAATCATTGTAAATGTTAATAGCTCCAACCGAGATGGGAAAGCTTGACTTCTTAAACTCGATCTCCTCCATGTCTTCTGGTGGAATTAGCGGAACATCTTCTTCATCTTCCTCATGCTCGCTGCAAGTTGCCTCCATTGGCTCTCTCAGGCCGGCAGTGATCTCCTTGTCAGTTGACCAACCCTCATTAGCATGCGAAAAATCCTTTTTCCAGGGGTATGCCTGATGACGTGATTCTAATCACAAGAACCATGAGAAGATATGATGAACTGGACCTCGAAACCCCGACAGAAAATAGATTAAAATGAAAACAGGAGGAAAACTTGCGATGCAGAGGTCAGAACATCTCGGGGATTTTATAGGAATTTTTATCTTGTGAAACAAGAATACGGGAGGAAAATGGAGTCAGGAAGGTGCACGAGGCCCCCACAAGCTTAGGTGGTGCGACCAGGGGGTGGCCGCGCCCGTTGCCCTTGTGGGTCCCTCGATCACGGTCTCAGTTGTTTCTTTTTTTCTAAAATTTAATTTATTCCAAAACTAAAAGAAATATTTTTTATGGAATTTTTGGAGTTGGTTTACTTACTGTATCACATACCAATTCCTTTTTCAGGATTCTAGAATTTCTCAGAAGGTTTTTTTAGGATCTTCTCGGAAGGTTTCTTCTATGTACTCTTCTGGTGTAATTACTTGAATAACATCTAAATCAATGTTAATGGGTTACCTGCAATATAATATTTAAGTCTTTGCCCATTAACCACCTTTCGGTTGTCTCCTTTGGTGTTATTTATCTTGATAGCTCAAGAATGGTAAACTTCCTCAATGACATATGGGCCTTCCCATTTGGAGAGAATTTTGCCCGCGAAATATTTGAAACGAGACCTATACAAAAGAATTTTGTCACCAATATTAAATTATTGTTTCTGAATTCTTTTACCATGGCATGTTTTAACCTTTTCTTTAAACAGTTTAGCACTTTCATAAGCTTCAGCTCTCCATTCATCTAGAGAACTCATATCAAACAACCTCTTTTATCTAGCAAGTTTTAAACATAATTAAGCTATTTAATTACCCAATAGGCTTTATGCTCTAGCTCAAGAGGTAAATGACATGATTTTCCATAAACCATTTTGTACGGGGACATACCCATAGGATGCTTATAAGAAGTTCTATATGCACAGAGTGCATCATCTAGTTTCTTAGACCAATTCTTTTTGGATTTATTAACAGTCTTTTGCAAGATCAATTTTATTTCTCTATTAGTTAATTCCACGTGCCCACTAGACTGGGGATGATAAGGTGATCCTACTCTATGGTTTACATATTTAGCTAAAACTTTCCTGAAAGCAGCATGAATAGGATGCGAACCACCATTGGTCATCAAATATCTAGGGACTCCAAACCTCGGAAAGATAACATCCTTAAGAATTTTTATAGAAGTCTTATGATCAACACTTTTAGTTGGAATAGCTTCTACCCATTTAGTAACATAATGAGCAACAACTAGAATAATATGAGTGTAACCATGCGAGGAAGAAAAATGCCCCATATAATAAAAAACCTAAACATCAAATGGTTCAATAACAAGTGAATAATTCATATGCATTTCCTAACATCTACCAACATTTCCAACCCTTTGACATTCATCACAAGAAAGGATAAAGTTACGTGTATCCTTGAAAAGAGTAGGCCAATAAAACCAGATTGCAGTTCTGTCTCCAGCGTGGTGTCCTCCATATGGACTCGAGCGACACTTCCTCAAAATGTGTTCCTGCTCATACTTAGGTATATAACATCTAATAATAACATCTACTCCTTCTTTATATAGATGTGGGTCATAACAAAAGTAATGTCTTAAATCAAAGAAGCATTTTTTTCTTTTGCTGGTATGTATAGTTAGGTGGTATATATTTAGCAATGATGTAATTTAAATAATCAACATACCAAGGATTATCATGAGAAGAAGTACTAACAATAGCCGATTGCTCATCAGGAAAACTATCATTAATAGGAATTGGGTCATCAAGAATATTTTTCATCCTAGACAAGTTGTTAGGATTCTCAACTCCCTTTCTATCAACAATATGCAAATCAAACTCTTGTAATAAAAGAACCCACCTAATAAACCTAGGCTTAGCATCTTTTTTAACCATAAGATATTTAGTAGCAGCATGATCAATGTGAAAAGTTACTTTAGAATCAATAATATAAGGTCTAAACTTATCACAAGAAAACACAACAACTAATTATTTTTCTTAGTAGTAGCATAATTTTTCTGAGCACTTTCGAAGGTCTTACTGGCATAATGGATAACATTTAATTTCTTACCAAATCTTTGACCAAGGATAGCTCCTACAACATAATCACTAGCATCACACATAATTTCAAAGGGTAAATTCCAATCAAGTGGTTGAACAATAGGAGCGATAATAAAAGCTTTCTTAAGAATTTCAAATGCTTCTACTCAATCATCATAAAAAACTAATGGAACATATTTTTGCAAGAGATTAGTAAGAGGTCTAGCAATTTTGGAAAATTTCTTACACTAGTACAGAACCTCCTCTTTAGTAGCGTTTCGAGGTGCCCACTAGCAGCGTCCAGCTGGAGCGCTGCTAGTACAACACCACTCATAATAGACAACTAGCGGCGTTCATACCAAACGCTGCTAATATATATCAACCTAGCAGTGTTCGCCTAGAATGTTGCTAGTACGCAAGAGAGCGGCAACGTGCCTTATCCAGCGAACGCGACTACCTTGTGTAGTAAGTTTGTAGCATCTGGTATAGTTCAAACGCTGCTGGTAGAGTTTGACAGAATAAAAAATCAACGCGTAGTCTGAAATAGTTCAACGCAGTTAATAGCATATTGTAACATAATTTACCACATTGTACAACATGTTCAACACAGCTAACTACCACATAGTACCTACACATAGCTGGGTGCCCTTTTTTGTAGTCCTAAATGGTGACATGGAAGCCTTTTTTAGCCATGCAAACTAGTAGTTAACATAGTGAAAGCGCATGTTTACTCCCAGAGGGGGGTGAATGGGAGATTTGTATGAATTCATCGAACTCTAATGAATTTGATGAAGATCAGAGTAAAGAAATAGAAACATGGGCAAAACTAAATCATCACCAAAAAATAGAACATGCATAGAAGATAGATGTGGGTGAAGAACATGCAGTCATTCAAGCATTTAGGCATACATAAGATGAACTGAGGAAATGGAAAGCATCATGATGACATTTTTCTGTTCAAATTCTTCAGAATGTAGATCACAAATTCTTCACAAGCAAAAATAATAGAAATTAAAGAGTTGAGGAATTTGTAACCAGGTAGGCTCGGTGAAGACACAATGATTTGGTAGGCCAGTTCTAGTTGCTGTATCAACTATACGTCTGGTTGGAGTGGCATGAGATTCAACTCATAAGACACTTAGTCTTCACTGATGACCCACAAGTATAGGGGATCAATCGTAGTCCTTTCGATAAGTAATAGCGTCGAACCCAACGAGGAGCAGAAGGAAATGACAAGTGGTTTTCAGCAAGGTATTTTCTGCAAGCACTGAAATAGTCGGTAACAAGTAGTTTGATAGCAAGATAATTTGTAACGGACAAGTAACGGTAACGGTAAATAAAGTGCAGCAAGGTAGCCCAATCCTTTTGTGGCAAAGGACAGGCCAAAACAATCTCTTATGATAAGCAAAGCATTCTTGAGGGTACACGGGAATTTCACCATGTCACTTTCGTCATGTTGGTTTGATTCGTGTTCGCTACTTTGATAATTTGATATGTGGGTGGACCGGTGCTTAGGTGCTGTTCTTACTTGAACAAACCTCCTACTTGTGATTAACCCCCTCGCAAGCTTCCACAACTATGAGAAAAGTATTAAGATAAAATCAAACCATAACATTAAACTTTTGGATCCAAATCAGTCCCTTACGAAGTAGCGCATAAACTAGGGTTTAAGCTTCTGTCACTCTAGCAACCCATCATCTAATAACTACTCCACAATGCATTCCCTTAGGCCCGAATATGGTGAAGTGCCATGTAGTCGACATTCACATGATACCACTAAGGGAATCACAGCATACATATCATCAAAATATTGAACACATATCAAGTTCACATGATTAATTGAAACATGACTTCTCCCGTGACCTCAAGAACAAAAGTAACTATTCACAAATGATAATCATGCTCAAGATCAGAGGGGTATTAAATAGCATAATGGATCTGAACATATAATCTTCCACCAAATAAACCATATGGTAATCAACTACAAGATGTAATCAACACTACTAGTCACCCACAGGTACCAATCTGAGGTTCCGGTACAAAGATTGAACACAAGAGATGAACTAGGGTTTGAGAGGAGATGGTGCTGTTGAAGATGTTGATGGAGATTGCCCTCCCAAAGATGAGAGGGTTGTTGGTGATGACGATGGCGATGATTTCCCCCTCCGGGAGGGAAGTTCCCCCGGCAGAATCGCTCCGCCGGAGGGCAAAAGTGCTCCCGCCAAGTTCCGCCTCGAGACAGCAGCACTTCGTCCCAAAAGATCCCCCTTGATTTTTTTCTCAGTCAAAATGATCCTATATACCATAAGATGGGCACCGAAGGTGGGCTGTGCTGGGCACAACCCACCAGGGCGCGCCTGGGGGCCCAGGCGCGCCCTTGTGTCTTGTGCTCACCAGGTGGGCCCCCTCTGGTAGTTATTTGCTGCAGTATTTTTTTATATATTCCAAAATAATTCTTCGTAAATTTTCAGCTCATTTGGAGATGTGCAGAATAGGTAACTCTGACGTAGCTTTTTCAAGCCTAGAATTCCAGCTACCGGCATTCTCCCTCTTTGTGTAAACCTTGCATATTATGAGAGAAAAGGCATTAGAATCACTCCAAAAAGCATTATTATGCATAAAAACATAATAAATAATAGTAGGAAAACATGATGTAAAATGGACGTATCAACTCCCCCAAGTTTAGACCTTGCTTGTCCCCAAGCGAAAAACCAAAATCGAAAAACATGCCCACATGCTTAGAGAGAGAGAGAGAGAGAGGTGTCGATAAAAACAAAATACGGACGTACAAGCATCATGCTTATTATTATAGCAGCAATGAACTTTAACATAAACTTTATCGCAAAACTTTTATCATATAACTTCTCATGAACAAGTAACAATTCATCACAACATTGAAGTATAAAGCATAAACCTTACTGAACACCAACAAACTATGTTCTCAGTCAACTTTGCAACTACAATTCATCATATTTTCAGGAAGGGTCACATGTCGGAGCCTTTAGGCAAGTCCACATACTCAACCATCATTTAACCTTCTATGATTGCTAACACTCACATCATACCCATGAACAAAAAGTTTCAACCGGACACATAGAAAGATAGGGGCTTATAGTTTCGCCTCCCAAAGTATTCACCTCAGGGGTGATGTCAACAATAATGACTCATGCCCACTCATATCCAACTGGATATATGTGCCTAGATCTTTCCTCACCACATGATGCTTGCAAAAAGAGAAAATAAAAGGGAACAAGGAAGATTACTTTGACTCTTGCATAAAAGTAAATACATAAAAGTAAAAGATAGGCCCTTCGCAGAGGGAAGCACAGGTTGCCATGCGCTTTTTGTTTGTATGCCAAATCCCTTAATGCAAAAGAACATCACATTGTATTGCCCCTTATGATAGCAACCTTTATTATGCAGTCTGTTGCTTTTATTACTTTGCCATCATAAGTTCATACAACGCTCAATTTTCTCTTATACTAAATGATCCAACACATTTAGAAGCAATTTTTATTGCCTTATTACACTGATGACAACTTACTTGAAGGATCTTACTCAATCCATAGGTAGGTATGGTGGACTCTCAAAATAAGATTTTGGGTTTAAGGGTTTTTGGATGCACAAGTAGTATCTCTACTTAGTGCGGAGTTTTTGGCTAGCAAAGATATTGAGCAAGCACCACATGTTGAAGGATCTATGACAATATAACTTCTATGTGAATATGAATAAACATAAATCATTACATTGTCTTCCTCGTCCAACGTCAACAATTTTGACACATAATATTTAATGGAGGCTCATAATCATAAAAGATGTCCATGATAGTGTATTTGCATGTGAATATTCTCATCCCTTATTAATTCTTTCATGAATTGCATTATTGACCAATGCTATGTTTGTCAATCTCCAATAAATTTTACCACTTATACTTTTCCTTATGTGATGTCATTACTTACCATAAGATTAGCATATGATCTTTTTCATTTGTTTTCTTTTCTTTTTATTGGAACAAAAGAGTAAAGAAACAAAACCCAAACTACTCTTTATTATATATCTCGCACACGATCACATAGATAGGTAGATCACTAAGCAAGCACTCGAAAAGAAAGGATCGAACTAAACTTTTATTCAACTAAATCATAGGATAACTAAAGATAAAACTAAAATAGATAAAGGCAAAGATAGTGGTTGTGATACGATACTGGGCACCTCCCCCAAGCTTGGCACAAGCCAAGGGGAGTGCCCATACCATGAACTCAAGTCTCCTTTGGTGGGGAAGATGATGATGGTGGTGGTGATGGACTGGTGAGTTTGTCCAGCTTGCGTCAGAGGCTAAAGTTGTTCTCCCTCAGATCCTCATTCTCCAGCTCGAGCTTTAATATCTTCTTGCATAAAGTTTCTTTGCTTTCCTGCAGGAAACGAGGAGAGATAGGTTCGGTCTCATCCTCCTCATCTTTGAACCACACATAGGGAAAACTATCCTTGAAGATATTTGGGTCCAGAGGCTGCTAAGAAACAGGGCACTCTTCCTCCGAATCTTGAGATGACATATTTTTAGATCTGACAGAAAAACAGCATGAAAGAAGAACAGAAGATTTCTCCGCGATATGGTGGTCAATACGTTCGGGGGGTATATAAAGATTTTTTATCTTGGGAAACAAGCAAACAAGAGGAAAACAGAGTCAGGAAGGTTCCCGAGGTGGGCACAACCCACCTGGGCACGCCACGCAAGCCAGGCGCGCTCAGGTGTCTTGTGCCCTCCTCGGTTGCCTTCCTGGTTGTTTCTTATTTTCCTAATTTTTGTAATATTCCAAAACTGACAAAATATTTTTGCGGATTTTCCGGAGTCCGTTTACTTACCGTATCACGTACCTCCTCTTTTTTAGGATTCTGGAGTGTTCCGGAAGGTCTCTTTTATGTGTTCCTCCGGTGTCATGGTTTGAATAATATTGCTTTCAACATTAATAGGCGTACTTGAGATATAGTGTTTAATTCTTTGCCCATTGGCCACCTTCGGGTTAGTACCTTCGGCATTATTAATTTTGATGGCTCCAGAACAATAAACCTCCCCGATAATATATGGTCCTTCCCATTTGGAGAGAAGTTTTCCTGCGAAGAATCTAAAACGAGAGTTGTACAAAAGAACATATTCTCCAACTTTGAATTCCCTTAACTATTTCTTTAAATAGTTTGGCATTTTCATAAGCTTGGGTTCTCCACTCATCTAATGAGCTAATATGAAATAACCTCTTTTCACTGGCAAGTTTGAAATCATAGTTGAGTTCTTTAATTGCCCAATAAGATTTATGTTCTAACTCTAGAGGCAAATGACAAGCCTTTCCATAAACCATTTTATAAGGAGACATACCCATAGGATTTTTATATGTTGTTCTGTTGGCCCAAAGTGCATCATCCAATTTCTTAGACCAATTCTTTCGGGACCTATTAACAGTTTTTTAATATTAGCTTTATTTCTCTATTGCTAAGTTCAACTTGACCACTAGATTGAGGATGAGAGGGTGATGCAATTCTATGGTTAACATCATATTTAGCAAGCATTTTACAAAAAGCACCATGAATAAAGTGTGAACCACCATCAGTCATTAAATATCTAGGGACTCCAAACCTCGAGAAAATAACTTCTTTGAGCATTTTAATGGAAGTGTTATGATCAGCACTACTAGTTGGAATAGCTTCTACCCACTTAGTAACATAATCAACAGCAACCAAAATATGTGTATACCCATTAGAGGAAGGAAAAGGTCCCATATAATCAAAACCCCAAACATCAAATGGTTCAACTACAAGTGAATAATTCATAGGCATTTCTTCACGCTTACCGATATTACTAACTCTTTGACATTCATCACAAGATAAAACGAACTTACGGGCATCCTTGAAGAGAGTAGGCCAATAAAAACCAGATTGCAATACCTTATGAGCAGTTCTATCTCCCGCATGATGCCCACCATAAGCTTCAGAGTGACATTTCCGTAAGATTTGTTCCTGTTAATGCTCAGGTACACAATGTCTAATAATACCATCTACTCCTTCTTTATAAAGATGTGGGTCATCCCAAAAGTAGTGTCTTAAATCATAGAAGAATTTTTTCTTTTGCTGGTATGTGAAACTAGGCGGTATGTATTTAGCAACAATATACTTAGCATAGCCAGCATACCAAGGACTATTATGAGAAACATTTATTGCAGCTAGTTGTTCATCAGGAAAGCTATCATCAATAGGTAGTGGGTCATCAAGAATATTCTCTAACCTAGACAAGTTATCAGCTATGGGGTTCTCAGCTCCTTTTCTATCAGTAATATGTAAATCAAATTCTTGTAGCAAAAGAACCCACCTAATGAGTCTAGGTTTAGCATCTTTCTTTTCCGTAAGATATTTAATAGCAGCAGGATTAGTGTGAACAATTACTTTAGAATCAACAATATAAGATCTGAATTTGTCACAAGCAAACAGAACTGCTAAAAGTTCTTTTTCAGTAGTAGCATAATTTCTTTGGGCACTGTCTAGAGTTTTGCTATCATAATGAATAACATTCAATTGCTTATTAACTCTTTGTCCTAGAACAGCACCAACAGCATAATCACTAGCATCACACATAATTTCAAAGGCAAGTTCCAATCAGGTGGTTGAACAATAGGTGCAGAAGTTAAGGCTTCTACACAATCATCATCAAAAACAAATGGAACATCCTTTTGTAAAAGATTTGCAAGAGGCCTAGAATTTTTAGAGAAGTCTTTAATAAACCTCATATAGAAACCAGCATGACCAAGGAAACTACGAATACCTTTAATATCTGACATGGCATTTTCTCAATTGCATCAACTTTAGCTTTATCCACCTCAATACCTCGTTCAGAAGTTTTATGCCCCAAGACAATACCTTCATTAACCATAAAGTGACACTTCTCCCAATTCAAGACAAGATTAGTTTGCTCACATCTATGCAAAACTCGATCAAGGTTGCTCAAGTAATCATCAAAAGAAGTTCCATAAATAGAAAAATCATCCATGAAAACCTCAACAATCTTTTCACAAAAATCAGAGAATATAGCAGTCATACATCTTTGAAAGGTAGCAGGTGCATTGCATAAACCAAAAGGCATACGTCTATAAGCATAAGTTCCAAAAGGGCAAGTATAAGTGGTTTTCTCTTGATCAGGTTGTGACACTGGTGTTTGAGAAAAACCAGAATATCCATCCAAAAAACAAAAGTGTGTGTGCTTAGATAACCTTTTCAATATTTGATCAATAAAAGGCAAAGGGTAATGATCTTTTCTAGTTGCTTTATTTAACTTTCTAAAATCAATTACCATTCTATAGCCAATAACAATTCTTTGTGGAATAAGTTCATTTTTATCATTAGGAACAACAGTAATACCTCCCTTCTTAGGGACACAATGAACGGGACTTACCCATCTACTATCAGCTATGGGATAGATTATACCTACTTCGAGAAGCTTTAATATTTCAGTTCTTACCACTTCTTTCATCTTAGGATTCAAACATCGTTGATGATCAACAACGGGTTTAGCATCAGGTTCCATATTAATCTTGTGCTGACAGAGAGTGGGACTAATGCCCTTAAGATCATCAAGAGTATATCCAATGGCAGCACGGTGCTTCTTCAGAATTTTCAATAATCTTTCTTCTTCATGTTCTGAAAGGTTAGCACTAATAATAATAGGATATATCTTTTTCTCATCGAGATAAGCATATTTCAAAGTGTCAGGCAATTGTTTTAGTTCAAACACGAGATCACCTTTAGGTGGAGGAGGACCTCCTAGAGTTTCAATAGGAAAATTATGTTTGAGCAGAGGTCGTTGTTCAAACAAAATTTTATCTATTTCATTTCTTTCATGCATACGCATATCATTTTCATGGTCTAGCAAATATTGTTCTAGTGGATCAGTAGGGGGCACAGCAATAGAAGCAAGACCAATTATTTCATCCTTGTTAGGTAATTCTTTCTTATGTGATTGTCTACTAAACTTGGAGAAATTAAACTCATGAGACTCATTACCAAAGCTAACACCGACAGTTTGTTTTTCACAATCTATTTTAGCATTCACGGTGTTCAAGAAAGGTCTACCAAAGATAATGGGACAAAAATTGTCTTGTCGGGAACCAAGAACTAGAAAATCAGTAGAGTATTTTATTTTCCCACACAAGACTTCAACATCTCTAACAATCCCAAGTGGTGTGATGGTGTCTCTATTAGCAAGTTTTATAGTAACATCTATGTCTTTTATTTCAGCGGGTGCTATGTCATTCATAATTTCTTGGTATAAGGTAAAAGGAATAGAACTCACGCTAGCACCTAAGTCACATAAACCATGATAACAATGATCTCCTATTTTAACTGAGACAACAGGCATGCCAACAACAGGTCTATGTTTATCTTTTTCATCGGGTTTGGCAATTCTAGAAGCATCATCGCAGAAGTAAATAACATGCCCATCAATGTTTTCTACCAGGAGATCTTTAACCATAGCAACACTAGGTTCTACTTTAATTTGTTCAGCAGGTTTAGGTGCTCTAATATTACTTTTGCGAACCACAGTTGAAACCTTAGCATGTTCCTTTATCCTAACACGGAAAGGTGGTTTTTCAATATAAGCAGTAGGCACAACTGGATCGACATTGTATATAATAGTTTCATATTTAGCTATGACCGGTTCTTTAATTTCTTATTTAATATGGGGATGATATTTAAACCACTTCTCCTTAGGGAGATCAACACGAGTAGCAAAAGATTCACAAAAAGAGGCTACTATCTCAGAGTCAAGTCCATATTTAGTGCTAAACTTGTGAAAAGCATCGGTATTCATAAAAGATTTAACACAATCAAATTCAAGCTTAGTACCTGACTCTTTACCTTCCTCGAGTTCCCAATCTTCAGAGTTGCATTTAATTGTTTCTAAAAGATCCCACCTGAATTCAATAGTCTTCTTCATAAAAGAACCAGTACAAGAAGTATCGAGCATGGATCGATCATCATGAGAAAGCCGAGCATACAAATTCTGAATATAATTTCTCTAGAGAGCTCATGATTGGGGCATGAATATAACATTGACTTAAGCCTCCCCCAAGCTAGAGTGATACTTTCTCCTTCACGAGGCCGAAAATTATATATATAATTCCGATCACGATGAACTAGATGCATAGGATAAATTTTTTGGTGAAATTCCAATTTCAATCGATTCCAGTTCCAAGATCCAATATCATCGCATAGCCTATACCATGTCAATGCTTTTCCGTTCAAAGATAAATGGAAAACCTTCTTCTTAACTTCATCTCCGGATAAACCTGCAAGCTTAAATAATCCAAAAAATTCATCTACATATATCAAGTGCATATCAGGATGTTCAGTTCCATCTCCTGCATAAGGATTAGCTAGCAGTTGTTCTATCATACCCAAAGGAATTTGATAACCAATATTTTCAGTAGGTGCAGTAGGTTGAGGGGCAACTAATTGTGCTTCCGGTAGAGGTGAAGATACCCAGAACAAACCCCTCAAAGGATGGTTTTCCATAATAACAAGTGACAATAAATTTCAGCACGTAGTAATAATTTTTCCTTACCAAGAGTACTTCACTCCCCGGCAACGGCACCAGAAAAGAGCCTTGATGACCCACAAGTATAGGGGATCAATCATAGTCCTTTCGATAAGTAAGAGTGTCGAACCCAACGAGGAGCAGAAGAAAATGACAAGTTTTTTTTAGCAAGATATTTTCTGCAAGCACTAAAATAGTCGGTAACAAGTAGTTTGATAGCAAGATAAATTGTAACGGACAAGTAACGACAACGGTAAATAAAGTGCAGCAAGGTAGCCCAATCCTTTTGTGGCAAAGGACAGGCAAAACGGTCTCTTATGATAAGCAAAACGTTCTTGAGGCTACACGGGAATTTCACCATGTCACTTTCATCATGTTGGTTTGATTCGTGTTCGCTACTTTGATAATTTGATATGTGGGTGGACCGGTGCTTACGTGATGTTCTTACTTGAACAAACCTCCTACTTATGATTAACCCCCTCGCAAGCATACGCAACTACGAGAAATGTATTAAGATAAAATCTAACCATAACATTAAACTTTTGGATCCAAATCGGTCCCTTACGAAGTAGCGCATAAACTAGGGTTTAAGCTTCTGTCACTCTAGCAACCCATCATCTAATAACTACTCCACAATGCATTCCCTTAGGCCCAAATATGGTGAAGTGCCATGTAGTCGACGTTCACATGACACCACTAAGGGAATCACAACATACATATCATTAAAATATCGAACACATATCAAGTTCACATGATTAATTGAAACATGACTTCTCCCGTGACCTCAAGAACAAAAGTAACTACTCATAAATGATAATCATGCTCAAGATCAGAGGGGTATTAAATAGCATAATGGATCTGAACATATAATCTTCCACCAAATAAACCATATAGTAATCAACTACAAGATGTAATCAACACTACTAGTCACCCACAGGTACCAATCTGAGGTTCCGGTGCAAAGATTGAACACAAGAGATGAACTAGGGTTTGAGAGGAGATGGTGCTGTTGAAGATGTTGATTGATATTGCCCTCCCAAAGATGAGAGGGTTGTTGGTGATGACGATGGCGATGATTTCCCCCTCCGGGAGGGAAGTTCCCCTGGCGGAATCGCTCCGCCGGAGGGCAAAAGTGCTCCTGCCCAAGTGATACGTCTCCAACGTATCTATAATTTTTGCTTGTTCCATGCTGTTATATTATCATTCTTGGATGTTTTACAATCATTTTATAGCAACTTTATATCATTTTTTTGGACTAACCTATTGACATAGTGCCCAGTGCCAGTTGATGTTTTTTGCTTGTTTTTTACTTCGCAGAATATCAGTACCAAACGGAGTCCAAACGCAGCGAAACTTTTTGGAGATTTTTTCTGGATCATAAGACATCCAGTGGGCCAAAGAAGTACCAGAGGGGAGGCCCGAGGTGGGCACAACCCACCAGGGTGTGCCAGGAGGCCCAAGCGCGCCCAGGGGGGTTGTGCCCCCCTTGGTGGCCTCCCACTCCACCTCTTCGCCCTATAAATTCCCAAATATTCCAGAAACCCTAGGGGAGTCGACGAAACACAATTCCAGCTACCGCAAGTTCCAGAACCACGAGATCCAATCTAGACACCATCACGGAGGGATTCATCATCCTCATTGGTGCCTCTCCGATGATGCGTGAATAGTTCATCATAGACCTACGGGTCCGTAGGCAGTAGCTAGATGGCTTCTTCTCTCTTTTGATTCTCAATACAATGGTCTCTTGGAGATCTATATGATGTAACTCTTTTTTGCGGTGTGTTTGTTGGGATCCGATGAACTTTGAGTTTATGATCAGATCTATATCCATGAATATTATTTGATTTTTCTTTTGATCTCTTATATGCATGATTATTTATAGCCTCGTATTTCTTCTTCGAATCTTTGGTTTAGTTAGGCCAACTAGATCGATTTGTCTTGCCATGGGAAGAGGTGCTTTGTAATGGGTTCGATCGTGCGGTGTTCTTTCCCAGTGACAGAAGGGGCAGCAAGACACACATGTATCATTGCTATTAAGGATAACAAGATGGGAGCTATTCCTACATGAATAGATCTTGTCTACATCATGTCATCGTTCTTATTGCATTACTCCATTTCTCCATGAACTTAATACACTAGATGCATGCTGGATAGCGGTCGATGTGTGGAGTAATAGTAGTAGATGCCGGCAGGAGTCTGTCTACTAATCTTGGACGTGATGCCTATATATTGATCATTGCCTTGAATATCATCATAATTATTCAATCTTCTATCAATTGCCCAACAGTAATTTGTTTACCCACCGTGTGCTATTTTCTTGAGAGAAGCCACTAGTGAAATCTACGGCCCCCAGGTCTATTCTTTATCATATTTGCTTTGAGATCTATTTTTATTTGCTTTTATTTTCAGATCTATTATTCCAAAAACCCAAAAATACCTTGCTGCACCTTTTTGTTACTTATTTTATTTCGCATTTTATCGAGAGCTTTTTATCCAATCTACCATAATTTTTATCCCGTCAACTTCACAATTTCTGACACCGTTACCCGTAGAGGGATTGACAGCCCCTCATAAGCGTCGGGTTGCTAGTATTTGTTCTTTGTGTGCAGGTACCGTTTACATAGTGTTGCTTGGTTCTCCTACTGGATTGATACCTTGGTTTCATAACTGAGGGAAATACCTACCGTAGCTGTACTGCATCATCCCTTCCTCTTTGGGGAAATACCGACGTAGTTCAAGCGACATCAAAAGGAATTTCTGGAGCTGTTGCCGGGGAGACATCATCAACATCTATCAGGTTCCTAATCACAGATATCATCTCCTTGCAATTTATATTATTTGCCATTTGCCTCTCATTTTCATCTCCCCCACTTCACAAAAAATTGCCTTTTTATTCGCCTTATTTTCGTTTGCCTTTGTCTTGTTTGATCTTTTGTTTGCTTGTGTTGCCGTGTGCCTTCTATATGCTTGCATCTTCCTTGCTAAAAATCTATTGATATGGATCCCCATCCACTTGCTAATATTTTTAAAAGATCCAATCATGATGAACCAATTGCTACTGAGTTGAGTTCACTAGATTATCTTTATGAAGTTGTGCTTGAGATTCGTGAATCTGAAAATTGTGATGAAGAAATTTATAAAGTGATTCATGATAGCTCCTTGAATGAAAAGCATGATTGCAATGATGTTACTATAAATTCTATTAATGTTAATTGTGATAATAATATGCAAAACCCTAAGCTTGGGGATGCTATTTTTGCTATGTCCACTACTTATTGTAATGATCATGATTGGGGTGATTATTCTTATGATCTTGAAAAGTTCTTTAAGCCTCATGATGAATATGATATTGATAATAGTGTTTACAATAATATTGAAAGTGGGTTTGGAAGAGTGTCAACTCTAGGTAATAATGATCCCACTACTTTGGAGAATGTTCAATCTTATGAAATTTTTGATAAACGTGGGTTTGGAGAGGTCATGACTTTATTTGATGATAATCCCACTATTTTGGAAGAGTGTCAACTTTGCATGCATGTGGATCATGAAGAGAAAATTTTATATGATAGCTATATTGTTGAATTTGATTATTATCCTATATGTAATTATTATGAGAGAGGAAAATATGGTTGTAGGAATTTTCATGTTATTAAATTTCCTCTCGTTATGTTGAGATTGCTATTGTTTCTTTCTTCTTCCTTGCATATGTTAGATATATCTTGTCTTGATAATTTGTTTGCTTATAAAATGCCTATGCATAGGAAGTATGTTAGACTTTAATGTGTTTGTCATATGCTACATGATTCTCTCTTTGTGTTTCAATTATTATCTTTTATGTGAGCATCATTGAAATCTCAAGCCTATCTTAATGGCTATAAAGAAAGAGCTTGTTGGGAGGCAAACCAATGAATAAGATATTTTTATTTTATTTTTTGTTTTTGTTTTTGTGTGTTTGCACAATTATGCCTCTGTTATGATTGTGTTTTTTTATGTTTTAATTAGTGTTTGTGCCAAGTAAAACCTTTGGGATAGCTTTGGTGATAGTTGATTTGATCATGTTGAAAAACAGAAACTTTTGCACCCAGTAACAGAATTGTTTAAATTCACAGAAGCGACGAAAACTTCTAAATTATTTACACAAGATTTATACACAAATTTTCTCTGTTGTCCTACGTTTTCAGAATTTTTGGAGTTACATAAGAATGAGAACAATTCGCATCTTTACAGACTGTTCTGTTTTCGATAGATTCTATTTTCTTTGCATTGTGTGCTTATTTTGATGAATCTATGGATTGTATCGGGGGGTATAAGCCATGGAAAATTTAGAATACAGTAGATATAATTAAATAAAAAATTTAATGGGTTTTCAACAGTATTAAAGTAAAGAGTTGTTTTCTTATACTAACGGATCTCACGAAGGTTTTGGTAAGTTTTGTGTGATTGAAGTTTTCAAGTTTTGGGTGAGATCGCGATGGATGAAGAAATAAGCAGTGAAAAGAGCCTAACCTTGGGGATTCCCCATGGCACCCCAAGTTAATATTCAAGGAGAACCAAGCAACTAAGGTTGGGGATGCCCCGGAAGGCATCCCCTCTTTCTTCTAACGACCATCGGTATTTTACTTGGAACTATATTTTTATTCGTCACATATCATGAGTTTTGCTTGGAGCGTCTTGTATTATATGAGTCTTTGTTTGTTTTTCTTTTTAGTTTGTCACAAGTATCCTTGCTGGACACACTTATTTGAGAGAGCCAAAATTATTCTATGATTTGTTAGAATTGCTCTTTATGCTTCACTTAATTTTTTTTGAGCTATGGATTTGCTCTAGTGCTTCGCTTATATCTTTTTGAGCACGGTGTGCTTTAATATTTTTGAAGAAATGCTCTCATTCTTCACTTAGATTAATTTGAGAGTTAGTGAATTTTTGAAGAAATTCTCTCATGCTTCACTTATATTATTTTGAGAGACGAAAATTTTTATGCTCATGTTCTTCACTTAAATTTGTTTGAGCTTGTCAAAAGCAATTGCAATATATGAAACTAGTCCCAAAGTGATAGATATTCAAGAGGGGTATAATAAAAGCTTTCATGAAGATCACTGGACAAAATAAACTTGATTCTTTGTAATAGTTTTGAGATATGATGATAGTGATATGTGAATTATGTTGGTGGGTAATTATGCTTTAGTAAGAATATTGGTGTTAAGGTTTGTGATTCCCTATGCAAGCACGAAATTCAATAGTTATGCAATGAAATTACATCCTACTTGTGGTGCATTATTCGGTGTTAGTTATGCTTAATGCTCGCTTATGTGATTTTTCGTTTCTTGGTTGGTTGCCTCTCAATCTTTTTGCTAGCCTCCACTTGTACTAAGTAGAAATACTACTTGTGCATCCAAAATCTTTAAACCCAGTTTCGCCATATGAGTCCACCATACCTACCTATATGCGGTATTTCCGTGTCGTTCTAAGCAAATTTGTATGTGCCATCTCTAATTTTCAAAATGAATTTCCTTTTTGTGTGCTCGTACAGCTCATGAAGCGGCAGGGGGTGGCCAATATTTTCCATGCTAGATGCGTTATTCTCAAGATGAGTGTTTATTCACTTGTCATTGCACGAAAGTACGGCGGTAATAGGGATGCCCAGTCCCGAAATGAAAAAGAAATTTACTTTATGTTGTCAAATAATAAATTCCTTGGAAAGTGTTGGTATGGACGGTACCCGTGGATACGGCTAGCCCTGGAGTGTGAAAGTATGGTGGAAAATGGAATAAACTTTATTTACTGTTTGGGAACCGCCTATGATATATCTAGCATGGAAAGTGTTGGGAATTACTCAGTCGTTTTCGTTGACGGGAAAAGTATGCCTCTCAAAAAAAATTATCTCTCAATTTAAGCTTTGAGCTCTGGCACCTCTACAAATCCCTACTTCCCTCTACGAAGGGCCTATCTATTTACTTTATGCAATTTTTATTTTTATTTGAGTCTCCATCTTCACTTATAAAGCACCAACTAAGGGGCACTATGATCGTACTTGAGCTTTGGATGTAGCTAATATGCGAGTGTGTTTCATGAATGGATCAATGATTGAGCATGATGGGCTAGGGATAACTTTCTTTAGTGTTGATATTTTGAAAGACATGGTTGCTTGTTGATATGCTTGAGTATTGAAATCTTCAAGTCAAAACTAGACTATTGCTTTGAACCATATAAAAGTCCAAATGTCCATGCTACAAAGAAAAGAATATGCGATGAACATGTTAGGCAGCATTCCACATAAAAAATTCTGTTTTCTCATTTACCTACTCGAGGACGAGTAGGAATTAAGCTTGGGGATGCTGATACGTCTCCAACGTATATATAATTTTTGCTTGTTCCATGCTGTTATATTATCATTCTGATGTTTTACAATCATTTTATAGCAACTTTATATCATTTATTGGGACTAACCTATTGACATAGTGCCCGGTGCCAGTTGCTGGTTTTTGCTTGTTTTTTACTTCGCAGAATATCATTACCAAACGGTGTCCAAACGCAGCGAAACTTTTTGGAGATTTTTCTGGACCATAAGACACCCAGTGGGCCAAAGAAGTACCAAAGGGGAGGCCCGAGGTGGGCACAACCCACCAGGGCGCGCCAGGAGGCCCAGGCGCGCCTAGGGGGGTTGTGCCCCCCTCGATGACCTCCCGCACCGCCTCTTCGCCCTATAAATTCCCAAATATTTCAGAAACCCTATGGGAGTCGACGAAACACAATTCCTGCCGCCGCAAGTTCCAGAACCACGAGATCCAATCTAGACACCATCACGGAGGGGTTCATCATCCTCATTGGTGCCTTTCCGATGATGCGTGAGTAGTTCATCATAGACCTACGGGTTCATAGGTAGTAGCTAGATGGCTTCTTCTCTCTCTTGATTCTCAATACAATGGTCTCTTGAAGATCTATTTGATGTAACTCTTTTTTGCAGTGTGTTTGTTGGGATCCAATGAACTTTGAGTTTATGATCAGATCTATATCCATGAATATTATTTGAGTCTTCTTTTGATCTCTTATATGCATGATTATTTATAGCCTCGTATTTCTTCTTCGAATCTTTGGTTTAGTTAGGCCAACTAGATCGATTTGTCTTGCCATGGGAAGAGGTGCTTTGTGATGGGTTCGATTGTGCGGTGTTCTTTCCCAGTGATAGAAGGGGCAGCAAGACACACATGTATTGTTTCTATTAAGTGTGATGCCCCTGGCTTAATCATGCACTAATCTTACACGCAAATGCACACAATCAAGCCTAAGGACTCACTTGAAGGAATCACAACACAACTCTAAAACATAAATAAAGTCATACAAGCTTTATATTACAAGCCAGGGGCCTCGAGGGCTCGAATACATAAGCTCTCATACAAGCATCAGCGGAAGCATCAGATATCTGAGTACAGATATGAAACAGAAACAGATAAGCCTAGAGAAGGCGGAGAAAAACAAAACACTACGATCGAAAAGGCGCAGGCCTCCTGCCTAGGACCCTCTGATCCTACTCCTGGTCATCGGCAAGCTCGTAGTAGTATCCATCCTCGGGGTAGTAGTAGTGATCGTCGACCGGGGCAGCTGTCTCAGGGGCTCTGTCATCTGGTTGCATCAAACGGATATGGGGAAAAGAGGAAGCAAAGCAACCATGAGTACTCATCCGAAATACTCAGCAAGCAAGGATCTACACTACATATGCAACATTATCAAGGAAAGGCTGTATATGTGGACTGGGCTGCAGAAATGCCAGAATAGAGAGAAGGCCTAGTCCTATCGAAGACTAGCATCTTTAGTGGTCTTGCAGCATTAGAAGAGTGTAGATTAGCACAGCATAAAGTAGTAGTGTTATCAACCTCGCCCAGAGATCCTTCCTCGACTCTCTGCGAGAAAGCAATCCCAGAGCCATACTATCCATATCTCATCACAAGTATCCAGTTCTAGTTGTATCGATCGGGATACAACTCCGAGCGTCCGTTGCCGAGGATCCGGCTATGCATAGATTAGTTCTTCCCTGCAGGGGTGCACCAACTTACCCACCACGCTCGCTTAACTCCGGCCGGACACACTTTTCTGGTTCATGCCCGGCCTCGGCCAAACGACATACCGCAGCCCTACCTAGAGCTCAGCAGAGAGGTCCCCGCCGGTCTACATCCTAAGCGCTCAGGGGTCTTGGGCCATCGCCCTGTGCACTCCGGGTCGTTGCGCACACGGTGAAGCCAGGCACCAACACTACAGGATGGCGCCGGTCCGTCCGTGCCGCCATGTTGAACTGGACGTCTGACAAAGCTTTCGGCTGATGCATATGATGCAGAGTGCCCATAACTATTCCTGTGTGATGGTTAGTGCTATCGGGCCGGAGTCCCACTCGAATCAAATATCCAAATCGTTAGTACCTTGGGGGTGCGGTAATGAGCAGAGACTCATGATCGATGTGACCCCATCGCCCCGTCTCGAGGACTTGCGGCAAGGGCCAAGAATGCCCAGCCACGCCTCGTATTCATCACTCGAGCACCGTCCAGGTCAACCCGTCTCACAAAAGACTGTCGGGAACTCAGGTCCACCTCTACTGAGCGATACCGCATGTCCCTCCAGTCCTGCAGTGAAAAGTAACTCCCTCGGGTTCCCCTCGGGGCCGACCCATTTCTAACAAGGTTCAGGGGTAAAGTCACAGTAACTGTGTGTCCATAACATCAAGGGAATCCGAGGTATCACCCACGACGGATTCCCACTCGATGTATCCATCAAGTTGAACTTAGGAGGAATCACCCTCGAGGTTCACACTTGAAGTGTTGCGCGACAGGGTCGTATCGGAAGTGGGGAAGGAGGAATCACCCTCGATGACCACAACTGATGAACTAACCTACAAGGTTAACATCAGAAGTGCTAACGAGGTATCACCCTCGGCACTCGATAGTAACCCAGTAGTGTCGTACAATTAAGGGGGTGATGTGCGGTGCCGGGGCCTGTCTTCGATCCCGTTGATCGGGTTTTCTGATAATCCAGCGGGGCAGTTGGGTCAAAGTGGGGTCTCTGATGGGTCACTAACCAGCCTATACTAAGCAGTTTGTATATCAGGCAGGTATCAATAGTAGCTACAAAAACAGGCTATGCAATAGAATAGGAGCAATCAATTATAGTAAAAAAATCTAATGCAAGCATGAGAAAATAGAATGGGCGATATCGGGATGATCAAAGGGGGGGCTTGCCTGGTTGCTCGGCGGCAAAGGCAGGGTCGTCAGAGGCGTAGTCGATCTCCGAAGCTGCGCCGGTCTCGGAGGCTACGTCGGTACCGGGCTCTATCGAGAGAGAAGAGGGGGAGGAAATAGATAAATACAAGGCAGACAAAGTAACACGGAGCTTGCTATGCTAACGCGCAGTGCAGAGTTGCCTAAAAACATGTCTAAGTCATATTAGTTACTTTAGGATTTAAGTTGGAATTATTAACCGGTATATATGCACTATTCATCTACCAAAAACAGGCTAAAAGTTGCGGGTGCACCTCTGTAGAGGGTCCCGACATGGAAACAAATAGCACGGTTGGATTCGTCTCGTCGTTCTGAGCAACTTTCATGTATAAAGTTTTTCGATTTGAGCTACGGTTTATTTTCTATGAATTTTAAAAGATTTAAACATTTTTTGGATTTTATTTAAATCAAACATTATCCAGAACAGTACAGGGTAACATCATCTTGACGTAATGCTGATGTCAGCAGTCAACAGGGGCGGTTGACCAGGTCAAATCTGACCTGTGGGTCCAGTGGGACCCACATGTCAGCCTCTGTTAGTTTAATTAGGTTTTATTTAAACTAATTAGGATTAATTAGTGGGTGGGGCCAACTATCAGTGACTAATTTAGCGTTTAATTTAATTAATTAATTAATTAACCGATTTTCTTTTTATTTAAAATTGTTTAATTGACCGGGCCCCACATGTCAGTGGGTCGACCCAATCAACGAGTCAACTGGGCCCACCCGTCAGCGTCTCAGGCGGGTCCCAGTGGCGCCATGTGGCAGCCACCTCGGTCGTCCGGCATTTAAACGCCGGCGCGCGCTTCGGCGCCCACCGATGACGGCGGCGACGCGCGGAAACGACGCACAGCGGGCCATTCGGCCCGCGGTTTTGTCCTAGGGGACGGGCGCGATGCGCCGCGTCCGAGGGTGGCCGTGGCTAGCGTCGGGGATGGCCAGAACATCGCCGAAGACGAGCAAGGCGGCGGTGGTGTTCGGTGGCGCGAGGAGAAGTGGGTTGCGGGGGGCTCATTCGGTGCGGGACTTGGCGCATTCGAACGCAGGCAACACACCATGTCGAATGGCGGCAACGGCGGCCGTTGAAATGGCCCGCATCATCGGCTGCGACGATGACCGATGGCGGCCGAAGCTTGAGCACGTGGGGGAGCTATCTACGGCGCACGGGGAGGAGAAGGAAGAGGTCGGGGAGGACTGGGTGGCTCACAGCGATGCAGGGAAGGCCCGGGGAAGTTAGGGGAGCTCGGGGCGGCGTGGGTCGAGGCGGTGCAGCGGCGGCGATCCAAGGAAGGGGAAGGGCGTGATTTGGCCGTTGCGGGGAGCCGAGCTCGAGCGCGTCCTCGTAGTCGACGTAGTTGATGTAGGCGGTCCTCCTGGAGCCGTCTCAGGTGGCGAGGAGGCCATAGAGCGTGTGGGCGATGGCGGTCATGGCGACGGCGGCACTAGGCTGCGATGGGGAAGGGGGAGAGAGGGAGAGGGAGTGGAGAGGGAGACGCCAGGGGGGTCGCGGGGCTGCCTCTTATCCACCGCGAGCGGGCGCAGGTGCGCTGTCGAGCGAGAGAGAGGGGGGGGGTCAGGCGCGCGCGTGTGCAGTGGACGACAGTGGCGCGGGATGAGCAGGAGGAGGGAGACAAGTGGGAGGAACGGGCTGGGCCGACACTGTGGACTTAGGTCCAGTGCCCTAGGCCTTTTTCTTTTTCTTTTTGTTCTTCTATTTTCTTTTAACCAGAGAGCAAAACAAATAATTGAACCACCATTTCATTTTGCAAAAATGTGGGAACTGGCCCAACAGTTATGTTGCAATAAGTGGCAGTGATAGAAAAAGTTTGGGACAAAAAGAATTAGTTTGAATTTTTATACAAATGGAAAAGCATTTAAAATGCCTCTTTTGCACTATTTTAAATTGTTGTGGCCCACCTTAGCTCGAAGGTGATGTTGTTTTCCTTAACAATTATTAGTTAGGGAATTTGTGCTAAATGATGAACATTTTTCCAGCAACTTTTGTGCAACTTCAAATTTCACTTGCAAATTTGAATTTGATTTCAAAGTGGAAATTAAAATGATATTTGAATCAAAGGTGATCAAGCACTGTTTAGCAAAAGATTAGCTTAATCACTGAGGGTTACTGTAGCTCATTACAGAGGGGGTGTTACAATTCTCCTCCTCTAAAAGAAATTCTCGTCTCGAGAATTAAGAGGTAGAAGGGAAGAGATCGGGGTATTCCGCACGAAGATTATCCTCGCATTCCCAAGTGGCTTCATCTTCAGTATGATTTGACCACTGTACTTTCAGGAACTTGGTAACCTTCTAATGGGTCCGACGTTCAGCTTCATCGAGAATGCGGATCGGATGCTCCTTATAAGATAGGTCATCTTGCAATTCGAGCATCTCGTGATCCACTGCTCTGTGCGGAGACTCCTTGAAGCAACGCCGAAGTTGTGACACATGGAATACGTCGTGGATATGAGAGAATTACGGCAGCAACTCCAATTTATATGCCACCTGACCACATCTAGCAACAATGCGGAAAGGACCAATGTAGCATGGAGCTAACTTGCTCTTGATTCCGAAACGATGAGTGCCCTTCATGGGAGTGACACGCAGATAAGCTTGATCACCAGGTTGATAAGTCAAACCCCATCGCTTGTGATCATAATTGCTCTTCTGGCGGTCCTGAGTCGCCTTAAGATTTTCTCGAACAATACGGACTTGCTCTTCTGCGTGTTGGATAATATCTGGACCCACCAGCGGTCGTTCCCCAGTTTCTGACCAATTCAGAGGGGTTCGACACTTACGTCCATAAAGTACTTCAAAGGGGGCCATCTTCAAGCTGGCTTGATAGCTGTTGTTATAAGAGAACTCGGCGTAAGGGAGGGACTCTTCCCACTTCTTGCCGAAAGATATAACACAAGCCCAAAGCATGTCTTCAAGCACTTGATTTACTCATTCGACTTGGCCTTGGGATTGGGGGTGATAATCTGAACTCCAGGTAATATGAGTTTCCATAGCTTCTTGGAAACTTTCCCAGAACTTTGAGGTGAAAAGTCCGCCACGGTCTGAACTGATCTTCTTCAGAATGTCGTGGAGTGAAACAATTCTGGAGATATATAATTCTGCTAACTGACTAGCAGTGATCGTCTCCTTGACAGGCAGAAAGTGCGCAACCTTAGAAAGTTGGTCGACGACGACAAGAATAGCATCGTGACCCTTCTGTGACTTGGGAAGGCCAGTAATGAAATCCATTTGAACTTTATCCCATTTCCATAGAGGAATGGGAAGCAGTTGCGGAATTCCAGCTGGCTTCTGATGTTCTGCTTTAACGCGACGGCAAACATCACATTCAGCAACATATCGAGCAATATCCTGCTTCATTTTGGACCACCAGTACTTTGGACGGAGATCACGATACATCTTGGTGCTACCCGGATGAATAGATAATGGTGTGTCATGTGCCTCCTTCATGACCTTGTCAGTCATAAGCTCGAAGCGAGGTACCACAATGCGGTCTCTGAAATACAAGGTTCCATCTTCTGACAATGAGAAATCCCTGTACTTTTCCAGGTGAAGATCTTTCTTCATCAGATCAATTTCATCATCTTTAGCTTGCGCATTCCTAACAGCTTTCTCAAGATCTGGTTGTATCACAAGGTTATTAAGAGAACCCTGTGGAACAATACGCAGATTCAGCTTGCGCAGTTCTTCAAAAAGACGAGGTTGAGCTCGCCTAACCATGAGGTTGTCGCAATAGGACTTGCGGCTTAAGGCATCAGCCATCACGTTAGCCTTGCCAGGGGTGTATGAAATACCCCAATCATAGTCCATAATGGTCTCCATCCATCTTTGCTGACGAAGGTTCAGAGATGGTTGAGTGAACAAGTACTTCAGACTTTTATGATCCGTGTAGATCTTGCAACGATTACCGAGAAGGTAATATCGCCACAACTACAATGCATAGATGACATCAGCTAGTTCTAGATCATGTACTGGATAGTTCTCTTCATGCGGATGCAACTGTCGAGAGCCGTAAGCAATCACTTTACACTCTTGCATTAGGACACAGCCTAATCCTTCACGGGATGCGTCACAATAAATCACAAAGTCTTTGCGGGAATCTGGAGGAGCAAGTACTCGGGTAGATGTTAGCTTGTCTTTGAGTGTTTGAAAACTTTCCTGATATTTGTCTGTCCACTCAAACTTAATGCCTTTGTGAAGCAGATTAGTCAGGGGCTTGGCAATCTTAGAAAAGTTCTCGACAAATCGACGGCAATAGCTTGCAAGGCCGAGAAAACTTCTCACTTGCTTGACGTTCTTTGGAGGAGTCCAGTCCAGAATAGCCTGAACCCGCTCCGGGTTAACAACAATTCCATCCTTGGAAATCACATGACCAAGGTAGCTTACTTCAGAAAGCCAGAATTCGCATTTGGAATACTTGGAATAGAGCTAGTGTTCTCGGAGCCTTTCCAGAACAAGACAAAGGTGTTCAGCATGTTCTTCCTTATTCTTTGAATAAACCAGAATATCATCTAGATATACAACGACGAACTTGTCGAGGTAATCCATGAAGATATAATTCATCAGACGGGAGAATGTCGCTGGAGCATTTGTTAAACCAAATGACATTACAGTGTACTCATAAGAGCCATAGCGAGTAACAAATGCAGTCTTGGGAATGTCCTCTTCACGAACACGGATCTGATGATAACCCAACTTCAAGTCAAGTTTCGAGAACACAGAGGACCCAGCAAGCTGATCATAAAGATCATTGATCCGAGGCAGTGGGTATTTGTTCTGGATTGTGGCTTGGTTAATGGGCCGATAATCCTGAACCAATCAGTTAGTTCCATCCTCCTTCTTAACGAAGAGTGAAGGTGCTCCCCAAGCAGAGGAACTTGGACAGATAAAACCCTTCTTAAGTGACTTGTCGATTTCTTCTTTAAGCTCGAGAAGGTGGTGTGGAGGCATCTTATAAGGATGCTTTGCAATAGGGGTAGTGCTAGGCTTCAAGTCGATGACAAACTCGACAGCTCTAGCAGGGGGTATTCCTAAAAGTTCTTCTGGAAAGACATCTTGAAAATCACGAACAACTGGAACGTTCTCGATGCCTTCAAGAGGTGAGGCGTTCAAAGCATTCAGAGCATAAATCTGAGCTTCGGCGTTCTGAACTGTTCGAGCTGAGTATCTGACGGTTTGGCCGGAAGGGTGTGTGATGCGGTCTGTTTCAGTGGCACAGTCAATCAAAGCTTTATGAGGCTTCAACCAGTCCATACCCAGAATAATGTCTATGTTGGAGGTCTTGAGAGCAATGAGAGAAACGGGGAACACCAATCCTCCAATCACAATTCGGTTACCGTGGCCTTCCATGGCAGTTTGCCAATTAGCCCCGGGTGACTGGATTACTAACGGGGTGGGCATCTCCTCGAAAGGTATATCATGACTTCGCGCAAAACTTTCGGACATGAAGGAGTGCGATGCTCCAGAATCAAAGAGTACAGAAGCTGGAATTGAATTCACTAGTAGGGTACCCATCAAAATTTTGGTGTCCTGTCGAGCTTCTTCAATTTTGACATGGTTGACATGGACAAGTTGACTAGCAGGTAGTCTGGCATTACGATTCCTGGAATGATGGGTCCGATGGCCCTTCCTACGACCAACAGGAGGACGTGATGCATCCTGAGGCTGACCCTGATGACAGTTGAAAGCACGGTGCCCTGGCTGTCCACACTTGCGGCATAAACCATCATTATGGAGAGGAGCTACAACATTGGACTGTCCACCCAGAATCGTTAGCTATCTCGGCGGCGGAGGCAGATGAGGTGCAACATAAGACGGCCTTGGCGTTGGAGGAGGTCGATGATGAACATTGTGTGGGATCCAGACTTGTCGTTTCTGAGCAGGCTGACCCGAGGAGGAGCCAACATCACGAGTGCGCTTGAGCGAATCCTGGTATTTAGTCAGCGCAGTTTCAACTCAGAAAGTTTGGCTGACAAGCATTGCGAAGTCTGTGCAATCATGGGCAGCAAGTGCGAGGTTTATATCAGTATGTAGTCCTTCACGGAATTTCTCCTGCTTGCGTGCGTTAGTGCAGACGTCATCTTCTGCATAGCGGGATAATTCAAGGAATTTCCTCTGGTATTCATCCACAGTCATTTTTCCCTGAGAGAGTTTGCGGAACTCCTGCTTCTTCTGGTCCATCAGACATTGAGGAATGTGCCGTGCACGGAAGGCTGACTGAAATTCCTGCCAAGTGGTCACTTTTTCAGCAGGCAACATACCCTTGTGGCTTTCCCACCATTGAGCAGCTGGACCCTTCAAGTGGAATGTCGCAAAGGTGACATAACTGGCAGGGGCAACATTAGCTGATTCCATCTCAAACAGAATGTCTCGGAGCCAGTCATCAGCATCCATAGGATTGGTGGAGTTGCAGAAAACAGACGGGTTGAGGCACACCAATTCTGGCAGTGTTATTGGGGTAGGCTGTTGATGAGCATTCTGGTTTGGGAACTGAGCCAATATCCCGGTCATAACCTGACGGTTCAGTTCAAACTGCTGCATCTTTGCGGCAATATACGGTGGAGGTGGAGGATCATCAGCCATCCTGCCAAATTAACAGGGGCAGTTTAGCATGAAAAACTGCATGTGTAAGAGGTCATTCACGATGTAACATGAGTAATGAACAAGAAGGCATCAGGTGCATATTAGTAGTCATTAAAGACATACAGAACGATGCACGGAGTTGGACACAAACGGCGGTAGGAGTTCGGAAACGCACGCAGCTAGACAAGCTAGGCGGCGCGCAGGCACGCTGTAAGGAAGTACACAACGAGACATAGCAAAGGCTACATCAACGTCGGAGAAAACTGCTGGAGCGAGGAATCTGCAAGTGACAACACAGGGTGCCCTCGATAAAAGGATCCTGCAAGCAGAACCTGGCCCACAATCTTGAAGCAAGTTGGGTAATTTCAGAACTCTGGGTGGATGTGATCACGTGAACCTGATGTTGGAGTTAGTAAAATTTTAACCCGAAAGGAAGAGAGATCAGAGTCCCAGAGTATAGACGAGGAATAAAAGATCCTAATACCACCCAGTTGGCGACGTGGGCCTGTAAGCCACACAGCCAAGTTAGTAAAACAGTTTTGGACCACTAGACTCCACTTCGGCCAAGGAGTTGGAAAGGGGGATTCCTAGGGGCAGTCGGCTCTGATACCAACCTATGACGCCCCCAGCTCAATCGTGCACTAATCATACACGCAAATGCACACGATCAAGCCTAAGGACTCACTTGAAGAAATCACAACACAATTCTAAAACATAAATAAAGTCATACAAGCTTTATATTACAAGTAAGGGGCTTCGAGGGCTCGAATACATAAGCTCGCATACAAGCATCAGCGGAAGCATCAGATATCTGAGTACAGATATGAAACAGAAACAGATAAGCCTAGAGAAGGCAGAGAAAAACAAAACACTACGATCGAAAAGGCGCAGGCCTCCTGCCTGGGACCCTCCGATCCTACTCCTGGACGTCGGCAAGCTCGTAGTTGTATCCATCCTCGGGGTAGTAGTAGTGATCGTCGACAGGGGCAGCTGTCTCAGGGGCTCCGTCATCTGGTTGCATCAAACGGATATGGGGAAAAGAGGAAGCAAAGCAACCATGAGTACTCATCCGAAATACTCAGCAAGCAAGGATCTACACTACATATGCAACATTATCAAGGAAAGGTTGTATATGTGGACTGGGCTGCAGAAATGCCAGAATAGAGAGAAGGCCTAGTCCTATCGAAGACTAGCATCTTCAGTGGTCTTGCAGCATTAGAAGAGTGTAGATTAGCACAGTATAAAGTAGTAGTGTTATCAACCTCGCCCAGAGATCCTTCCTCGACTCTCTGCGAGAAAGCAATCCCAGAGCCATACTATCCATATCTCATCACAAGTATCCAGTTCTAGTTGTATCGATCGGGATACAACTCCGAGCGTCCGTTGCCGAGGATCCGGCTATGCATAGATTAGTTCTTCCCTGCAGGGGTGCACCAACTTACCCACCACGCTCGCTTAACTCCGGCCGGACACACTTTTCTAGTTCATGCCCGGCCTCGGCCAAACGACATACCACAGCCCTACCTAGAGCTCAGCAGAGAGGTCCCCGCCGGTCTACATCCTAAGCGCTCAGGGGTCTTGGGCCATCGCCCTGTGCACTCCGGGTCGTTGCGCACACGGTGAAGCCAGGCACCAACACTACAGGATGGCGCCGGTCCGTTCGTGCCGCCATGTTGAACTAGACGTCTGACAAAGCTTTCGGCTGATGCATACGATGCAGAGTGCCCATAACTATTCCTGTGTGATGGTTAGTGCTATCGGGCCGGAGACCCACTCGAATCAAATATCCAAATCGTTAGTACCTTGGGGGTGCGGTAACGAGCAGAGACTCACGATCGATGTGACCCCGTCGCCCCATCTCGAGGACTTGCGGCAAGGGCCAAGAATGCCCGGCCACGCCTCGTAGTCATCACTCGAGCACCGTCCAGGTCAACCCGTCTCACAAAAGACTGTCGGGAACTCAGGTCCACCTCTACTGGGCGATACCGCCTGTCCCTCCAGTCCTGCAGTGAAAAGTAACTCCCTCGGGTTCCCCTCGGGGCCGACCATTTCTAACAAGGTTCAGGGGTAAAGTCACAGTAACTGTGTGTCCATAACATCAAGGGAATCCGAGGTATCACCCTCGACGGATTCCCACTCGATGTATCCATCAAGTTGAACTTAGGAGGAATCACCCTCGAGGTTCACACTTGAAGTGTTGCGCGACAGGGTCGTATCGGAAGTGGGGAAGGAGGAATCACCCTCAATGACCACAACCGATGAACTAACCTACAAGGTTAACATCAGAAGTGCTAACGAGGTATCACCCTCGGCACTCGATAGTAACCCAGTAGTGTCGTACAACTAAGGGGGTGATGTGCGGTGCCGGGGCCTGTCTTCGATCCTGTTGATCGGGTTTTTTGATAATCCAGTGGGGCAGTTGGGTCAAAGTGGGGTCTCTGATGGGTCACTAACCAGCCTATACTAAGCAGTTTGGATATCAGGCAGGTATCAACAGTAGCTACAAAAACAGGCTATGCAACAGAATAGGAGCAATCAATTACAGTAGCAAAATCTAATGCAAGCATGAGAAAATAGAATGGGCGATATCGGGATGATCAAAGGGGGGGCTTGCCTGGTTGCTCGGCGGCAAAGGCAGGGTCGTCAGAGGCGTAGTCGATCTCCGAAGCTGCGCCGGTCTCGGAGGCTACGTCGGTACCGGGCTCTATCGAGAGGGAAGAGGGGGAGGAAATAGATAAATACAAGGTAGACAAAGTAACACGGAGCTTGATATGCTAACGCGCAGTGCAGAGTTGCCTAAAAACATGTCTAAGTCATATTAGTTACTTTAGGATTTAAGTTGGAATTATTAACCGGTATATATGCACTATTCATCTACCGGAAATAGGCTAAAAGTTGTGGGTTCACCTCCGTAGAGGGTCCCGACATGGAAACAGATAGCACGGTTGGATTCGTCTCATCGTTCTGAGCAACTTTCATGTATAAAGTTTTTTGATCTGAGCTACGGTTTATTTTCTATGAATTTTAAAAGATTTAAACATTTTTTGGATTTTATTTAATTATTTAAATCAAACATTATCCAGAACAGTACAGGGTGACGTCATCTTGACGTAATGCTGATGTCAGCAGTCAACAGGGGCGGTTGACCAGGTCAAATCTGACCTATGGGTCCAGTGGGACCCACATGTCAGCCTCTGTTAGTTTAATTAGGTTTTATTTAAACTAATTATGATTAATTAGTGGGTGGGGCCTACTGTCAGTGACTAATTTGGCATTTAATTTAATTAATTAATTAATTAACTGATTTTATTTTTATTTAAAATCATTTAATTGACGGGGCCCTACATGTCAGTGGGTCGACCCAGTCTACGAGTCAACTGGGCCCACCCGTCAGTGTCTCAGGCAGGTCCCAATGGCGCCAGGTGGCAGCCACGTCGGTCGGCCAGCGTTTAAATGCCGGCGCGCGCTTCGGCAACCACCGATGATGGCGACGACGCGCGGAAACGACGCACAGGGGGCCATTCGGCCCGCGGTTTCACCCTAGGGGACGGGCGCGACGCGACCCGCCCGAGGGTGGCCGTGGCTAGCGTCGGGGATGGCCGGAACATCGCCGGAGACGAGCAAGGCAGCGGTGGCGTTCGGTGGCGCGAGGAGAAGTGGGTTGCGGGGGCTCATTTGGTGCGGGACTCGTCGCATTCGAACACGGGCATCACACCGCGTCAAACGGCGGCAACGGCGGCCGTTGAAACGGCCCGTAGCATTGGCTGCGACGATGACCGACGGCGGTTGAAGCTTGAGCACACGGGGGAGCTATCTACGGCGCACGGGGAGGAGAAGGAAGAGGTCGGGGAGGACCGGGTGGCTCACAGCGGTGCATGGAAGGCCCGGGGAAGTTAGGGGAACTCGGGGTGGCGTGGGTCGAGGCGGTGCAGCGCCGGCGATCCGAGGAAGGGGAAGGGCGCGATTCGGCCATTGCGGGGCGCCGAGCTCGAGCGCGTCCTCGTAGTCGACGTAGTCAATGCAGGCGGTCCTCCTGGCACGGTCTCAGGTGGCGGGGAGGCCGCAGAGCACGTGGGCGATGGCGGTCATGGTGACGGCGGCGCTCGGCTGCGATGGGGAAGGGGGAGAGAGGGAGAGGGAGTGGAGAGGGAGACGCCAGGGGGGGTCGCGGGGCTGCCTCTTATCCACCGCAAGCGGGCGCAGGCGCGCTGTCGAGCGAGAGAGAGGGGGGGCCAGGCGCACGCGTGTGCAGTGGACAACAGCGGTGCGTGATGATCAGGAGGAGGGAGACAAGTGGGAGGAACGGGCTGGGCCGGCACTATGGACTTAGGTCCAGTGCCTTGGGCCTTTTTCTTTTTCTTTTTGTTCTTCTATTTTCTTTTAACCAGAGAGCAAAACAAATAATTGAGCCACCATTTCATTTTGTAAAAATGTGGGAATTGGCGAAACAATTATGTTGCAATAAGTGGCAGTGACAGAAAAAGTTTGGGACAAAAAAGAATTAGTTTGAATTTTTATACAAATGGAAAAGCATTTAAAATGCCTCTTTTACACTATTTTAAATTGCTGTGGCCAGCCTTAGCTTGATGGTGATGTTGTTTTCCTTAACAATTATTAGTTAGGGAATTTGTGCTAAATGATGAACATTTTTCCAGCAACTTTTGTTCAACTTCAAATTTCACTTGCAAATTTGAATTTGATTTCAAAGTGGAAATTAAAATGATATTTGAATCAAAGGTGATCAACCACTATTTAGCAAAAGATTAGCTTAATCATGGAGGGTTATTGTAGCTCATTACAGAGGGGGTATTACATTAAGGATAACAAGATGGGAGCTATTCCTACATGAATAGATCTCGTCTACATCATGTCATCGTTCTTATTGCATTACTCCGTTTCTCCATGAACTTAATACACTAGATGCATGCTAGATAGCGGTCGATGTGTGGAGTAATAGTAGTAGATGCAGGCAGGAGTTGGTCTATTAATCTTGGACATGATGCCTATATATTGATCATTGCCTTGGATATCGTCATAATTATTCGATCTTCTATCAATTGCCCAATAGTAATTTGTTTACCCATCGTGTGCTATTTTCTTGAGAGAAGCCACTAGTGAAATCTACGGCCCCCGGGTCTATTCTTTATCATATTTGCTTTGAGATCTATTTTTATTTGCTTTTATTTTCAGAGTTATTATTCCAAAAACCCAAAAATACCTTGCTGCACCTTTTTGTTACTTATTTTATTTCGCATTTTATCGAGAGCATTTTATCCAATCTACCATATTTTTTATCCCGTCAACTTCAAAATTTTTGGCACCGTTACCCATAGAGGGATTGACAACCCCTCATAAGCGTCAGGTTGCAAGTATTTGTTCTTTGTGTGCAGGTACCGTTTACATAGTGTTGCTTGGTTCTCCTACTGGATTGATACCTTGGTTTCATAACTGAGGGAAATACCTAACGTAGTTGTACTGCATCATCCCTTCCTCTTTGGGGAAATACCGACGTAGTTCAAGCGACATCACCAAGTTCCGCCTCGAGACGGCGCTTCATCCCGAAAGTCCCCCCTTGATTTTTTTTCTAGGTCAAAATGACCTATATACCAGAAGATGGGCACCGGAGGTGGGCCGTGCTGGGCACAACCCACCAGGGCGCGCCTGGGGGCCCAGGCGCACCCTGGTGTCTTGTGCTCACCAGGTGGGCCCCCTCTGGTAGCTATTTTCTCCAATATTTTTTATATATTCCAAAATAGTTCTTCATAAATTTTCAGCTCATTTGGAGATGTGCAGAATAGGTAAGTCTGACGTAGCTTTTTCAGGCCCAGAATTCCAGCTGCCGGCATTTTCCCTCTTTGTGTAAACCTTGCATATTATGAGAGAAAAGGCATTAGAATTACTCCAAAAAGCATTATTATGCATAAAAACATTATAAAAAATAGTAGGAAAACATGATGCAAACTGGACATATCATTCACCGTATTATCCTTGAGCTAAGGTCACTCAAGACCTTGCCCAATAACTCGTGGTAAGTCTTCAAGGTAGACTTCCAAAACCTTCAAAGACATGCTCATCAACACGCCACAATTACTCTTGGGTGCTGAGAACATGACGCCTAACCGTTTGGAAAAATGACAGTCTTGAAAGGTAACAGGCGTTGTATCACGCAGATCAATCTCTTCAGTGATGCTCAATCACTTTTGAGCAGGTTCGGTTTTTCCTCACTTAGGTTCGTCTCAAAGTCGTTGGAGGACGGGTTGCTCTCAAATGAAAAGTGCCAGTTTCTCTCTTGGAACAGCCAACCAACAAGTGGTTATGGGGGGCGGCTATTTATAGCCTAGGGTAACCCGACATGAATTATCATAAATGTCCCTTCGGACATGACTATTGTCAGGATAAGGATCCACTCGACAGCTAGCACTCAGCATAGCAACAGTCGGAAATTCAAACTCACATATTCGTCGGGGCTCTTAGTTTCCTCATGGTAGGCAGATCACACTGACAAAATCCTAAATCCTCAGTCATACCAACTTCGTCAATGACCAGAAGAACTTCGTCTCTGTCGCTAATGAACTCGGCTGCACTGCAGGAGATTTCCAAAGTTTTCAACTTGAATAAATAGGTTTTGTATAGGTTTTGAGCATCACTTTGGAAATACGATTATGTATCACCTAGACCCCATTTAACAGTATGGTGTTTCCTATGACTCAAAATAAGAAGAAAGAAACTACGAAAACAAAAGTCTTCAAGCTTCCAATTATTCATTTCAATTCCTTCAAAGGACACACCAAATTCTTCACTCAAAGAAATACATTTTTAGGGGTTGTCTTTCTTCGGATAAACCAAATCTTTAGGGACTAATAGCACATTATTTTGCAATTGCAGGAACCATTCTAATATTTAATTTTTTAACAATTTGGTCTTGCACATGTAGGGCCTTCTGTAAGAGGTTTAGACCTACTATTTGACCCATTTTGCATATGGGGAAATGATATGTCCATGAATATCAGTCAAATCAAGAAACTCAGAAAGATTGTTAGGATAAAGAAACTAGCGACAAAAAACCACAAGATCTTTGTCTGCATCGTGAAGAAGACATCAGTCAACTATATGACGATACCAACTCTTTTACCTTATTTTTTTCCTTTGCACCATTTCAAAATTTAGAAAATATATTTATGCATACCTTTTTTTTAATCCTATCCAAAGCAGCTCACCGATGATTACCTCTCAAACTACATGTATGATCAAGAGGCGAGGAAGATATTCATACAACACCCACGGTATAATATTGAAGTTTTCCTCAAGGGGACGAAGGATGGGTGGGAAATCATCCACATTCACTAGCCTAAAGTTGCAAGGACCTTCAACATCATTGAAGACTCAATATTCGCCTTCTGCTTCAGTAGCTTTCCAGATGAGATTCATCTGTCTATTTACGGACTATGATGCTACTTTCCAAAGGTTTTAGATGTTGCATGTGAAACTTAGTGTTGTTGTGTAATGGGGTAGCTAGGTATATGCCTATATGGTGTAACTGAGTGCTGAAGCTATATGATGTTGTACTCTGATGTATTTCAATTATTGTGTGTTTCATATGAATATATTGTGTGTTTGATATGAAATGTCAATTTGATTACTAAATGGATTCAAAATAATAGGCCAATTAGCCTGCTTATTGGGTTTTTTTATTGCAGACGGTTTCTCATACAACAAGTGAGCGATGACCTCAACCAACCCACACAGTTTCTAGAAAGTAGGCGTGTTGGATCAATGAACAATCACACACGACTTCCGCTCGACATCTGTTTGTGTTAGGCCACCTTGCACAAATGTTTCCACATAAAAAGTGTGTGTGATGGACATCCCTATGCCATATAGTTTATTCTAGGCATCGTGCATGATGTATTGAATAACGCAAACGATTAAATTATAAATATTGTTTGTGATGGCCACCCCTATCACAGATGATGTTATGCAAAAAAAATTGTGTGATGTACCATATGAACAGAAATGTTTGTTTGGGATTCACTGTGTGGGATGCTAAGAACATCTCACATGATTTGTCCCATATAATTGTTTGTGATGGCTCACCCGATCGCATACGAGCTCTTTTTGCCTCGCGTGTGTGACCGGAGGAGCTATCGTCGATGATTTATCTGAATCGTGTGGGATGGACCCCTGATACGTCTCCAACGTATCTATAATTTTTTATTATTCCATGCTATCATATTATCAATCTTGGATGTTTTATATACATTTACAAGCAACTTTATATCATTTTTTGGGACTAACCTATTAACTTAGTGCCTAGTGCCAGTTGCTGTTTTTTGCTTGTTTTTTACTTTGCAGAATTTCGGTACCAAACGAAGTCCAAATGCCAGGAAACTTTTTGGAGATTTTTTCTGGCGATAAGAGACCCTGGAAGCTTCGGGAGGGAACCAGAAGATGGAAGAGGGTCCCACTAGGCACCAGGGCGTGCTAGGGGCCTCCGGCTCGCCCTGGTGGGTAGTGGGGCTGTGGCTCCCCGACTCAGAGAAGACCGGAACGCCCCGTATTCCAGCCCAGGGACAAGTCCTCTGGAATACGGCACTGTTGGCATAGAACAAATCAGCTCTTTATTACAATGAATATGGTTACAAAGGGTACGAGGATTACATCGGCACAGCGACACTACGCCTGCCCGGGGTAGCTCTATGCTAACAACGGAGTAACTCTCTCGGCAGCGGAACAATGACAGCGGTGATGGACTCCACTCTGCAGGGACTCTGGTTAGAACGCGTATCCTAGGTCGCAAACTCGGGTTCCTCGACAAGCAAGCAATCATGGCATGACCTGCAAACTGGCATGACACGCGAGGTGAGTACTTTGAAAATTCCATATTGCTGAGCTGAGCTTCCAAATGGCTGTCTCTTCTCTGACTCTTTGGGTTCAGGGTCGGTGAGCAACTTCCATAAGGGGAAAATAAGGTAACACCAAGGGCCCAAATAAAGAAGCAAAAGAAACGACTAAAACAAAAGCACACAAAGCAGCAAGATCACACACACAAGCAATATCACATTCTACAACTATTCACAGCAATAATATGCATTCCTACTTAAGCACACAAATCTCGCAAGAACTCCGGTATTATGGTCTAACATGCTATGGCGATGTGCATGAAAGTGAATCAATGTGTGGAAGAAAATTGGTGTGAACAAGGCTACACCAAATACGAGCTTAACACCGGTTCCATCTGGACGGACACGGTGGCGAGGACGAACTTGGAGATCGGGGGTCGGAACACAGAAGTTACGACCATGTCATCATCAAGCGTACGGAAGAAGACCGTACATGTCCAAAGAATAGGTGGCAGAATGAGTTAGTGATGGAGAGAAAGGCTTGCAGGCATTGCCCTTTTTTGATAACAAGGATCAGTAAGGGTTACCGAAGCGGCTAGTGGAATGGCACGATCCGGGATTGAACTTGTCTATCACCGAAATGATAGGGGTGGCTGAAGAGAATATATTGTTGTGGTACCGGTGCATCGATCTTGCTAGTGATCGACACCCCTAAGCACCTTGGCATCACTCCGCTGGGACGGAGATGACACCACACCAAGGAACAAATATGCAACTAGGGGGTGCAGGTAGTGGGTCGAAACCGATGCCACCTACACTCACTAGATCCATCATTAGTGATAAAATATCTAGTCTATATGTATGCTATGCACAAACAAATGCAACAAATAAGTGCAGCAAACCAACTGGATCCTATACTACCGGTTACTAACGCTCGTGCCTAGACCGCGCATCCTATAGCCAAACCTGCTCTAATACCAACGCCTGTGGCACCCCGGCTCAGAGAAGACCGGAACGCCCCGTATTCCAGCCCAGGGACAAGTCCTCTGGAATATGGCACTGTTGGCATAGAACAAATCGGCTCTTTATTACAATGAATATGGTTACAAAGGGTACAAGGATTACATCGGCACGGCGACACTACGCCTGCCCGGGGTAGCTCTATGCTAACAGCGGAGTAACTCTCTCGGCAGCGGAACAACTACAGCAGTGATGGACTCCACTCTGCAGGGACTCTGGTTAGAACGCGTATCCTAGGTCGCAAACTCATGATCCTCGACAAGCAAGCAATCATGGCATGACCTGCAAACTGGCATGACACGCCAGGTGAGTACTTTGAATGTACTCGCAAGCTCACCACAAACATCAACATTAAGGCAAGACAACATCATAGCAAAGTAGATGCAATAAGGTAAAGCATATTAAGTAGTTTAATTCATACTCCGAATAATCTCAGGATCCAATCCGAATCTGTTCCAAGTCCAATCCCAATCATGTGGTCATCTGACCACTCATCTCATTGCCATCCCATGGCTGACATATCATATACCTGATACCATCTGCACCACAAGTCTGGCAAACTTACTCTCTTCCGGGTTGCCTCACAACCCTCAGAATACTCACGATCCACCGAGTACTTCCGATCTTACGACGAGTTCTTCCATCATTATCACTACTATGGTTGACCACCTAAAGAGGTTTGGACGGACTATCCAATACCATGGACGCGGCTATTCGAATAGATTTTACACTCTGCAGAGGTTGCACACTTTACCCACACCATGGAGCACCTGACCTCGTGATCCCATTCGGGTGGACCAGCGTTGCTCCAACGAAACCCGCCTGACCCGTGACTCTCCCATCGTACCACTGGCAATCATCCTCCCCCGGAGTCCTGCCCTGGGTGGCCCCTGTGTCACCGCGTGACACCTCCCACCGTCATGGCTCACAAACTGTCCCAAACGGGGACCTGGTACCATATAACTCAACTGGGCTCACAAGGTTATCGCCGCCTACCGGGCCAGGGTAGCGCGCACGCATAACCTTCCCTGTAGGGCGGTACCGGTGAAAGAGCACGCGATCAGACCAAGTCAAGGCCTTCCCATACCGGCAAGTGTGGCTACACGGATAAGTCCGGACAGGTGACTCGGGATCAACCATGAAGTATCTAATCTCCAAACAATCTCTGTCATGGCTGACACTCCGATATCATAGCAATCCAAGTCAAAACGATATCTGGCTAGAAATCCGGTAACCAGTATGCTTAAGCCACTACTACTAACTCATCTCCACGAACTGCCGGATGAAATCCAGAATAATCATAGACGATAATCTCAACATCATGGCATCAACGAGTTGGTAAACTACTTGCCACTACAATCCGGTACTCAACATGGTAGTCACCTATCCAAGAATTACTCCAGAATTGCATAATCCAATTCATTTCACAAATAACTCATACTTGCTGTTAAAGTAAATAATTAAACTATGATATTGCAATGCAATTATGCAGATGAGAGTTGTGGCTTGCCTGGAGATGAAGGGACCATCGGGAATGAGTGCGGAGAGTCCGCGGAGTTGGCTGCCGGAAATAGTTCTCTCTCGGAGGGGGCTGTTTACGGGAAAGGGCAAAATGGTCATTTCCACAGTGGAACCACATTATGAAAATGATCTCAACAGAACAGGCTCGTCGAGACAAAGAAGTGGGCTTTGGAATCACCTCATTTGGAGTTAGGATCAAAAATTTATAAGGGTTTTTCTGCTATGGACCTATCTATAATGGGATAATTAGATTTATGCCCCTAGTTGTGTCCCACTCGTCTGTTTTACCCCTAGTTCCCAAAAGTCACCGGTTCTGTCCAAGTCACTTTGCTCCTCTTATGCTTTTCCCCTTTGACCATTTGACCGTCAGTTTGAAAACTTCATAACTAATTCATACTAAATCAGAAAAATGCAAATAAGATACCAAAATGTTCAGAAAAACATCACCTATATGTCAGTGTCATTTGCATTCATGAAAAAAGTGTTGGAAAGTGCACATCCGAGTTTTAGCTCTTTTGATACCAGCATGAATAGTAAAATCTAAAAAAATTCAAAAAAATATGGTGGCAAAGAACGACAAATGTTCTAAGTGCTTGCCAAGTTTCATCAGGGAACGACATTCGTGAAAGTCATGGCAAAAAAATAATCTATTTTGGAGTGCTGATTGTTTTTTTTGCCGCGGCACCCACGAATGTTATTCCTTGATGAAACTTGGCAGACACTTAAAACATTTGTCATTCTTTGCCACCAAATTTTTTTTGAATTTTTTTAAATTTTACTATTCATGGTGGTAGCATTAGAGCTAAAACTCGGATGGGAACTTTCCAACACTTTTTTCATGAATGCAAATGACACTCACATATAGGTGATGTTTTTCCGAACATTTTGGTATCTTATTTGCATTTTTCTGATTTAATATGAATTAGTTATGAAGTTTTCAAACTGACGGTCAAACGGTCAAAGGGCAAAAGCATAAGAGGAGCAAAGTGACTTGGACAGAACCGGTGACTTTTGGGAACTAGGGGTAAAACAGACGAGTGGGACACAACTAGGGGCATAAATCTAATTATCCCTATAATAAAATAATCACAAATAGGCCCTCGGCTGAAAAACCGAATGCGCCTTCTCTGAAAATACGTTTTCCAGAGAGGAAAACGAATTTTGGCCCGAAGAAGAAGCGGAATACGCTTTCGGTAAGGGAAGGCGTACTCATCCGAGTACGTCTCCACTTAACCACGTCAGCGGGGGCGCGGCCAGCGGGGTGTGAGGCTAACGGGTGGGACTGCGGGGTCCATGGCCAGCTGGCGGGGAGGGGCCATCGTCTTCGTCTCCTCCTCACGCTCGCCCGCGGAGCAGAGGGGGGGGCGCGGTGCCGGCGGCCGTCCCGGCGCCACCGGCCACCTCCGGCGACGCTCCGACCACCGGAGTGACCAGGAAGACGAGACGCACCCGCCTGAGGGATCTGCCCACGCCGGAGAGCAGCGGAGCAGGCGAAACAATGGGCCGTGGTGGAGGAGGGCTTCGGGCGCCGACGGGCTCGCGGCCACAGATGCTCCGGCGAAGAGTGGAGGGGCTGGGGAGGCTCGCCGGGGTTCGGGTGGAGCTCTGGTGGAGGAAGGAGGAGAAGAAGAGCTCGGACTTGAGCGAATTGGAGAGGATGGACAGGCGGCCATGGCGGCGATGGCGAGCAGGGAGGGGCTCCGGGGCTCAGGGAAGAGGCTAGGGAGGGGTAGTGGAGTGAGGCAAAGGCGATGGTGAGCTCAGGGAGATGCGGGGAGGGCTTTATATAGCCGCGGCGAGGCAAGGCAATGAGGACGGCCGCCGTGGCGGCTTTATCGCCGCACTGGCGCTCGGGGACACGCGGAGGGCGTTGGCGATGTCGGCAAGAGCTCTGGGAGGGTGGAGAAGTAGGTAGGGGCTTCGGGAGAGCTCGCGGGAGATAGGGACAGGGGAAAACGACAACGATGGTCACGGGCCGAATAGTGGCGGAGCTCGTCATGGTGCGTCGGAGAAGAAACTAGAGGGGAAGAAGCTTCCAGGAGATGGGCGACGATGAGACGAACCTCCTGGACATGGAGAGGTGGTGAGGGAGCGAGGGAATGGATGGAACCGAGCGGTTTAATCACCAGAGCGCGCTGGCTGGCATGCCAAACGCTTGGTCACCGCGTGCACTGGCGCACGCTGTGCATCCTAGCGTGCCAAGTCATGTCCAGAGTGTTTTCCTTCCAAGGCACAGTCTCAGGGAGGTGATGGCTCGGTGAAAGTCACTGTGGTTAGATGGGAGTGATCATCTGAAGTTTGTTGTAGCAAACTTGGCCACTCCTCTATGATGAACAGGAAGGTGATAAGGTCAAAATGAGATGTCTGGGAGGTTGAGGGTAGGAAGAACTATGATCCTGTGAAGTTTGGAGAGAAATGGACCAAGATTTAATATAGTTGCTTTGCAACTGACCAATCTGGTCCACAAACTCAATCTTGATGTGCCACTCACATGGAGTAGCCAATTGGGTTTAAATTTGGTAGAACATGATGATTTGGTCATATGAGAGTGCCATAAAAATTTCATGCCATTTGGACAAGCCAAAATGGTACTTCCTTCACAGCTATCCTCTCTGACCAGAATCGTAGAAAAAAACTAGGGAATACTGGGAAGATGAAATGAGCCCAAATTTTGTGGAGATAGGTTATATGGGTAGAAGAATGCTCTGGTAAATTTTCAGCAATTATGGAGCAATATAAAATATAGTTGCTTCACAATGTGAAAATCTGACCAGAAACCAAGATTTGAGGCTGTGCTCACAGAGATGATTGGATAGAGTTAAAACTTGGTGGAGAGTCATGATTTGATCATATGAAGATGCTTACAAAATTTGAACTCAATTGGATACTCCTAGCTAGCACTTGCTTCACAAAGCTCCCAATTGACCAGAAACTTTGGAAATTAGCCAAGGAAGATTTAATATCCAAATGAAGTTGAATTTTGGCTTGTGGCAATGATATGGATAGGAAAGAATGCCCAAAAAGTTTGAGACCAAGAAAGCAAATATAAAGGGTACTTGCTTCTCAACTTGGCAGCTAGGGCAGAATCAGAAAAGGAATATTTGTGAAATATTTTTGAACATGGCAAGGAAGTGTTTTGACATATTTATGGAAGATCTGACCCAAACAATTTATGAGAATTATTTGGGAATCTTGGGAATGATGGAAATGTGGCTTGCTTCACAACCCAGGACAAACAGGGTTATTCCTTTAATAGAAAAAGGAATTTTCCCAAGGAAAATAATATTGGGATTGGTCCATGATGGAAATGGCAAGGTCTTGGGATGGTTTTGAAGTTGGCAAGCCACTTGGGAAGAGGATTCAAGGATGATCCCTCCAGGCTGCAAGGCTACTAAGCCACAGAAAAGCAAATCCAGACCAAAATCAAAAGGAAAAAAATGGGCAAAATCCAGTGTGTTACAAATCTAACCCCCTTAAAGAAATCTCGTCCTCGAGATTTGGTTGCTCAGGGATCAAACATGAATATTTCCACTTGAGGAGACCGTTTCCAACTCGGTTTTCTTTTTTTACCTTTGTATAATGCTTCCACTGAATTTCACATGATAGACTGCCTTGCTTTGGGGTGGTTTGCTTCACTGGAACCTTTTCCTGGCAAATCTTACCTCACATGTTACTCTAACTCCAATTCTTTTGTGTCTGCTGACCTGTTTGGGGCAATAAATTTTCCTGACCAAACTTTGTGCCTGCTCGTAAGTTCGAGGGTGGTTCCTCATGGACGTGTCGTGACGAGGTCCAATATGAACGACCGTTCACTGAGTTGTGAACAGATCCTCTTGGTGGACACAAAATCTTTTACTCATTGCATTGGGTGACTTTAAATGGTTGTGTGTCCTCCTGGTTCAAAAAGTACTGTGAATCGTACCGTTCTCCTGGCGAAATCTGACTTCTCGCATGGTTTGCTGAGTCATCTTGGGTATCTCCATTGTCTCGGGTATAAGGCCCCTACCAAATATTTGACTGTCACCTGTCGTAACCATCATAAAGGTGTACGGTGATATTATCCATAGACTTGACTGACAGTGGTTCTGGCAGCAGAATCTTATTCACGGCAGGTTAGTCTTTAACTGATTCCCATCTGTGAGGACACATGCTTCGAGACTATTGTTCATTCTTCTGATTACTTAGTCTGTCAGTATCTCTATATGGATGGTAGGCCGTGTAATGCTTTAACATGGTTGCTAAATTTGAACTGTCGAGTTAATTTTTTGGCTGACCTGACCAGCTTGGTTGCCCTCTTCTGACAATTTTGAGCATATCTGGTTGGCTGGGCGGGTTGTCTCGATATGGGGTCCTTGCAAATGGAATTGACCCCGTGGGTGTGTACCCATGGTGACTGGTATCGAACCCGACTGCTCTGAGTATCTGTACCATGTTGATCTTGCAACCATTATCATACCTGTTTGGACAACCATGCTCCTTTATTATGGTTCTCTTTGCCTGGATCCTTACCTGAAAGAACTTGGCCTAATATGCTCTTGATTATCCGGGTGACCATAGGTGTTGCCAGGTGCAATATTCCGGCAGGCATATTACTTTACAAGTTGTAGCTGTAGGGTAACGACCGTCTGAACCCTTGGATAAAACCGGCAAATAAACCAGTAGCCACCAGAACGGTCTTTACAACTCAGATCTGGGACATTACTGGAGTAACTCAACCCTGACTCAAGACGGCTGAAAAGCAACTCAGAGCATGAGACGGTGTTGATAAGAAGAAAGTAGCAGTTCCCTAAGACGGCCGAAGAACAGCTCAGAGCATAGGGTCACTGCTACAGAGAGAAATTCAACAGCTGCCCGAGACGGCCGAAAAGCAGCTCAGAACACGGGCCAGTTGCTGACAAGAGAAATAAAAGTCGGCATCCACCCCGGATGGCCGGAAACAGCTCAGAACACAGGCATGGTGCCGTCACCAAAGAAAGACGGGCAAGGGTTCATCCGCGTCCCAAACAGCTCACTATTATGCATACAGGGTATTCGGCTATCCTTCTTGCTGAACACTAAGTTCATAGCACATGCTGGCTTGCTTCCAAGACATAGAAGGGTTCAAATTGTACTCATAGTAAACTCAAACCTTGTATATGAATCATACCTTTGGCACGGAATGCACTGTGGATCATGCACACATCTTTGCCTTCTTGCTGATTTGATCATTGCAGCTGTGAAGATTGCACATTGAGGTATACTTGATGCTGATAATCAATCTAGCCAGGATATCATTTATATTCAGGCCCGATATTCCCGATATAACACAGTCGGCTGAAAATTCCATATTGCTGAGCTGAGCTTCCAAATGGCTGTCTCTTCTTTGACTCTTTGGGTTCAGGGTCGGTGAGCAACTTCCATAAGGGGAAAATAAGGCAACACCAAGGGCCCAAATAAAGAAGCAAAAGAAACGACTAAAACAAAAGGACACAAAGCAGCAAGATCACACACACAAGCAATATCACATTCAACAACTATTCACAGCAATAATATGCATTCCTACTTAAGCACACAAATCTCGCAAGAACTCCGGTATTACGGTCTAACATGCTGTGGCGATGTGCACAAAAGTGAATCAATGTGTGGAAGAAAATTGGTGTAAACAAGGCTACACCAAATACGAGCTTAACACAGGTTCCATCTGGACGGACACGGTGGCGAGGACGAACTTGGAGATCGGGGGTCGGAACACAGAAGTTACGACCATGTCATCATCAAGCGTACGGAAGAAGACCGTACATGTCCAAAGAATAGGTGGCAGAATGAGTTAGTTATGGAGAGAAAGGCTTGCAGGCATTGCCCTTTTTCGATAACAAGGATCAGTAAGGGTTACCGAAGCGGCTAGTGGAATGGCACGATCTGGGATAGAACTTGTCTATCACCGAAACGATAAGGGTGGCTGAAGAGAATATATTGGTGTGGTACCGGTGCATCAATCTTGCTAGTGATCGACACCCCTAAGCACCTTGGCATCACTCCGCTGGGACGGAGATGACACCACACCAAGGAACAAATATGCAACTAGGGGGTGCAGGTAGTGGGTCGAAACCGATGCCACCTACACTCACCAGATCCATCATTAGTGATAAAATATCTTGTCTATATGTATGCTATGCACAAACAAATGCAACAAATAAGTGCAGCAAACCAACTGGATCCTGTACTACCGGATACTAACACTCGTGCCTAGACCGCGCGTCCTATAGCCAAACCTGCTCTAATACCAACGCCTGTGGCACCCCGGCTCAGAGAAGACCGGAACGCCACGTATTCCAGCCCAGGGACAAGTCCTCTGGAATACGGCACTGTTGGCATAGAACAAATCGGCTCTTTATTACAATGAATATGGTTACAAAGGGTACAAGGATTACATCGGCACGGCGACACTACACCTACCCGGGGTAGCTCTATGCTAACAGCGGAGTAACTCTCTCGGCAGCGGAACAACGACAGCGGTGATGGACTCCACTCCGCAGGGACTCTGGTTAGAACGCGTATCCTAGGTCGCAAACTCAGGATCCTCGACAAGCAAGCAATCATGGCATGACCTGCAAACTGGCATGACACGCCAGGTGAGTACTTTGAATGTACTCGCAAGCTCACCACAAACATCAACATTAAGGCAAGACAACATCATAGCAAAGTAGATGCAATAAGGTAAAGCATATTAAGTAGTTTAATTCATACTCCGAATAATCTCAGGATCCAATCCGAATCTGTTCCAAGTCCAATCCCAATCATGTGGTCATCTGACCACTCATCTCATTGCCATCCCATGGCTGACATATCATATACCTGATACCATCTACACCACAAGTCTGGCAAACTTACTCTCTTCCGGGTTGCCTCACAACCCTCAGAATACTCACGATCCACCGAGTACTTCCGATCTTACGACGAGTTCTTCCATCATTATCACTACTATGGTTGACCACCTAAAGAGGTTTGGATGGACTATCCAATACCGTGGACGCGGCTATTTGAATAGATTTTACACTCTGCAGAGGTTGCGCACTTTACCCACACCATGGAGCACCTGACCTCGTGATCCCATTCGGGTGGACCAGCGTTGCTCCAACGAAACCCGCCTGACCCGTGACTCTCCCATCGTACCACTGGCAATCATCCTCCCCCGGAGTCCTGCCCTGGGTGGCCCCTGTGTCACCGCGTGACACCTGCTACCGTCATGGCTAACGAACTGTCCCAAACGGGGACCTGGTACCATATAACTCAACTGGGCTCACAAGGTTATAGCCGCCTACCGGGCCAGGGTAGCGCGCACGCATAACCTTCCCTGTCGGGCGGTACCGGTGAAAGAGCACGAGATCAGACCAAGTCAAGGACGTCCCATACCGGCAAATGTGGCTGCACGGATAAGTCTGGACAGGTGACTCGGGATCAACCATGAAGTATCTAATCTCCAAACAATCTCTGTCATGGCTGACACTCCGATATCATAGCAATCCAAGTCAAAACGATATCTGGCTAGAAATCCGGTAACCAGTATGCTTAAGCCACTACTACTAACTCATCTCCATGAACTGCCAGATGAAATCCAGAATAATCATAGACGATAATCTCAACATCATGGCATCAACGAGTTGGTAAACTACTTGCCACTACAATCCGGTACTCAACATGGTAGTCACCTATCCAAGAATTACTCCAGCATTGCATAATCCAATTCATTTCACAAATAATTCATACTTGCTGTTAAAGTAAATAATTAAACTATGATATTGCAATGCAATTATGCAGATGAGAGTTGTGGCTTGCCTGGAGATGAAGGGACCATCGGGAATGAGTGCGGAGAGTCCGCGGAGTTGGCTGCCGGAAATAGTTCTCTCTTAGAGGGGGCTTTTTACGGGCAAGGGCAAAATGGTCATTTCCATAGTGGAACCACATTATGAAAATGATCTCAACAGAACGGGCTCGTCGAGACGAAGAAGTGGGCTTTGGAATCACATCATTTGGAGTTAGGATCAAAAAGTTATAAGGGTTTTTCTGCCAGGGACCTATCTATAATAAAATCATCACAATTAGGCCCTTAGCTGAAAAACCGAACGCGCCTTCTCTGAAAATACGTTTTCCAGAGAGGAAAACGAATTTTGGCCCGAAGAAGAAGCGGAATGCGCTTTTGGTAAGGGAAGGCGTACTAATCCGAGTACGTCTCCACTTAACCACGTCAGCGGGGGCGGGGCCAGCTGGGTGTGAGGCTAACGGGTGGGACCGCGGGGTCCACGACCAGCTGGCAGGGAGGGGCCATCGTCTTCGTCTCCTCCTCGCGCTCGCCCGCGGAGCAGAGGGGGGCGCGGCGCCGGCGGCTGTCCCGGCGCCATCGGCCACCTCCGGCGACGCTCCGGCCACCGGAGTGACCAGGAAGACGAGCCGCACCCGCCTGAGGGATCTGCCCACGCCGGAGAGCAGTGGAGTAGGCGGAACAATGGGCCACGGTAGAGGAGGGCTTCAGGCACCAATGGGCTCGCAGCCACGGATGCTCCGGCAAAGAGTGGAGGGGTTGGGGAGGCCCGCCGGTGTTCGGGTGGAGCTCTGTTGGAGGAAGGAGGAGAAGAAGAGCTCGGACTTGAGCGAATTGGAGAGGATGGCCGCGGCGGCCATGGCGGCGATGGCGAGCAGGGAGGGGCTCCGGGGCTCAGGGAAGAGGCTAGGGAGGGGTAGTGGAGTGAGGCAAAGGCGATGGTGAGCTCAGGGAGATGCGGGGAGGGCTTTATATAGCCGCGGGGAGGCAAGGCGATGAGGATGGCTGCCGTGGCGGCCTTATCGCTGCACTGGCACTCGGGGACACGCGGAGGGCATTGGCGATGTCGGCAAGAGCTCTGGGAGGTAGGAGAAGTAGGTAGGGGCTTCGGGAGAGCTCGCGAGAGATAGGGACATGGGAAAACGACAACGACGGTCACGGGCCGAATAGTGGCGGAGCTAGTCGCGGCGCGTCGAAGAAGAAACTGGAGGGGAAGAAGCTTCCAGGAGATGGGCGACGATGAGACGAACCTCCTGGACATGGAGAGGTGGCGAGGGAGCGAGGGAACGGACGGAACCGAGCGTTTTAATCACCAGAGCGCGCTGGCTGGCATGCCAAATGCTTGGTCACCGCGTGCACTGGCGCACGCTGTGCATCCTGGCGTGCCAAGTCATGTCCAGAGTGTTGTCCTTCGAAGGCATAGTCTCAGGGAGGTGATGGCTCTATGAAAGTCACTGTGGTTAGATGGGAGTGATCATCTGAAGTTTGCTGTAGCAAACTTGACCACTCCTCTGTGATGAACAGGAAGGTGATAAGGTCAAAATGAGATGTATGGCAGGTTCAGGGTAGGAAGAACTATGATCCTGTGAAGTTTGGAGAGAAATGGACTAAGATTTAATATAGTTGCTTTGCAACTGACCAATCTGGTCCAGAAACTCAATCTTGATGTGCCACTCACATGGAGTAGCCAATTGGGTTGAAATTTGGTAGAACATGATGATTTGGTCATATGAGAGTGCCATAAAAATTTCATGCCATTTGGACAAGCCAAAATGGTACTTCCTTCACAGCTATCCTCTTTGACCAGAAAAGGTTGAAAAATTCTAGGGAATTATTGGGAATATGAAATGAGCCCAAATTTTGTGGAGATAGGTTATATGGGTAGGAGAATGCTCTGGTAAAATTTCAGCAATTATGGAGCAATATAAAATATAGTTTCTTCACAATGTGAAAATCTGACCAGAAACCAAGATTTGAGGCTGTGCTCACAGAGTGATTGGATAGAGTTGAAACTTGGTGGAGAGTCATGATTTGAGCATATGAAGATGCTTGCAAAATTTCAACTCATTTGGATACACCTAGCTATCACTTGTTTCATAAAGCTCCCAGTTGACCAGAAACTTTGGAAATTAGCCAAGGAAGATTTAATATCCAAATGAAGTTGAATTTTGGCATGTGGCAATGATATGGAAAGGAAAGAATGCCCAAAAAGTTTGAGACCAAGAAAGCAAATATAAAGGGTACTTGCTTCTCAACTTGGCAGCTATGGCAGAATTAGAAAAGGAATATTTGTGAAATATTTTTGAACATGGCAAGGAAGGGTTTTGACATATTTATGGAAGATCTGACCCAAACAATTTATGAGAATTATTTGGGAATCTTGGGAATGATGGAAATGTGGCTTGCTTCACAACCCAGGACAGACAGGGTTATTCCTTTAATAGAAAAAGGAATTTTTCCAAGAAAAATAATATTGGGATTGGTCCAAGATGGAAATGGCAAGGTCTTGGGATGGTTTTGAAGTTGGCAAGCCACTTGGGAAGAGGATTCAAGGATGATCCCTCCAGGCTGCAAGACTACTAAGCCACAGAAAAGCAAATCCAGACCAAAATCAAAAGGAAAAAATGGGCAAAATCCAGGGTGTTACAGGGGCCCACGAGCATCGTTTTGACCTACTTCCGCCTCTATAAATACTCGAAAATCCCAAAACCCTCAGGGAAGCCCATGAAATACTTTTTCCGCCGCCACAAGTTCCAGAACCACGTCCAATCTAGAGGCCTTTTCCAGCACTCTGTCGGATGGGGAAACAAGCAAAGAGGGGTTCTTCATCATCCTTGCTGCCCCTCCGATGATGCGTGAGTAGTTTACCACAGACCTACGGGTCCATAGTAAGTAACTAGATGGCTTTCTTCTCTCCTTTTGATCTTCAATACAATGTTCTCCTCGGTGTTCTTGGAGATCTATTTGATGTAATGACTTTTTGCGGTGTGTTTGTTGGGATCGATGAATTGTGAGTTTATGATCAAATCTATATATCCATGAATATTATTTGGGTTTTCTCTGAACTCTTTTGTGCATGATTATTGTAGCTTCATATTTCTTCTTTGATTTATTGGTTTTGGTTAGCCAACTAGATTGATTTATCTTGCCATGGTAAGAGGTGCTTTGTAATGGGTTCGATCTTGCGGTGCTCAATCCCAGTGACAGAAAGGGACATGACACGTATGTATTTTTGCTATTAAGGGTAAAAAGTTGGGGTTTATTCATACGTGAGTTTATCTTGTCTACATCATGTCATCTTGCTTAAAGCATTACTCCATTTTTTCATGAAGTTAATACACTAGATGCATGCTGGATAGCGGTCGATGTGTGGAATAATAGTAGTAGATGCAGGCAGGAGTCGGTCTAGTAATCTTGGACGTGATGCATATATACATGATCATTACCTTGGATATCGTCATAATTATTTGCTTTTATGTCAATTGCCCAACAGTAATTTGTTTACCCACCGTATGCTATTTTCTCGAGAGAAGCCTCTAGTGAAAACTATGCCCCTCGGTGTTGGGGAATGTTGCATGGAAAACAAAAAAATTCTACGCACACACAAGATCTATCCATGGAGATGCATAGCAACGAGAGGGGAGAGTGTGTCTATGTACCCTCATAGACCGTAAGCGGAAGCGTATTTTAACGCGGTTGATGTAGTCGAACTTCTTCGCGATCCAACCGATCAAGTACCGAACGTACGGCACCTCCGCGTTCAGCACATGTTCAGCTCAGTGACGTCCTCGCCTTCTTGATCCAGCAAGATGGGCGAAGTACTAGATGAGTTCCTGCAGCACGACGGCGTGGTGACGGTGGTGGTGAAGCTATCTCCGCAGGGCTTTGCCTAAGCACTCCGAAAATATGACCGAGGGACGAAACTGTGGAGAGGGGCGCCACACACGGCTAAGAGATTGTCGTGGCCTATGTGTGGCGCCCCCTCCCTCATATATATAGGTGGGGGGAGGGGAGGCAGCTAGGAGGCGCCCCAAGGGTGGCCGCTGGCCCCCTTGGGCTCCTACCCTGTGGCGCCCCCCTTACCTTGTTTGCACAAGGGGGAAGGAAAGGGGAGGAGAGGGAAGGAAGGGGGAGGCCGACTCCCCCCTTTCCTTCTCTCCCCAAGGGCTGCGGCCTTAGGAGGGGCCTGCCAGCCCCTTGTGGGCTGGTGTGTTCCCCCCTTTGGCCCATATGGCCCATTAACCTCCCGAGGGTTCCCGGAACCCCTTCCGGTGATCCGATGACTACCCGGTACCTCCCGAAACTCTTTCAGTGTCCAAATAGCATCGTCCTATATATCACTAGGTCTGGTACACAGCATGGCATACTTTATAGAACCAATGGCTGAGGCATAGGGAATGACTTTCATTCTCTCTCTATCTTCTGCCGTGGTTGGGCTTTGAGTCTTACTCAACTTCACACCTTGCAATACAGGCAAGAACCCTTTCTTTGGCTGATCCATTTTGAACTTCTTCAAAACTTTGTCAAGGTATGTGCTTTGTGAAAGTCCTATTAAGCGTCTCGATCTATCCCTATAGATCTTGATGCCCAATATATAAGCAGCTTCACCGAGGTCTTTCATTGAAAAATTCTTATTCAAGTATCCTTTTATGCTATCCAGAAATTCTATATCATTTCCAATCAACAATATGTCATCCACATATAATATCAGAAATGCTACAGAGCTCCCACTCACTTTCTTGTAAATACAGGCTTAACCGTAAGTCTGTAGAAAACCATATGCTTTGATCACCTCATCAAAGCGTATATTCCAACTCTGAGATGCTTGCACCAGTCCATAGATGGATCGCTGGAGCTTGCACACTTTGTTAGCACCTTTAGGATCGACAAAACCTTATGGTTGCATCATATACAACTCTTCTTTAAGAAATCCATTAAGGAATGCAGTTTTGACGTCCATTTGCCAGATTTCATAATTATAAAATGCGGCAATTGCTAACATGATTCGGACAGACTTAAGGATCGCTACGTAGAGTGCCTATGCTTGATGGAGAGTTCTATAGTGCTTGGAAAAATGAGATGCTTGAGATTTTCAATGAATATAATTTGAACAAGTATATTACTAGCCCTTGTGCGCCTCCTATTGATTCCTTGCATCCTACCCCCGATGAGTATCTTGACATGACCCGCAATCTTAGAATTATTAATCTTATCATTAGAGGATTGCCTAGAAATTTGCTGGTGTGCTTGCCTACTTTTGAATGTGCTTATACTATATGGAGATATCTTGAGGAGCATTTTCCAAACTATTCCCTGAAAAATCTAGAAGAAATTCTTCAAAAGTCCATAGCTTTTCATAAGATGAAACCTAGTGATCCAAATTTTGATGATTGTCTATTTGAGCTTCGTGACCTTATGCGTACCATATCACATCACAACATGCCCTGCAAAAACAAGTTAGACATCCTCTACTTTGTTGTTGCAAGTTTTACGTGGCTGCTACAGGCTTCTAGCAAGAACTGTTCTTAACTACGCAAAAACCACAACGGTGATTAGCAAGTTTGCTGTTTTAACCTTCTTCAAGGACCGGCCATAGTCAAATTTGATTCAACTAAAGTAGGAGAAACAGACACCCGCCAGCCACATTTATGCAAAACAAGTTGCATGTCAGTCGGTGGAACCGGTCTCATGTGCGTGGACATGTAAGGTTGGTCCGGGCCACTTCATCCCACAATACTGCCGAATCAAAATAAGACTTTGGTGGTAAGCAGTATGATCATCACCTGCCCAAAACTCCTTTGTGTTCTACTCGTGTATATCATCTACGCATAGACCTAGCTCTGATGCCACTGTTGGGGAACGTTGCATGGAAAACAAAAAATTTCTATGCACAAGCAAGATCTATCCATGGAGATGCATAGCAACGAGAGGGGAGAGTGTGTCTACGTACCCTCGTAGACCATAAGCGGAAGCATTTATTAATGCGGTTGATGTAGTCAAACTTCTTCGCGATCCAACCGATCAAGTACCGAACGTACAGCACCTCCGCGTTCAGCACACGTTCAGCTCGGTGACGTCTGATACGTCTCCAATGTATCTATAATTTATGAAGTATTCACGCCATGTTTACACCAATTTTATATGGTTTTGATATGATTTGATTAGAACTAACTTGGACTGACGTTGTTTTCAGCAGAACTACCATGGTGTCATTTTTTGTGCAGAAATAGAAGTTCTCGGAATGGGCTAAAAATTTACGGTGATCATTTATGGACAAGAAGAGACCCACGGAGCACCGGAGCTGTGCCAGGAGGTGACTGAGGAGGCCACAAGCCAGGGGGTGCGCCCACCCCCCAGGGCGTGCTCCTAGGGATTGTGGGCCCCTTAGGTGTCCCCCTGACTTGTTTCCAACGCCAAATACTCTTATATATACAGAAACCTCCGAAAAGAACCCTAGATCAGAAGTTCCGCTGCCGCAAGCCTCTGTAGCCACAAAAAACCAATCGGGACCCTGTTCCGGCTGTAACACCCCGTGTACTAAGCTACAGTAATCACCCTATTGATAATGCCATGTCATCATGATCAACAGTGCTTAATCATCATTAGTAATAAATCCCTTTCAAATTCAAACTCAAATGAAAATTCAAACTAAAAGTGGAAATAAAAGTTGTACAAATCCAGAGACTAAAATGTTCAATAAATAGCAAATATTACAGAGACTATTCTAAAATTGTAACCAACAATTAATAAATTAATTAGGTGGCTCTAACATTGCCAAAACAGCAAGGTTTAATACATTTTATTTAATGTAAAATTTGTGTGAACCCCATTTGTCTCCAAACCAATTTTTGGTAGTTGTAGATATTACATAGCATCTAATGCGCCAAGTCGCTAATTTTGTAAAAGTCAGTTCGAGGCCGAACTATTTACAAAACAGAAAATAAGAATGAATAAAAAGAAAAAGAGAAAACAGAAATAAGAAAAGATATACAAAACAGAAACAAAAATAAAAAAAGAAAGGAAAAACAGAACCCCCCCCACTGGGCCATGGCCCAGCTGGACCACCAGGCCGGCCCACCCCGCTCTCCCCTTATCCCCCCCCAAACCCTAGCCCACCCCCGACTCACCCCCCCCCTCGATCTCCTCTCTCCCACTCCCCCCCATCCAGGAGGGATCAGGCGCGGCCCGCCTCCCCGACGCCGCAACGCCGCCGCCGTCTTCGCCGTCGCCGGACCCCGCCACCGCCGTCGCCGAACGCCTCCTCGTCCTCCTCCCCGTCGGCTCCATCGAGCCTCGACACCCCTGCCTCGCCTCCCCCCTCGTGAGCACCCCCCCCCGGCCTCCGCTGCCGCCCTCCCCTCTCCCTTCGACGCCGTTCGCCGGGGCTGCGCGCCGGAGCCTCGTTCCGGGCCGCGCTCACCGCGCCCCTCTCCCTATCGCTCGCGCCCGAGGCCGCCTCGCCGCTGCTTCACCCCGCCCCGCCTCGCCTGTGGCCCGCGCCGCCGCTCGCCGTTCGACGGGCCACCGCGCCCAGCCGCCCTTGCCCCGCCCGCGCTCGCCTCCAGCCCGCGCGCGGCCCCGCGCACGCCGGCGCTCGTCGCTGCCTCGCCCACTTGCCGCACCCGTGCGCCCGTATGCACACCGGACATGTCCGGTGCCCGAACGGGCACAGCCCGGACATGTCCGGCTGTGCCACTGACCAGTGGGCTAGCCCCTGTTAAAACGAAAATAAAAAAATATAGATTTAATAAAATCAATAATTAGTAATTAATTAGTTAATTAATTAAGTTAATTAACTCTAATTAAGTTAATCTAAATAATTAGTTAGTTTAATTAAACAGTAATTAAATTAACTAAACCCTAATTAAACTAAACTAACACTGACAGGTGGGACCCACACGTCAGTTTGAATAGATCAACTCCACTGTTGACTGCTGACATCATGCTGACGTCACCATACACTGTTTCGGATAATGTTGAATTTAAATAAATAATTAAATTCCAGAAAATCAATAAAACTTTGAAAAATCATATAAAATAATCCGTAGCTCAGATCGAAAAACTTTGTACATGAAAGTTGCTCAGAATTTCGAGGCAAATCCGAATACGTGGCCCGTTCATCTGTCAGATGCTCCTAGCTACCTGGACATGGAACTTTTAGACTGATTTTGATAAATGAATAGTGCCCAACTTTAATTAAATAAATCCGATTAAATCCCTAAATTAACTAAAGCATTTAGTTAGGCAGTAGAACACCTCTGCACATCTTTTAGACGTGTCTTGCTTATGGTTTGCTTCTTTGCCGTGAATTTATTGTTTCTTCCCCCCTCCTTCTCTCTCGATAGACGACGAGCCCGACGCCGTTGCAGCTGTCTACGACTACGCTCTAGACGAGCAGCCCGTTGACGACCCCTCCTTCTTGCCAGAGCAACCAGGCAAGCCCCTCCCCTTGAGCATACCGATATCGCCTATTCTTTCTCTCTCATGCTTGCATTAGAAATGCTGCTGCTACTGTTTTACCTATTCTGATGCATAGCCTGTTTATTGTAACTTGCAAATTGAAACCTTACCTGCTTACCCTAAACTGTATAGTATAGGCTGGGTAGAGACCTATCAGTGACCCCACTTGTCCCGACTGCCCTGCTGGATTATCAGAAGACCCGATCAACGGGATCGAAGACCAGGCCCCGGCACCGCACATCACCCCCCTTAGTTGTAACGACACTGCAGCGTTACTATCGAGTGCCGAGGGTGATACCTCGTGTAGCACTTCTGATGTTAACTCTGTAGAGTAGCTAATCGGTCGTGGTCAGCGAGGGTGATTCCTCCTTCACCACTTCCGATAACGACACCGTCGTACAACACCTCAAGTGTGAACCCAGCGAGGGTGATTCCTAAGAGTTCACCTTGACGGATACATCGAGTAGGAATCCAACGAGGGTGATACCTCGGATTCCCCTGATGTTATGGACACATGGATACTTGGATTGTACTATTGTTACTCAGAAAGGCGGGTCGACCCCGAGGGGTACCCGCGTGTGATGTGAAGACGGGTTGCCTGGATGGTGCCCGAGTGATGAATACGAGGCGTGGCCAGGCATTCTCGGCCCTTGCCGCAAGTCCTCGAGACGGGGCGACGGGGTCACATCGATCGTGAGTCTCTGCTCGTTACCGCACTACCAACACACTACGATTTGGATATTTGATCTGAGTGGGCCTCTGGCCCGATAGCACTAACCTTCACGCGGGAAAAGTTATGGGCACTCCGCATCATGGCATCAGCCGAAAGTTCTGTCAGACGTCCAATTCAGCATTGTGGCATGGTCGAATCGTACCGACCATCCGAGGCTGTGACGCCCCCGATTCAATCGTACACTAATCATGCACGCAAACGTGTACGATCAAGATCAGGGACTCACGGGAAGATATCACAACACAACTCTAAAACATAAATAAGTCATACAAGCATCATAATACAAGCCAGGGGCCACGAGGGCTCGAATACAAATGCTCGATCATAGACGAGTCAGCGGAAGCAACAATATCTGAGTACAGACATAGGTTAAACAAGGTGCCATAAGATGGCTAGCACAAACAGGGATACAACAGATCGAACAGGCGCAGGGCCTCCTGCCTGGGATCCTCCTAACTACTCCTGGTTGTCGGCGTCCTGGACGTAGTAGTAGGCTCCGCCCTGGTGGTAGTAGTCGTCGAAGGTGGCGTCTGGTTCCTGGGCTCCAGCATCTGGTTGCGACAACCAGCAAGAAGGGAAAGGGGGAAAGGAGGGGGAAAGCAACCGTGAGTACTCATCCAAAGTACTCGCAAGCAAGGATCTATACTACATATGCATGGTATATGTGTAAAGAGGCAATATTGGTGGACTGAACTGCAGAATGCCAGAATAAGAGGGGGATAGCTAGTCCTGTCGAAGACTACGCTTCTGGCAGCCTCCATCTTGAAGCAATAGAAGAGAGTAGTTGGAAGTTAACCAAGCAACAACGTATAGCATAATCCTACCCGTCGATCCTCTCGTCGCCACCATGCGAGAGAGCGACCATCGGGTTATAACTGTCACTTGTAAGGGTGTGTTTTATTAAGTATCCATTTCTAGTTGTCATGAGGTCGGAATACAACTCCGGGTCGTCCTTTTACCGAGGGACACGGCTATTCGAATAGATAAACTTCCCTGCAGGGGTGCACCACATATTCCCCAACACGCTCGATCCCCTTTGGCCGGACACACTTTCCTGGGTCATGCCCGGCCTCGGAAGATCCACACGTCGCAGCCCCACCTAGGCTCAACAGAGAGGTCAGCACGCCGGACTAATCCTAGGCACTCTGGGGTCTGGGCCCATCGCCCAGTGCGCTCCTGCACGTTGCGTACGCGGCCGCGAGCAGACCTAGCAACCCACACGATCACGGCGGTTACGTTATCGCGGTCCAACACGGCGCGCGCCGCTCAGTCGCTGATGTCAAGAAGGCTTCAGCTGATACCACGACGCCGGGATACCCATAACTACTCCCGCGTAGTTGGTTAGTGCGTATAGGCCAGTGGCCAGACTCAGATCAAATATCCAATCTCGTTAAACGTGTTATTATGAGATCACCGCGGACGACGACCAGGGCCAGGCCCACCTCTCTCCTAGGTGGTCACAACCTGCCCTGCCGCTCCACAACAAAGAGTCACTTAGGGGGCCGTCGAGGAGGCCAATCCTTTCAGCCCCCATTCGTGAATCACCTACGGGTGCTCCTCGAGCCGACCCGACTTTAGTATCCATCTGATGTCACATGTAATAAGTAGTATACATATCCGCAATCGCCACCCGTGGCGAGCACGGCCCAATAATGTAGCATAGCAGACAGACGAGAATGTAGGGCCACTGATGACAAACTAGCATCCTACACTAGGCATTTAGGATTGCAGGTAAGGTATCAACAACAGTAGCAACAATGACAGGCTATGCAGCAGAATAGGATTAACCGAAAGCAGTAACAGGCTACACTACTCTAATGCAAGCAGTATAGAGAAGAATAGGCGATATCTGGTGATCAAGGGGGGGGCTTGCCTGGTTGCTCTGGCAAGTAGGGGTCGTCAACAACGTAGTCGGTCGGGGCACCAGCAGCTGCGTCGGTCTCGTAGTCTACCGAAGAGAAGAGGGGGAAGAAACAGTAAACACACGGCAATGATGCAACAGGGATGCATGACATGTCTAAACGCAGGGCCAGGGTGATATACAGCCTAACTAAGCGATTTAGTTAATTTAGGAATTTATTCGGATTTATTTAATTAGGGTTGGACACTATTCATTTATCGAAATCGGTCTAATTGTTCAACGTTCTCATAGTTGTGGGCGTCTGACGGGAATACAGAGGGCGTATCCGGGTTCGTATCGTCGTTCTGAGCAAGTTTCATGTATAAAATATTTTCATCGGAGTTACGGTTTATTTAATATGATTTTCTAAAGTTTTTATTAATTTCTGAAATTTAATTAATTATTTAATTCAACATTATCCGAAACAGTGATTGATGACGTCAGCATGACATCATGCTGACGTCAGCGGTTAATTAAGTTAATTACTAATTACTGTTTAATTAACACTAATTAGTTAATTAGATTAACCTAATCAGGATTAATTAACTAATTAATTAACTAATTAATTTATCTAATTAATTATTTATTTATTTTTATTTTGCTTTTATTTTATTTTCTTAAAATCGTTTCTGGGCCGTGGGCCCGTTCGGTCAGTGGCTCAGGGGCATTAGGCCCCACCTGTCTGTGGCCCGAATGGCCACACGGGCGCGGGCGGGCGCGCGGGCGCGGCCAGGCACGCGTGGGCGCGCGCGCACGCACTGGCCGAGGCCAGGGTGCGGTGGCCGGCCGGGGGTGGTGGCGAGGGCCAGAGGCCGGAGCGGGGCGCGCCGGCCGTGGCCGGTGGAGAGGCGGCCGCGGGGAGGAGCGCTGGGGGCCGGCGCCGGCGTGCGGCGTGCGGGCGGGCGGCGTGCGCGGTGAGCGTGGATGCGGGGCGGCGCGCGTGCGCGTGCACGGGGCAGGGGAGGGGGAGGCCTGGGGCCTCACCGAGATTTGCAGGGACGGGGCAGCGGGCTCGAGCTCGCGGAGGGGGGGTCGGCGACGGGGTCGAGGCGGGGCGTCGGCGTCGAGCGCGAGGAGGGGCTCGGGGTGGAGGCCGAAGACGACGGGTCGACGGGGAGGCCGGCGTCGGTGGAGTCCGGCGAGGCGGCGAGGTCCAAGGGCGACGGCGGTCCGCGACGGCGTCGAAGACGAGGCGGAGACGGGGCGCGGTCGGGCGCGTCGGGGCGAGCGCGCTGGGCTCGGGCCGGAGCGAGGGCACGTCGGGGACGAGGTCGTCGGCGGGGAGGGAGAGGCGGTGCCGGACGGCGCCGGAGGGGAAGCAGACCGGCGGGGGGGGGAGCGCTCCGGCGAGGTGGCGTCCCACGGCGACGGGCGACGTCGGCGGCGTCGGCCCGATCCAGTTTCTGGATCGGGAGGGGGGAGGAGTGAGCGAGGGGGTGTCGGTGGGAGTGGATAGGGTTGGGGGTGAGTGGATAGGGGAGTGGGGTGGGCCGCAGCTGGGGCCGCCTGTGCTAGCTGGGCCATTCGGCCCAGGGAGAGGAGGGGGGTCTTTCCTTTTCTGTTTCTTTTTCCTTTTCTTTATTCTCCTTTCTCAATCTAGTAAATAGCTAGGCCTCAAAATGGTTTTTGTAAAAAGTGTGACCTATTTCATAAATACCAGTGCATTATTCCTTAACACCTAAAATTAGTTTGGACAAAACATAATTCCATATTTATTTCAGATTTAATAAATGGTTATTAAATATTATCTTTATCCACTGTTTGAGGTTGTTCGAGTCACTTATCCAATTCCAATGATGTTGGTTTCAATTTTAGAATAGCCTCTGGAATATTTGTTATTTATCTGACATTTTAGTTTCTATGTTGGACAACTTTTATATTCCACTTTCATTTAAATTTGAATTTGACTTAGGAGTTGAAATGCAATACGATGCTAATGATGATTATGCACTATTAATCATGATGACATGGCCTCATCAAAAGGGTGATCACTGTAGCTTAATACAGGGGGTGTTACAGAGGCGGTGCTGGTATCCACCCTGCACACAACGACCCGGAGTGCACAGGGCGATGGCCCAAGACCCCTGGGCGCTTAGGTTGTAGACCGGCGGGGACCTCTCTGCTGAGCTCTAGGTAGGGTTCCGGTGTGTCGTTTGGCCAAGGCCGGGCATGACCCGGAAAAGTGTGTCCGGCCGGAGTTAAGCGAGCGTGGTGGGTAAGTTGGTGCACCCCTGCAGGGAAGAACTAATCTATGCATAGCCGGATCCTCGGTAATGAACACTCGGAGTTGTATCCCGATCGATACAACTAGAATTGGATACTACGGCTCTGGGATTGCTTCTCGCAGGGAGTCGAGACGGGATCTCAGGACGAGGTTGATGACTATATGGCTCTGGGATTGCTTTCTCGCAGGGAGTCGAGAAAGGATCTCTGGGTGAGGTTGAGACTTAATGATACTACTACTTTATATTGTACTAATCTACACTCTTCTAATGCTGCAAGACTGTTGAAGATCCTAGTCTTCGATAGGACTAGGCTTTCCCCTCTATTCTGGCACTTCTGCAGCCCAGTCCACATATACAGCCTCTCTTTGATAATGTTGCATATGTAGTGTAGATCCTTGCTTGTTGAGTACTTCGGATGAGTACTCACGGTTGCTTTGCTTTCTTTTCCCCCATATCCGTTTGATGCGACCAGATGATGGAGCCCCTGAGACAGCTGCCCCCGCCGATGATCGCTACTACTTCTACCCCGACGGTGGATACTACTACGAGTTGGCCGACGACCAGGAGTAGGATCGGAGGGTCCCAGGCAGGAGGCCTGCGCCTTTCGATTGTAGTGTTTTCTTTTGCCCCGCCTTCTAAGGGCTTATCTGTGTTTTCTTTTATATCTGTACTCAGAAATCTGATGCTTCCGCTGACGCTTGTACGCAAGCTTATGTATTTGAGCCCTCAAGGCCCCTGGCTTGTAATATAAAGCTTGTATGACTTTATTTATGTTCTAGAGTTGTGTTGTGATATCTTCCCGTGAGTCCTTAGGCTTGATAGTGTGCATTTGCGTGTATGATTAGTGCACGATTGAGCCGGGGGCGTCACACCGGCACCCTGCTGGAGGGGGGAATCATCACCGGAGGCCATCTTCATCATCCCGGCGGCCACCATGACGAGGAGGGAGTAGTTCACCCTCGGGGATGAGGGTATGTACCAGTAGCTATGTGTTTGATCTCTCTCTCTCTCGTGTTCTTGATTTGGCACGATCTTGATGTACCGCGAGCTTTGTTAATATACTTGGATCTTATGGTGTTCTTCCCCCTCTACCTTCTTTTGATGAATTGAGTCTTGCTCTTTGAGGTTTCGTTATGTTGGATTGTGCATTGGATTTGAGAACACTTGATGTATGCCTTGCGATGGGATATCTGTGGTGACAATGGGATGTTCTATTGATTCACTTGATGTATGTTTTAGCACTCAACTCGTGGATTCCTGAGGTGACATTGGGGTAATCTATGCATAGGGGTTGATGCACATTTTCGTCCTACGTTCTCTGATAGAAACTTTGGAGTGATTCTTTGTTGCACGTTGAGGGATTGCCATATGATTTAATTATGTTATCATTGTTGAGAGACTTTGACTAGTGAAAGTATGAACCCTAGGCCTTGTTTTCAAGCATTGCAATACCATTTTTTCTCACTTTTGTTACTAGTTACCTTGCTGTTTTTATATTTTCAGATTACAAAAACCTATATCTACCATCCATATTACACTTGTATCACCATCTCTTTGCCGAACTAGTGCACCTATTCAATTTACCATTATATTGGGTGTATTGGGGACACAAGAGACTCTTTGTTATTTGGTTGCAGGGTTGTTTGAGAGAGACCATCTTCATCCTATGCCTCCCACGGATTGATAAACCTTAGGTCATCCACTTGAGGGAAAATTGCTACTTTCCTACAAAATTCTACGCTTGGAGGCCCAACACGAGTCTACAAGAATAAGGTTGCGTAGTAGACATCAAGCTCTTTTCTGGCGCCGTTGCCGGGGAGGTAAGTGCTTGAAGGTATATCTTTAGATCTTGCAATTGAATCTTTTAGTTTCTTGTTTTATCACTAGTTTAGTTTAGTCTATAAAAGAATAATACAAAACATGGAATTGAGGTTGCCTCATATGCTTCATCTTTTTAATGTCTTTCGTGAAAATGATGGAAAGGAAAATTGTGCCAAAGTGTTAGAAGAAGAAGTTAATAAAATGTTTGGCACTAAATCTTTGAATGATAAACATGATTGCAATGTTGTTAGTGTGCTTGCTATGAATATTCATGATATCAATGATGATTGCACTAGTCATGATAAAAATGTTTCTTATAAGCATGACAATTTTTGTGGAGTGCATAGAGTTTGTGAAGACATGCCTTATAGGGATGATAGATTTTTTAAGAAGCATAAACATGATGAAACCAATCGGTGGCTTAAGGTGATAGATAAATTTGCTACAAAATTATGCTCTCTTCATCCCATTACTTGTGAACTTTGCAACAGAGTTGGTCATCTTAATTTCCAATGCACACTTTTTCATGATCGAATCATGGCTAAAAATAGCAATAACTTGATCACCCTTGAACTTTATAATGAACTTTATTTATTTTTGGGGTGTGAAGAATTGTCACATAAAAATAGTTGGTTTGAAGCATTCATATTCACCGACCATGTTGAAACTACTCTTAAAGAAATATATATGTTTTGCATGGTAAATTGCAATGAAAATGCTTATATTACCAACTATAGAAAGATGGGAAAACCAATAGAATATAAAAGAAATACTAATGAAAGGGCAAAGCTCTCCACTTTCCCTCCTATTGTCTCTCATGATGAAACAGGTTATGAGAATGAGCTTCCTATGCAACCAATCTCATCAATAAGGAGCTCCAAAAAGTTGATTAAACCCACACATGATGCAGAGAAGAAAAAGAAAAGACGAAGAAGCAAAGTAAAAAGGTATCCCTCCCAAATGATGTTGCTACTATTATTGTTATGCCTCATGAGAATGAATCAAAAATAAATGTGGAAGATGATATACTTGATGATGATATTGATTCTTTGTCTTATGGTACAAAATCCGAAGAAACTATTGAGGATGATTTTGTTATGCCTATTACTCGTTGTGATGATTATGATTGGAAAAATAATGATACTTCTTATAATCTTGAAAATCTTTTTGGCACCAACTTAGAAAATTGTGATGATAATAATTGCTATACTATTGGTGCTATTCATACTATTAATGATGAGAGGGATTATGCTTATGATATGCAAAGGCACAAGCTTGGGGATGCTATGTTTGATGAGAATGACATGTTTGAGAATTTATTTGCTGCAATTAATGTTTGTCCCAAGCTTGGGGATGCTATGCTTGATGAAGATGATATTTTTAGTCCCCCAAGTTTTGATGTGCAAATTTATTATGATGATAGCATGCCTCCTATTTATGATGATTGCAATATTTATGAAAGTGGGTTTGGAAGAGTGTCAACTTTAGATAATAATTATCCCACTATTTTGGAGGGTGTTGAATCTTATTATAATGATAAAAGTGGATTTGGAGAGGTCATGACTTTATTTAGTAATGATTCCACTATCTTGGAAGAGGTTTCAATTGATTATGATGAGAACAAAGTTGCTACTTATGATGATTATTGTGATGACACTTATGTTATAAAAAAGTAGTGATGATTATATTTATAAAACTTGTCATAATTATGATTACCCTTTTTTTGAACATTACTCTTTTAATGTGGAAACAATTTATAGTATTCGAGTTTCTTATGATACTCCCACTATTCCGAATGAGGAGAATTTTGCTTATGTGGAGAGTAATAAAATTTCTATGCTTGTGGATCATGAAAAGATTGCTTTATGTGATAGTTATATTGTTGAATTCATTCAAGATGTTACTGAAAATTACTATGATGGGTGAAAGTATCGAGAAGAGGGGTCTAGAGGGGGGGTGATTAGATCCTTAACAAGTAAAAGTGGCAATATTTAAGTTGTTCAAGTTAAGGTGGAGTTTTAGCACAAGTTTAAGCATTCACAATACATTTCAAGCAAGCATGGTAAGAGTATATGCAGCGGAAAGAGTAAAGCATGCTAATTGCAAGAAAGTAAAGGGATGGGATTGGAGTGTGCAAACGCAATGAAGACACGGAGATTTTTGGCATGGTTCTGATAGGTGGTGCTATCGTACATCCATGTTGATGGAGACTTCAACCCACGAAGGGTAACGGTTGCGCGAGTCCACGAAGGGCTCCACCCACGAAGAAGCAACCTTGTCTATCCCACCATGGCCATCGCCCATGAAGGACTTGCCTCACTCGGGTAGATCTTCATGAAGTAGGCGATCTCCTTGCCCTTACAAACTTCTTGGTTCAACTCCACAATCTTGTCGGAGGCTCCCAAGCGACACCTAACCAATCTAGGAGACACCACTCTCCAAAAGGTAATAGATGGTGTGTTGATGATGAACTCCTTGCTCTTGTGCTTCAAATGATAGTCTCCCCAACACTCAACTCTCTCTCACAGATTTGGATATGGTGGAAAGATGATTTGAGTGGAAAGCAACTTGGGGAAGGCTAGAAATCAAGATTCTTGTGGTAGGATTGGTATATCTTGATCTCAACACATGAGTAGGTGGTTCTCTCTCAGGAAATGTATGGTGGAAGTGTAGGCATGTTCTGATGGCTCTCTCACATATGGAGAAGGGGGTGGAGGGGTATATATAGCCTCCACACAAAATCCAACCGTTACACATATTTGACCCAACTCGGTGAGACCGAATAGATGAACTCGGTGAGACCGATTTAGTTCAAAATGTGAACGTTAGGAATCTCGGTGGGACCTATTGGAACAACTCGGTGGGACCGATGTGCTAGGGCTAAGGGCAAACATCAACTTGGTGGCACTGATTGCATCAACTCGGTAAGACCGAAGTGAAGCAATAAGGCAACAGAGAAGATGTCGAGCCAACTCGGTGTGAACGATCGCAATTTCGGTGAGACCGAAACAATTGCAACAAGCAACAGAGAGTTTGCAAGGCCATCTCAGTGAGACCGAGATCCATATCAGTGTGACCAAACTGTTAGGGTTTCTGGCGGTGGCTATGTCATATGAACTCGGTGGCTCCGGATAGGATGATTCGGTGGGGCCGAGTTGGAGTTTGGGATTTGACATATTTGGAATGAGAACATGGTTGAGGGCTTTGGAGCAATATCACTAAGCACTTTGAGCAAGCAAGCCATTAAGCAACACCTCATCCCCTTTTAATAGTATTGGCTTTCCTATGGATTCAATGTGATCTTGGATCACTAAAATATAAATGAAGAGTCTTGAGCTTTTGCCAATATGTGTCCTTAGCATTTTGAAGGGGTTCCACATCCTCTTGTCCTTTCCACGCCATTGTTGAACTTGTATGAAATACACTAGATAAAAGCATTAGTCCAACAAGAGATATGTTGACATTAATTACCAAAATCACCCAGGGAGCACTTGTGCTTTCAATCTCCCCCTTTTTGGTAATTGATGACAGCATACATCAAAGCTTTAGATAAATGATATGAAGAGTGACAAGTAAAGCTTTGGAAGGACATGTAACATGCATAAACTCCCCCTACATGTATGCAATCATGTGAAGATAGAATATACTAACATGTGAATGCATAAGCATGACAGAGCAAGTAGAGAGTTACATGTATCTTGGCTATATGCATCAGAGCAAATGATATGATTAGGAAATGTACCTCAATGTTTATGAATCCCTCTTGCAAACAATATGTACATCAGCAAGAGATCATCATGCACATGAGTGTTATGCATATACTTACCTTGTGGTCTTGAGCTGGCTTTGGAAAGAGTGGACTTGAGAAAACAGGGTTAGATAACACAAGATCACTCTAAGTAAAGCAGTTTTAGAGAACCAAAAGAGTACCAAGACTGGGATGACATGTAAAGGGTGAGTATTGAGTACTCCATATAGATATTGACATGTCCCCAAAGATTTAAAGATGTGCAATGAATTCCAAAGATTTTTCTCCCCTTAGACAAGAACTCTTTCTCCCCCTGAATCTGATATTGGATAATGGGAGAAGATAGGGTGAGATAAAATCAGAGCAAGATAGGGTAATATCAACCAAAGTTAGAGCAACAATAATTTTCAATAGCAATAGCTAAGATCAAACATATTGACATGTCTTTCCCCTCTTAAAGACATGTGACTTCTCTCCTCTTTGAAAACAAGCATCTGTAGAAGAGCTTAGATATGATCATTTAATAAGCTTTGATGTGCTCTCTCTCCCCCTTTGACATCAATTTCCTAGAAGGGCACTTCTGGATTATGAGCCAAATAGGTGTGGTCCTTGAGAGTCACTACAAAGCAACAGGTAGTTTATGATGCTGATAGAGAGAAGAATCATTGAGTGGAGCTGAAGAAAATAGGCAATAAGAAATGGCAAAATATTTTCTCAGGGTTGAAATCGGTGATGCCGATTCGTTTTCCGTCGGTGACGCCGAAATAACGGAGTCACAGAAGGTCCTGATCGGTGAGAACGAATCAGTCCATTTTGGTTGTACCGATGAAATTTTTACAAGTAGACCTTGTATTTCGGTCGAGCCGATGGGTTTGAATCGGAGGGACCGAGTTCAACACAGAGTAAAGATTTTATCAACTCAGCTCACTTGGCAATCAACTCAGCTCACTTGGCAAATGAAATCTCACAAGGATTTGCAAGGAATTAATAGGAAGATTTGCAATGAATTTACAATAGTATCACAGATAAAAAGAGAAAAACTAGAAAGGGTCGGCGACAAAGTCACCTATGTTAGAGTATATTGACTTAGGAGTCAAGTGAGATCACTTGATCATAGGTCATACTCATCGTTTAAGCTCAAAATGGGGTTACCATTTTTCGTTTAAGCATTTTGATGTATGCACACCTTGTTGAGTTGCTTTAGCTCATGACTTGGAGTAAAGCTTCTCTAAGGTGGGATTACATACCTTGGGTTGTGATGTTGGTCTTGATCATGTAGTTGAACTTGTGTTGGATGCTCAAGGTTGATGTTGTCCATCAAGAGTTGGGAGCACCCTAGTAGTTTGAGTTCATATTCCTACATGGGTTAGTCTTGCAAGGAAGAGCACTTGTGTATCCAGAATGACAATCATGAAACTTGATACCAATTGAAATTTGATATATTGAAATAGTCAAAGGATATGTTGAGTGAGTTCATGCTTCCTTGAATTCAACAACCATATCATAGGGACTTGATGATGTAGAGATTGCTCAAAATGAGAGTGACTTGCAACCTCATAGATTTGGGTTCATCCAAGTACCTACAAGGGTTAGATAACATGCAAGGGTACAAGTATAGATCCGAGACATATGATCATCATCATAAGAGAAATATCAAGGATTAGTCAAAAAGGCTCATGCCTTGCATGTATCCAAGCAGAGTTTCTACTCCAAGTTTGAGCCATCAATGATGTTCAATTCACCTCTCAAATGGAAAAATACTTTCTCATCAAGCGGTTTGGTGAATATATCCGCCAATTGCTTATCGGTACGAACATGCTTAAGATTGATGTCTCCTTTAGCAACATGATCTCGAATGAAATGATGACGAACTTCAATATGCTTAGTTCGAGAATGTTGCACGGGATTATGAGCAATCTTAATAGCACTTTTTCATTGTCACAAAGCAATGGAACATGTTTCACATGTATCCCATAATCTTTAAGAGTTTGGGTCATCCAAAGTAATTGAGCACAACATGATCCGGCGGCAATGTATTCCGCTTCGGCAGTGGATAAGGATACTGAGTTTTGTTTCTTAGAGGACTAAGATACAAGGGATCTACCAAGAAATTGACAAGTACCCGAAGTGGACTTTATATCAACCTTGTCATCGGCCTAGTCCGAATCGGAGTAGCCAACAAGATCACAAGATGACCTCTTAGGATACCAAATGCCAAAGTTTGGTGTATGAATTAAGTATCTCACTATCCTTTTCATGGCCTTAAGATGACATTCTTTAGGGGCCGCTTGATATCGTGCACACATGCACACACTTAGCATAATATCAGGACGGGAGGCACATAGATATAACAATGAACCAATCATAGAGCGGTAAACCTTTTGGTCAACCGGTTTGCCATCATTAGTCAAGTCAAGATGTCCACTAGTAGGCATGGTGTCACGGGAAACCACGGCCACCTATGGGGCCAAGGGTCCCTTGCTGGTTCGGCAGGGGGGATGTTGCATTGCACAAAGAGCAGAAGAACGTGGGGCAGCACGGCGGAGATCACACAGGCAATTTTACCCACGTTCGGGCCGCCGCGAGGCGTAAAACCCTACTCCTGCTTTGGTGGATTCATGGTGGAAAAGTGGTGATGGAGCGTAGTACACTTGCCCGGCAGGCTCGCCTTAGGAGAGGCAGTGGCTACGCGCGTATGAGTGCGTGGGTGTTCAAGTTTCCAACCCTTTCTACGGTTGCCATGGGCCTCCTTTTATAGATCAAGGGGTCACCACAATGGCAAAACAGTCATTATGCACTGATAAGATAGCAAACAGTGCTATCATACCTAATCTGCAGGCTGACAGGGCGCATTAAATGCATCGCTCAACATCACATCGTTGCTTGCCCGGCAGGCCTTGCCGGGCTTGTCTTGCCAGCTCCATGCCTGCTTGCTTGACATGTCACAGGACGGGTGTCACCTGTAGGTATTATCTGTGGGAAGAGGCCGCCATGTGGCGAATGGCTGCCACTTACTCACTTTGCGACTTGACACCGCATTGATTATCGACTTGGGTCGTGGTGAGATGGCTTGGTGAGGTGGCTCTATCTTCGCGAGTCCCGGCAGGCCCTGTCGGGACGTCTTGAACGTTTTCTTCTGGGGGAGTCCCTGTCCTTGCCAGGCTCGCCTGCCCGGCAAGGGAGGCTTTTCTTCTGGTGGTATCTTGCTTCTCTGTCTTGGCCTTGGTCCTCTTAATCTGCATGTTGGTTCTTCGAAGACCTTGATCTCTTGTATCTTGGCACGGCCTTGGTGTTGTAATCTTGTTCTTGTGCCTGTGCACAGTCCGGGTAACAGACCCAGGGTTTGTTGCACTGACACATGGGTGTTTTCATACCTTTGCTTTCTTGCATGTTGAACTTCTTGAAAAGATCCTTGGTATACTTTGTTTGAGAAACAAAGGTATCTTCCTTAGTTTGCTTGATTTGCAAACCAAGGAAAAAAATTTGAGTTCACTCATCATAGACATCTCAAACTTCTCTGACATTAGCCTTCCAAACTTTTCACTAAAATGGGGGTTAGTAGATCCAAATATAATATCATCCACATAAATTTGGCATACAAATAATTCTCCATTAACCCTTTTAGTAAAAAGTGTAGAATCAATCTTCCCAATTTCAAAGCCTTTTTCAATAAGGAACTTGGTCAAGCATTTATACATAGGCAGGGGCGCTGAAGAGGCTAGTCTCTTGGAGTCCTCTTAGCTTCTTCATTAGTCTTGATTCTGGGCCAGTTTCCGGTTTTCCCGCGCGCCGTGCGCAATGCTGCGGAAAACTTGGATCGTGGCTTGTGGATTGCCCACGTCCCACGATCACAGGGCGGAAACTGCCATCCCACTTGCTTCCTTCTTCACACGCACCTGCCACGCGTTCTGCATGCATTGGTCGTGGTAGGTGGTGGATGCGGAGAGCGCGGGAACGAGTGCCATGGTTGAGAACCAGGCGTCGATGGTTGGGGCAGAGGGTCGGCCTTGATTCTTTGGGCCACAGAAGGTGCAGGGAGGCTGCATTGGGGGAATGGGGTGGCCATTTCCTGCGCAAGAGGCTAGCCCCCTTCTCTGTCCTTCTATAAAAGGGGGCAAGAGCAGTGCTTTTTCATTCACACCTCTTCTCCCGTCCTGCTATATTTTTTCACTCACCATGGTGAGAGGACGAGGGCGCAGCGGTACTCCAGCAGCGGCGATGAGGGATTCTACTCGACAGCGCATCCCCCCTCCTCCTGATCCCGTGATAGCGGAGCCCACCGCGAGAGGAGGAGGGAGGGGGCGAGGCCGAGGTCGCCGCGGCGCTCGAGGAAGAGGAGGACAGGGCGATGTCTTGGCCGTGCCCCCGCCGGCGGCCCTTCCTCCAATGGATGGCCATGTCGGGGATCCGCCTCGAGAGTTCATCATCAGGCTATACAAACCCCCATGCGGCCATCTTCGCCTCCCTACTCCATTCGCACGGGAAATGGAGCTCGAATAGCCACGCGCTCTGAGGTTGCACATGAGGGGCTGTGGGAACGGAGGCATGTGGGTTGATGTCGACTTCCCTGCTCCTCATGTGATGTACCTTTGCCGTGGTTGGAAGACCTTTGCTCGTGCCCACGGCTTTTCGGAGGGGCACGTTCTCCAGTTCAAATTAATGGAGAGCGGCCTGCTCTCTGTCAAGATCTTCGGGCGCTCAGGAGCTCGCTTAGGGTGATGCGCGGAGTGCTCGACTGATGACGAAAGCTCCTCCTCGAGCGAAAGCGACAAGGAGGACAGTGACGGCGATGATGACGACAGCGCGCGGGAGGGCGACGACTCTGACTCTGGCTGAGCGTCGCCCGCACAATCTTCATCAGGTGGCAGCACCATCATCTGCATCTGCCTCTCCTTCCCGGCAAGGTGATTTGCCAGGGAGTTGGATGCAGGAGTGGGGATGGTGCCGCCCGGCTTCCTCCAGCAGTCTTCTAGCTGGACCCCGGCAGGCTTCCTCTCGGACTGCAGCTCTGTTAGCCCTGCCGTGTCCTGCTGACCTTGGTGGTGGCGGTTGACGGGTCGCCTCAATCGTGCTCTCCATCGACGCGTTCCCCGGTGCTCTCCCGTCCCCGTCAGGCTACCTCTCCTGGAGCCCGATGGGAACGGGATGGGCTTCTGCCCAGGCACTCCTTTTGCTCCTCTCGCCTTCAACTGCCATGCCTAGGAGGAGAGGGACAAGAAAGAGCATCACGGGGCACTTATCTTTTTTCAATCTTAAACTTGCTGGCACTTGCCAAATTTTAGTTTAAATAATGTAATCTCTTGAGTCCATGTCTGTGTTCTGTAAGGTTTGTACTTGTATGAGCAGCATATCAATGAAAAAGACGAACCTTGCCGAGAACTCGTGCATGTATATGTCCATGCAGAGGTGAAATGCCTCTTTATTTAAAATAAACGAGTTTTCCTCGGCAGGCTATCCTGCCGGTACCCTTTTTTCGTTGCCGGGGAACTGAGCCTACCGGGCAAGGAATAGAGGGACCAGCCCCCCGCCAACTTCTTTTCATCAAAGGCCAGAACGACCATCCTGGCCAAAGCAACGTTCGAGCCAAGGATGGGAGCACCTAAGTTTCGAAGAGTGGCGGGGTTTTCTTATGCACAAGTTTTAGCTTACAGAACACTTATGGACAAGAGGTAGAACTTATCTGTTTGGCTTGCCGGGGATCACAGCGCTGGTTTATCTCCTCATCTTCTTGCAGAAACCAAGTTCACGGAAGGAACCTGCAGCTTTTTGCAGATGAGAATGATGCAGGATGCGGTCCTATCTATATGCATATGCAAATGCTCATGAAATTCTTATGCATGCATGCAACTTGGTCGGGGGCCCCCCAGCACTTCGTTTATTTCTCTGGTGCTCAGGGTCATCGCCTGGCTTTGTACAAGGGGTTACATGCAACTGAGGCAAGGCCTGTACAAAAGGGTGGCTGCCGGGCAGGGCCCGACAGCCGCGCCTTACGGGTAGAACTTGCGGAGATGCTCAATATTCCATGAGTTTTGCAATTGAATGCCATCTCCGTTCCCCAGACGGACTGCGCCAGGTCTGGTGACTCGTACTACCCGGTAAGGGCCTTCCCACTTTGGCCTCAACTTGCTTGTACCCTTGGCGGACTGAATGCGCCTAAGGACAAGGTTGCCTTCCTCAAAACACCGGGCATGAACCCTGCGGCTATCATAGCGACGCATGGCTTGCTGATAGCGACTTCGTCGTAGGCAAGCACTCGAGGCGACCCGTAAATGAGTTTCATGGGGATAACTGCTTCTGCCCCATAGACCAAGGAAAAAGGAATCTGCCCGGTAGCTCGATTTGGTGTTATTCTGAGGGACCATAGAACTACCGGCAGCTCATCAATCCACCACCTGCCATGCTTCTGCAGCGTATCAAAGGTTCTTGTTGTGAGTCCCTGCAGCACTTCAGTGTTCGCCCTCTCAGCTTGTTCATTGCTTCTGGGATGTGCGACAGAGGCAAACGAGACCTTGCTTCCGAGGGCATGAACATATTGCATGAAGGCGCGGCTCATGATTTGGGTGCCGTTGTCAGAGATAATCCTTGCCGGGATTCTGAAACGACACACCAAATCTTTCAAGAACTTGATAGCTGATTGAGCAGTCACCTTTCTCACGGCAGCAACTTCCGGCCACTTTGTAAACTTGTCGATAGCAACGAACAAGAATTCAAAGCCCCCGATTGCTTGGGGGAAAGGGCCGAGGATATCAAGCCCCCAGACCGAAAATGGCCATGATAAAGGGATTGTCTGAAGAGCTTGGGCAGGCAGGTGGATTTTCTTGGAATGGAACTGACAGGCTTCACATTTGGTGACTAGCTCAACCGCATCTTGGAGGGCTGTGGGCCAATAGAATCCTTGTCGGAATGTTTTCCAAACTAATGCCCTTGATCCAGTGTGGGAACCGCACATGCCTTTGTGTATCTCAGCCAGCAGTTCCTTACCTTCTTCCCGGCAGGTGCACTTCAATTTCACACCGTTGGGCCTCCTTCTGTACATAGTGTCATCGACAAACTGGTACATACTGGCCCTCTGGGCTACTCTTTCAGCCTCATCTTGGTCATTGGGGAGTTCTCCGGTCTGGAGAAAGTGGACTATGTGCCTTGCCCAAGTTGGAGCCTGGGGCTCGGCAACAAGGACTAGCCGCACCTCCTCAACTGCGGGGGCACATTCCTCATTCGCAGGGACCATGGGTCCGGCTGGAGGGTGCAGTCCGGCAAGTTGCGAGGAGTTGTTTTCGGCAGGGTCCCTTCCAGGAGCGGACGACTCTACCGGGAGAGGCTTACCGGAGTCCATCTTTCTCCTTTTTCGGGCCATTGTTGCTAGGGATACAGAGGGCTGAGTAAGATGGAGAACAAAAGTTCTTGGTTCCATAGGAAGCTTTTGCGCAGCACACTTTGACAGGTGATCAGCTATGCTGTTTTCCGCATGAGGTATGTGCTCTGTTTGCAACCCATCAAAGCGCTCCTCTAATCTTCTCACTTCCTCAATGTATTCCTCCATCAATGGACTTTGGTAATCCTTGTTGACTAGTCTCACCACAAGCTGTGAGTCTCCTTGAATGATCAGTTTCTTGATTCCCAACTCTGCGGCAATCCTGAGCCCGGCAAGGAGCCCTTCATACTCTGCTGTATTGTTGGTTGCCTCTTCCAGGGCAAAATGCATCTAGACGACATACTTCAAGTGTTCCCCGGAGGGAGCGATGAGAAGCACGCCAGCCCCTGCACCTTGTAGGGAAAAGGCACTATCAAAATACATAATCCATTCTTGGGGCGCCTCCTTGCCGGGGATGGCAGTTTCTCGTATTTCCTCGTCAGGGGTTGGCGTCCATTCTGCAATAAACTCTGCCAATGCCCTGCTTTGGATTGTTGATGTGCTCTCAAACTTCAGACCAAAACTGGATAACTCCAAAGCCCACTCCACTATTCTGCCAGTAGCCTCAGGGTTCTGGAGTATCCTTTGCAACGGGAAGCGAGTGACAACCGTGATCTCATGGTCTTGGAAATAGTGGTGCAGTTTCCTTGAGGCCATGATGAGGCCAAAGATCAATTTTTGCACGCCAGAGTACCTCGATCTAGCCCCCTATAATAGGGAGCTGACGAAGTACACTGGGCGATGCACCACTTTTTTCCTTGTCGTGTCCTTGGGGTTGCCCTCGTTGCCGTGCTCATCTCTGTCCTGATTCCTATCTGACTCTGCCAGTCCTTGCTCACTCTCTGTTTCGTCCACTTCCCGTTGTGCCACCAAGGCTGCACTAACCACTTGGATGATTGCTGCCAGGTATAACAGCGACGGCTCTTGAGGGTTGGGAGCAACCAAGGTCGGCACAGAGGATAGGTAGGCCTTCAACTCTTGCAAAGCCGTATCTGCTTCTGGGGTCCACTTCATGGGTCCTGCCTTCTTCAAGATTTTGAAGAACGGCAAGGCGCGCTCGGCAGACTTGGAAATGAATCTGCTTAGCGCGGCAACGCACCTTGTCAAATGCCTCACATCTTTGACTGTCTTTGGTGCTTGGATCTGCTTGATAGCCTGGATCTTATCGGGGTTGGCTTCGATCCCCCGATGGGATACAAAGTACCCGAGCAGCTTGCCGGAGGGAACACCAAATACACATTTCTTCGGTTGAGCTTCAAGTTGATCTTGCGCAAATTGGTAAATGTCTCCTCCAAATCCTGGATAAGGGTTGCTCTGTCCTTGGTCTTGACCACAATATCATCCATATAAGCCTCAATGTTTCTGTGTAGCTGTGGCTCAAAACCAACCTGGACTACCCTTGCAAAAGTAGACCCGGCACTCTTTAATCCGAAAGGCATGCGGATAAAACAGTACGTACCACACGGGGTGATGAACGAGGTCTTCTCTTCGTCTTCCTTGGACATGAAGATTTGATGATACCCAGAATATGCATCCAAAAAGGAGAGCAATCGCAGCCTGAAGTGGAATCCACAATCTGGTCGATGCGCGGCAAGGGAAATGGGTCCTTTGGGCAAGCCTTGTTGAGATCTGTGAAATCTATGCAAAGCCTCCATTTCCCATTAGCCTTCCGGACAACCACTGGATTTGCTAACCATGTTGGATGTATCACTCCTCTGACCAAACCAGCTACCTCAAGTTTCTTGATCTCCTCTGTGATAAACTGCTGCCTTTCCCAGGCCTGCTTCCGGACTTTCTACTTGACAGGTCGGGCATGTGGGCAGATAGCAAGGTGGTGCTCGATTCCCTCCCTGGGAACACCGGGGATATCAGATGGTTGCCAAGCAAACACATCGATATTCGCCCGCAGGAAGGCAACGAGCGCGCTTTCCTATTTGTCATCGAGGGTGGCGCTGATGGTGAAAGTTCCATCAACGCCAGCCAGCCCTGCCGGGACCTTCTTCACTTGTGGAGCAGTAACCTTGGATCTCTTGCTGTTGGAACTCTTCGGCAAGTCATCAACAGGCGCAGCGCACTCCGGAGAGGCGTGCTTCCCGAATTCCTTGCCGGAGCCCTTACTATCCTTCTTCTTCCCTCTGTTCTCCTTGGCGGGGACTGCTGCTGCCGCTACCTATGCCGCAATAGCGTCCCGGTACATCTTGTCCACGCAAATGATTGCGCCTTTCTCATCTGATGGGATGGAAATGACTCCAACTGGCCCTGGCATCTTCACGATGTTGTAGGCATAGTGGGATGCCGCCATCAACTTAGCCAGGGCTAGGCGTCCAAGGTTTCCATTGTACGGTAAGGGGAGGTCGACCACATCAAACACAATCTTTTTAGTCCGGTAGTTCAGACCTCCCCCAAACGTCACAGGCAACGTGATCTTTCCCTTAGGATGACTCCTGCCGGGATTAACTCCTTGAAATGTGCCGGTGACCTTCAACTCATCCTATGCTATCTGAAGCTTGCTGATAACCTTTGGGGAAATTAGATTCAACCCGGCCCCGCTGTCCACCCGCATCTTTGTGACCTTGAGGTTGTGGATTGTTGGAGAGACCAACAATGGCAAACATCCTACCACGGTGGTGCGGTCCACATGATCCTCTTCGTTAAAAATGATGGGCGTGCGTGACCATTTGAGTGGTTTCCGGGCCCCTGGCGCTGGTTCCATGGCATTGACCTCGCACGCCCATCGTTTGAGTTGGCGGTGAGAGGTGTGCAGGGACGCACCCCCGTCAATGCATAGGGCGTTAGTGGCCTTCTAGAACTCCAGCTCACTGGTTTCCTCTTCATCCCCTCCATCACTGTCATCATCGCAGGCTTCCTTCTCTCGATCCCTGGCGGGTTTCCCTTTGTTCCAAAGAGGTCTGCCGGGGCGATTTACTTCACTGCCTCGACCCTTACCGCTGGCAACATTCTGTCCCTTTTCCTTATCACGCTTCTCATACTCTACTCTCTGTCTCTTGACAAGCTGCTCAACCTGATAACACTCTTGAAGGTCGTGGCCCTCAGTCCGATGGATCTTGCAGTATGGCCCACCACCTTTCCCAGCCTTCTCAGCAGCCGCGGCCTCCCGGCAGTCAGAGCACACGGCAGCTTCCTTGCCAGGGGCTTCGGCTTTAACCTTCTTGCCGGTACTAGGGATACCTGACCCTTCAACGGACATTACTGCCTTATCCTTGCGCTTCTTATTGCGCTTCTTGCTCTTCTTCTGACTAGTGGACTTGTCATCATCCTCTGAATCGATATTGATGCAATCCTCCTCTCCGGGCAGCTTTCTTCCCTCCTCCATCCGTGCACACTTATCCACCAAGGTGTAAAGCTCTTTCACAGTCTTGGGCAACCGTACATTCATATTGGAACGAATCCTCTGGTTGCGCACATTGGACTGAAAGGCAGCTATCACAGCTGCTAGATGAATATTTGGGATGTTTCTATGGACTCTGCTGAATCTCTGCAAATACTTCTGGAGAGTCTCTCCTTCTTTCTGCTGGAGAAGCTGCAGATCGCTGGGCCGACCAGGTTCTTGATGGCCGCCAGTGAAGGCGCCAATGAACTCATGGCACAAATCAGCCCATGACGAAATGGAGTTCTCCGGCAGGTGCATCAGCTAAGACCTCACATTGGACTTGAGAGCCAAAGGGAAGTAGTTGGCGAATACCTTCTCATCTCTTCCCCCGGCAGCTTGAACAGCGATGGTGTAGATGCTCAGAAACTCTGTCGGGTTTAGCCTCCCATCATACTTCTCGGGTATCTCTGGCTTGAACGTGCGGACGGATGGCCAACAGACTCGCCGCAGCTCACGAGTAAAGGCAGGGCACCCAACCTCAAAAGGTAGGCACCCGCCAATATCGAGCGCAGGCTCATCGACGTCGGGACCATCGCACCCATTGGTCCAGCGGTGGTCGCTGCGGCGTTGTTCAACAACAACGCGCACGTCGCCCCTCCGTCGGTCCTCCGGGGCACGCTGCCGGCTTGGACACGCTCGAGGGTCAGAAGAGGCCGTCGAGACGCCATCAGGTTCTTGATTCCACTGCGCTTGCGCTGGCTGCCATGGCGGGGATTGTACCGTGGGCGTGGCCCCTTCCGTACGACCAGCAGCACGAGCCGTTGTTGTCGCTTGGGGAGGCCGTGGCAGGCCAGCTCGCTGCGAGCCCCCAGCGTCGGCGAAGCCGAGTAGGCTTTGGATGGTGGCACGCCACTCATCCATCTGCTCGGCCGCCGGTGGAAACCTCAGCAACAGTTGAGCCCGCGCCATGGCCTCTGTATCAGTACTTGGTATGGGTGATGATGACGTAGATTGCACCGTCGCTCGGCTCCTGACGGTGCCAGCAGCGACAGCACCACGTCCCCGCTGTTGCGGGGCGGGCACCTGGATGGCATGGTGGCGCGGTGAAGGCGCTTGAGGGTAAGCGGCTCCACTAGGCACAGCGGCTTGGTCGATTCGTCCCGGGGGAGGTGCATGTACTGCGATCGCTCCCGTGGTGGGGGTGGCCGGAGGGCGGCGATTCGCCCCGGACCAAGCGCCATTGCTGCGGCTGTGCCCGTCGGCGAGGGGAAGGGGTGTGGATGGAGTAGCCCCTTCACCCGTACCTCGTGGAGCGTGGCCATCGGGGTGTTGCTGATGTTGCTCTCCTCCGGTGTCTCCTGCTCCTGCTTCGACCGCAGGGGAAGTGGTGACGGTGCCGCCTGCTCCGACCACATCCCCAGCGGCGCCCACATTCTCGTGCGCCTCCGCGTCCCCCGTAGCATTGGTGGCTGCGGGCGGCAGCGCCTTCGAGGTGGACGAGTGAGCAGCAGCACCTGGTTTCTTCTTGGGCGCCATGGTCGATGGCGCCGCCGAAGACGAGGATGGCGATGAAGATGACGCGCTGCACACGCTTTCAGGTTCGCGCAAGCGATCCCCCTACCTGGCGCACCAAAGATGTCGCGGGAAACCACGGCCACCTATGGGGCCAAGGGCCCCTTGCTGGTTCGGCAGGGGGGATGTCGCGTTGCACAAAGAGCATAAGAACGTGGGGCAGCGCGGTGGAGATCACACAGGCAATTTTACCCAGGTTTGGGCCGCTGCGAGGCGTAAAACCCTACTCCTGCTTTGGTGGATTCATGGTGGAAAAGTGGTGATGGAGCATAGTACACTTGCCCGGCAGGCTCGCCTTAGGAGAGGCAGTGGCTACACGCGTATGAGTGCGTGGGTGTTCAAGTTTCCAACCCTTTCTACGGTTGCCATGGGCCTCCTTTTATAGATCAAGGGGTCACCACAATGGCAAAACAGTCATTATGCACTGATAAGATAGCAAACAGTGCTATCATACCTAATCTGCAGGCTGACAGGGCGCATTAAATGCATCGCTCAACATCACATCGTTGCTTGCCCGGCAGGCCTTGCCGGGCTTGTCTTGCCAGCTCCATGCCTGCTTGCTCGACACGTCACAGGACGGGTGTCACCTGTAGGTATTATCTGTGGGAAGAGGCCGCCATGTGGCGAATGGCTGCCACTTACTCACTTTGCGACTTGACACCGCATTGATTATCGACGTGGGTCGTGGTGAGATGGCTTGGTGAGGTGGCTCTATCTTCGCGAGTCCCGGCAGGCCCTGTCGGGACGTCTTGAACGTTTTCTTTTGGGGGAGTCCCTGTCCTTGCCAGGCTCGCCTGCCCGGCAAGGGAGGCTTTTCTTCTGGTGGTATCTTGCTTCTCTGTCTTGGCCTTGGTCCTCTTAATCTGCATGTTGGTTCTTCGAAGATCTTGATCTCTTGTATCTTGGCACGGCCTTGGTGTTGTAATCTTGTTCTTGTGCCTGTGCACAGTCCGGGTAACAGACCCAGGGTTTGTTGCACTGACACATGGGTGTTTTCATACCTTTGCTTTCTTGCATGTTGAACTTCTTGAAAAGATCCTTGGTATACTTTGTTTGAGAAACAAAGGTATCTTCCTTAGTTTGCTTGATTTGCAAACCAAGGAAAAAATTTGAGTTCACTCATCATAGACATCTCAAACTTCTCTGACATTAGCCTTCCAAACTTTTCACTAAAATGGGGGTTAGTAGATCCAAATATAATATCATCCACATAAATTTGGCATACAAATAATTCTCCATTAACCCTTTTAGTAAAAAGTGTAGAATCAATCTTCCCAATTTCAAAGCCTTTTTCAATAAGGAACTTGGTCAAGCATTTATACCATGCTCTAGGAGCTTGTTTAAGACCATAAAGAGCTTTGTGAAGTTTGTAGACATGATTAGATTTCTTAGGATTTACAAAGCCGGGAGGTTGTTTAGCATAGACTTCCTCCTCAATTTCACCATTAAGAAAAGCACTTTTAATGTCCATTTGGTATAAAGTGATATCATGGTGATTGGCATAAGCAAGTAAGATGCGTATGGACAAAAGTCTAGCAACGGGGGCATATGTCTCACCATAGTCCATACCTTCGACTTGAGTGTAGCCTTGAGCGACGAGACGGGCCTTGTTGCGTACAACTTGTCCATCTTCATCTTGCTTATTCCGAAACACCCATTTGGTTCCAATGACATTGTGCTTGTCGTCCGGTTTTTCAACCAATGTCCACACTTGATTCCTCTCAAAGTTGTGTAGCTCTTAGTGCATAGCATTCACCCAATCTGGATCCTCAAGAGCTTCTTCTACCTTCATAGGTTCAACACTAGAAATGAATGAGTAATGTTCACAAAAATTAGCCAAACGAATTTTAGAGCGAGTGATTCTCCCGGTTTGAATATCATCAAAGATTTTTTCGACGGGATGGTCTCTTGTGACTCTTGCTCTAACTCGTGAGAGCTTTTTGTTCGGGTTGGGGTGGAACATCCTCTTCATTGCCTTCTTCTTCTCCTTCTTCATTATTTTTGGCGTTGTCGTTCTCTTGTGGAGGTGGAGAGGGAGGTCAAGGTGGTTCATCTTGTTGCACTTCCTCATTTCCTCCGTCTTGACGTGTTCCACGTGTGGATGCCTCCAAGTCAACTTGTGGTTCACCTTGATGTGAAGTTGAGGCTTCCACTTGAATGGACGAAGTACTCTCCTTCACCTCCGTTGGGCGAATCTTGCCAATAGACAAATCTTGAATTGCTTCCAAAGGATCTTTATCTCCTACATCAATTGGCAATTGCTCTACTTACGAGTCGTTAGATTCATGAAACTTCACATCTACCGTCTCTTCAACCTTTCGGGTGAAATTGTTGTAGACACGGTAAGTGTGAGAGTTTGAGCCATAACCGAGTAGAAAACCTACATGAGATTTAGGAGCAAATTTCGAGCGACGATGCTTATCAAGAATATAACACTTTGAGCCAAATACTCGAAAGTATCAAACTTGGGGTTTGTTACCGGTGAGAAGCGCGTATGTCGTCTTGCCAAGAAGCTTGTGAAGATATAGTCGATTCGTAGCATGACAAGCTGTCTCAACCGCTTCCACCCAGAAGTGTCTTGGCGTCTTGTATTCGTCAAGCATCGTTCTTGCCATCTCAATAAGTGTCCGGTTCTTCCTCTCAACAACTCCATTTTGTTGAGGCGTGTACGTAGCTGAGAACTCATGTGAAATCCCTTCTTCGTCAAGAAAGGTATCCACGTTGGCGTTCTTGAACTCCGTTCTGTTGTCGCTTCAAACCTTCTTGATCTTCACTTCAAATTGATTTTGGGCCTTCCTAGCGAAGTTCTTGAAGATCTTTTGGACCTGTGATTTATCATCAAGAAAGAATACCCACGTGAATCTTGAAAAATCGTCAACAATTTCCAAACCGAACGAGTTACCACCGAGATTCTTGTAGGCATTGGGACCAAAAAGATCCATGTGAAGTAGCTCAAGCGGTCTTCTCGTGGTCATGATGTTCTTCACGAGATGACTTCCTCCAACCTGTTTTCCTGCATGACAAGCACTGCAAAGTCTATCCTTGTCAAATATGACATCTTTAACACCAAGGATATGATCACCTTTAATAAGCTTATCAAGATTTTGCATGCCCACGTGACCTAACCTTCTATGCCATAATCAACCTTTAGAAGATTTAGCAATTAAGCAAGTACGAGGTTGAGCTCTCTTAGTGAAATCAACAATGTATAGATCACCTCTACGAATACTGGTAAAGACCATATTATGATTATCTCTTCGAAACACTTGGCAATCTACTTCAGTAAATAGAACATTGAAACCGAAGTCAGCTAGCCTAGATACAGAAAGTAAGTTGTAGCCAAGAGATTCAACAAGCATAACGTTTTGGATAGATCTATCATTGGAAATGGCCACCTTACCAAGGACAAGTACCTTACCCTTGGAGTTATCTCCAAAAGTGACATACTTGCATGGACCATCATTCTTAGCAAGCTCACGGAACATGTCCTTATCTCCGGTCATATGATCAATACATCCACTATCGATAATCCACTCCTTTCCTCCGGCCATGTAACCGTGAAGGTTAGCCATAAGAAAAAAGTGTCTCATCGACTCATCAAGATCAAAGTCACTATCACCATCCTCATCATAATATCCATGTTTGACATCATCATGTGAATGGTCATCACCTAGAGAGAGTGATTCATTAGATTTATGACCATGACAATGTGCATGTTTATGAATTCTAATAATTTGCGAGATGATGCCACTAATGACTCCAACATATCCTTTGGCACACATAAGGTCACGGAGCTCAAATAGACAATCATCAAATTTAGGATCACTAGGATCCATCTTATGAAAAGCAATGGACTTTTGAAGAATCTCATCTAGATTTTTCAAGGAATAGTTTGGAAAGCGCTCCACAAGATATTTCCATATAGTATAAGCACATTCAAATGTAGGCAAGCATACAAGCAAATTTCTAGGCAATCCTCTAATGATAAGATCAATAGTTCTAAGATTGCGGGTCATGTCAAGATACTCATCGGGGGTAGGATGCAAAGGATCAATGGGGGCGCACAAGGGCTAGTAGTATACTTGTTCAAATCATATTCATTGAAAATCTCAAGCATCTCATTCTTCCAAGAATTATAGAACTCTCCGTCAAGCATAGGCACTCTACGTCTAATACTCCCGATCATAGACTCGTCCATATTCCTCCAATGGCGATTAAACCAAAGCAATGGAGACCAATGCTCTGATACCAATTGAAAGGATTGAGAAGAGGGGTCTAGAGGGGGGGTGATTAGACCCTTAACAAGTAAAAGTGGCAATATTTAAGTTGTTCAAGTTAAGGTGGAGTTTTAGCACAAGTTTAAGCATTCACAATACATTTAAAGCAAACATGGAAAGAGTATATGCAGCGGAAAGAGTAAAGCATGCTAATTGCAAGAAAGTAAAGGGATGGGATTGGAGTGTGCAAACGCAATGAAGGCACGAAGATTTTTGGCGTGGTTCCGATAGGTGGTGCTATCGTTGTCGGATTCAAGGCTCCGCAGACCCAAGAAAGGTTCAAACTCTAGGGCGTGTGCGAAGGAATCAACCTATCCAGCCAACCAGCTCATCGCCCTACGGCCTAGCTCGATGCACATGAACAAGGAAGAAGATGAACACGACAGTTTACCCAGGTTCGGGCCACCTTGCGGTGTAAGACCCTACTCCTGCTTTGTGGTGGATTGGCCTCATGAGGAGGTTTGTGGATGATCTAGTACAGAGGATGAGCTACCTCGTGAGGGCTCTGAGGGTGAGGGTGGAATGGATCCGATCCGGTCCCTCTCTATGGTGGTGGCTAACCTATACTTATAGTGGCCTCGGTCCTCTTCCCCCAAATCGTAGGAAGGAAGGGATCCCACAGTGGCCAATTTGAAAGGGGACAAGTAGTACATCTTATCCTGACGAAAGGTGGTATTTGCCTGCAAAGCCTCTCGTTGTGACGCAGCAGTGGGCTCGACGATGACATCCGTCCTGCCGTCCTGGCGGTCTTGGTCTTGTAGCACTGGAATAGAAACCTTTGCCAGGCTCCTTGGGAACCCACGCCTGCGCTTGCCTCCTTAGCACCAAAGAGGAAACTGCCTCCTCTGTGTCCGCTGGTGCCCGCCTGGCCTTGGTCGTCATGTCTTGCGTCATCGCAACCTCCTGAGGTTGGGTACCTACATAGAAATCTCCGCTCCTCAGGAGGTAGCCTAGGGAGGCCGCTCCCTCGGGAGGTCTTGGTGTCGTCCGCCTCGCGAGACTTGGCCCCTCGCGAGGGTCTTGTCTTGGTGGTCTTGTAGATGGGTCGTACCAAGCCATTGATGGAGCCACACCGTGGGCCGCAGGCAGGCAAGTCTGGGTACCCTGGTTCCCAGAATGCCGACAATCATACATCCACGTTGATGGAGACTTCAACCCACGAAGGGTAACGATTGCGCGAGTCCACGGAGGGCTCCACCCACGAAGGGTCCACGAAGAAGCAACCTTGTCTATCCCACCATGGCCATCGCCCACGAAGGACTTGCCTCACTCGGGTAGATCTTCACAAAGTAGGCGATCTCCTTTCCCTTACAAACTTCTTGGTTCAACTCCACAATCTTGTCAGAGACTCCCAAGCGACACCTAACCAATCTACGAGACACTCTCCAAAAGGTAATAGATGGTGTGTTGATGATGAACTCCTTGCTCTTGTGCTTCAAATGATAGTCTCCCCAACACTCAACTCTCTCTCACAGATTTGGATATGGTGGAAAGATGATTTGAGTGGAAAGCAACTTGGGGAAGGCTAGAAATCAAGATTCTTGTGGTAGGATTGGTATATCTTGATCTCAACACATGAGTAGGTGGTTCTCTCTCAGAAAATGTATGGTGGAAGTGTAGGCATGTTCTAATGGCTCTCACACATATGGAGAAGGGGGTGGATGGGTATATATAGCCTCCACACAAAATCCAACCGTTACACATATTTGACCCAACTCGATGAGACCGAATAGATGAACTCGGTGAGACCGATTTAGTTCAAAATGTGAACGTTAGGAATCTCGGTGGGACCTATTGGAACAACTCGGTGGGACTGTTGTGCTAGGGCTAAGGGCAAACATCAACTCGGTGGCACTGATTGCATCAACTCGGTAAGACCGAAGTGAGGCAATAAGGCAACAGAGAAGATGTCAAGCCAACTCGGTGTGACCGATCGCAATTTCGGTGAGATGGAAACAATTGCAATAGGCAACAGAGAGTTTGCAAGGCCATCTCGGTGAGACCGAGATCTGTATCGGTGTGACCGAACTGTTAGGGTTTCTGGCGGTGGCTATGTCATATGAACTCGGTGGCTCCGGATAGGATGATTTGGTGGGGCCGAGTTGGAGTTTGGGATTTTGACATATTTGGAATGAGAAAGTGGTTGAGGGCTTTGGAGAAATATCACTAAGCACTTTGAGCAAGCAAGCCATTAAGCAACACCTCATCCCCTTTTAATAGTATTGGATTTCCTATGGACTCAATGTGATCTTGGATCACTAAAATATAAAATAAGAGTCTTGATCTTTTGCCAATATCTGTCCTTAGCATTTTGAAGGGGTTCCACGTCCTCTTGTCCTTTCCACGCCATTGTTGAACTTGTCTGAAATACACTAGATAAAAGCATTAGTCCAACACGAGATATGTTGATATTAATTACCACAATCAACCAGGGAGCACTTGTGCTTTCAATGGGGGAACATATGCTTATAGGTATTGCAATAATATCAAGTTTCCTCTCTATGTGTTGAAAACCTTGAAGTTTTGCTTGTTTTGCCTTCCTATGCTAGTTGATTCTTGTTCCCATAAATTGTTTGCTCACAATATCCCTATGCATAGGAAGTGGGTTAGACTTAAATGTGCTAGTCATATTCTTCATGAAGCTCCCGTTATGTTTCAATTCTTATCTTTTATGTGAGCATCATTTAAATCATCATGCCAAGCTAAAAAGGCATTAAAGAAAAGCGCTTGTTGGGAGACAGCCCAATATTTACCCCTACTGTTTTTGTGTGTTCACATGATTAAGCTACTGTAGTAATCATGTTTTATAGCTTTTGTTTGAATAAAGTGCCAAGTAAATCCTTTGGGATAGTGTGGTTGATAGTTGATTTGATTCTGTGCAAAAACAGAAACTTTTGTGTACAGTAACAGAATTGTTAAAATTCACTGGAACGTGGAAAAACTCTTTATTTTTTACATAGGATTGATATACAAATTTTATACGTTTTACTAATGTTTCAGAATTTTTGGAGATACATAGGTATCACAATAATTCACATCTCTACAGACTGTTCTGTTTTTGACAGATTCTGTTTTCATTGTGTTGTTTGCTTATTTTGATGAATCTATGGGTAGTATCGGAGGGTATAAACCATGGAGAAGTTGGAATACAGTAGATATTACACCAATATAAATAAAGAATGAGTTCACAACAGTACCTAAAGTGGTGATTTATTTTATTATACTAACGGATCTTATGAGTTTTCTGTTGAGTTTTGTGTTGTGAAGTTCTCAAGTTTTGGGTAAAGATTTGATGGACTATGGAATAAGGAGTGGCAATAGCCTAAGCTTGGGGATGCCCAAGGCACCCCAAGGTAATATTCAAGGACAACCAAGCATCTAAGCTTGGGGATGCCCCGGATGGCATCCCCTCTTTGTCTTCAATCCATCGGTAAATTTACTTGAGGCTATATTTTTATTCACCACATGATATGTGTTTTGCTTGGAGCATCATGTATGATATGATACTTTGCTTTTTAGTTTGCCACAATCATCCTTGCTGAACACACCTTTTGAGAGGGACATGCATTAATCGTGAATTTATTAGAATAGTCTATGTGCTTCACTTATATCTTTTGAGCTAGGTAGTTGCTCTAGTGCTTCACTTATATCTTTTTAGAGCATGGCGGTGGCTTTATTTTATAGAAATTATTGAACTCTCATGCTTCACTTATATTATTTTGAGAGTCTTTAAACATCATGGTAATTTGCTTAGGTTATGAATTTAGTCCTAATATGATGGGCTTTCAAGAGGGATATAATAAAAACTTTCATGAAGAGCATTGAATAATATGAGAAGTTTGATTCCTTGCATTTGTTTTGAGATATATTAGAGTCATGCTAGTGAGTAATTTTGGATTGGTAGAAATACTTGTGTTAAAGTTTGTGATTCCCGTAGCATGCACGTATGGTGAATCGTTATGTGATGAAGTTGGATCATGATTTATTTTTTGATTGTCTTCCTTATGAGTGGCGGTCAGGGACGAGCGATGGTCTTTTCCTAACAATCTATCCCCCTAGGAGCATGCATGTAGTACTTTGTTTCGATAGCTAATAAATTTTTGCAATAAGTATGTGAGTTCTTTATGACTAACGTTGAGTCTGTGGATTATACGCACTCTCACCCTTCCACCATTGCTAGCCTCTCTAGTACCGCGCAATTCTCACCGGTACATTAAACCCACCATATACCCTTCCTCAAAACAGCCACCATACCTTCCTATTATGGCATTTCCATAGCCATTTCGAGATATATTGCCATGCAACTTCCACCCTTTCGTTTTATTATGACACGCACCATCATTGTCATATTGCTTTGCATGATCATGTAGTTGGCATAGTATTTGTGGCAAGGCCACCGTTCATAATTTTTTATACATGTCACTCTTGATAATTGCACATCCCGGTACACCGTCGGAGGCATTCATATAGAGTCATATTTTGTTCTGGTATCGAGTTGTAATTCTTGAGTTGTAAGTAAATAAAAGGGTGATGATCATCATTATTAGAACATTGTCCCATGTGAGGAAAGGATGATGGAAGCTATGATTCCCTCACAAGTTGGGATGAGTCTCCGAACTTTATAAAAAAATAAAAGAGGCCAAAGAAGCCCAAATAAAAAAAGAGGCCAAAGATCCCAAACAAAAAAAACAAAAAATGAGAGAAAAAGAGAGAAGGGACAATGTTACTATCCTTTTTCCACACTTGTGCTTCAAAGTAGCACCATGTTCTTCATGATAGAGAGTCTCCTATTTTATCACTTTCATATACTAGTGGGAATTTTTCATTATAGAACTTGGCTTGTATATTCCAATGATGGGCTTCCTCAAATTGCCCTAGGTCTTCGTGAGCAAGCAAGTTGGATGCACACCCACTTAGTTTTCATTTTGAGCTTTCATACACTTATAGCTCTAGTGCATCCGTTGCATGGCAATCCCTACTCACTTGCATCGATATCAATTGATGGGCATCTCCATAGCCCATTAATTTGCCTAGTTGATGTGAGACTTTCTCCTTTTAGTCTTTTCCTCACAACCTCCACCATACTCTATTCCACTTACAGTGCTATATCCATGGCTAACGCTCATGTATTGCGTGAAAGTTGAAAAAGCTTGAGAACATTAAAAGTATGAAACAATTGCTTGGCTTGTCATTGGGGTTGTGCATGATGAAATATTTTGTGTGATGAAGATAGAGCATAGACAGACTATATGATTTTGTAGGGATAACTTTCTTTGGCCATGGTATTTTGAGAACATGATTGCTTTATTAGTATGCTTGAAGTATTATTTTTTTTGTCAATATTAAACTTTTGTTTTGAATCTTATGGATCTGAACATTCATGCCACAATAAATAAGATTACATTGATAAATATGTTAGGTAGCATTCACACTTCATAAATTCTTTCTTTTATCATTTACCTACTCGAGGATGAGCAGGAATTCAGCTTGGGGATGCTGATACATCTCCAACGTATCTATAATTTATGAAGTATTCATGCCATGTTTACAACAATTTTATATGGTTTTGGTATGATTTGATTAGAACTAACCCGGACTAACGCTGTTTTCAGCAAAACTACCATGGTGTCGTTTTTTGTGCAGATATAAAAGTTCTCGGAATGGGCTGAAAATTTACGATGATCATTTATGGACCAGAAGAGACCCACGGAGCACCGGAGCTGTGCCAGGAAGTGACCGAGGAGGCCACAAGCCAGGGGGCACGCCCACCCCCCCAAGGCACGCCCCTAGGGCTTGTGGGCCCCTCGGGTGTCCCCCTGATTTGTTTCCAATGCCAAATACTCTTATATATACAGAAACCTCCGAAAAGAACCCTAGATCGGAAGTTCCGCCACCGCAAGCCTCTGTAGCCACGAAAAACCAATTGGGACCCTATTCTGGCACCCTGCCGGAGGGGGGAATCATCACCGGAGGCCATCTTCTTTATCCCGGCGGCCACCATGACGAGGAGGGAGTAGTTCACCCTCGGGGCTGAGGGTATGTACCAGTAGCTATGTGTTTGATCTCTCTCTCTCTCTCGTGTTCTTGATTTGGCACGATCTTGATGTACCTTGTTAATATACTTGGATCTAATGGTGTTCTTCCCCCTCTACCTTCTTGTGATGAATTGAGTCTTGCTCTTTAAGGTTTCGTTATGTTGGATTGAGCATTGGATTTGAGAACACTTGATGTATGTCTTGCGATGGGATATCTGTGGTGACAATGGGATGTTCTATTGATTCACTTGATATATGTTTTGGCACTCAACTCACGGATTCCTGAGGTGACATTGGGGTAATCTATGCATAGGGGTCGATGCACGTTTTCATCCTACGTTCTTTGATAGAAACATTGGAGTGATTCTTTGTTGCACGTTGAGGGATTGCCATATGATTTAATTATGTTATCATTGTTGAGAGACTTTGCACTAGTGAAAGTATGAACCCTAGGCCTTGTTTTCAAGCATTGCAATACCATTTTTTCTCACTTTTGTTACTAGTTACCTTGCTGTTTTTATATTTTCAGATTACAAAAACCGATATCTACCATCCATATTACACTTGTATCACCATCTCTTCACCGAACTAGTGCACTTATACAATTTACCATTATATTGGGTGTGTTGGGGACACAAGAGACTCTTTGTTATTTGGTTGCAGGGTTGTTTGAGAGAGACCATCTTCATCCTATGCCTCCCACGGATTGATAAACCTTAGGTCATCCACTTGAGGGAAAATTGCTACTGTCCTACAAAACTCTGCGCTTGGAGGCCCTACACAAGTCTACAAGAAGAAGGTTGCGTAGTAGACATCAACGTCCTCGCCTTCTTGATCCAGCAAGATGGGCGAAGTAGTAGATGAGTTCCAGCAGCACGACGGCGTGGTGACGGTGGTGGTGAAGCTATCTCCGCAGGGCTTCGCCTAAGCACTCCAAAAATATGACCGAGGGACGAAACTGTGGAGAGGGGCGCCGCACAGGACTAAGAGATTGTCGTGGCCTATGTGTGGTGCCCCCTCCCTCATATATATAGGTGGGGGGAGGGGAGGCAGCCAGGAGGCGCCCCAAGGGTGGCCGCCGGCCCCCTTGGGCTCTTGCCCTGTGGCGCCCCCCCTTACCTTGTTTACACAAGGGGGGAAGGAAAGGGGAGGAGAGGGAAGGAAGGGGGAGGCCGACTCCCCCCTTTCCTTCTCTCCCCAAGGGCTGCGGCATTAGGAGGGGCGCCCCAGCCCCTTGTGGGCTGGTGTGTTCCCCCCCTTTAGCCCATATGGCCCATTAACCTCCCGGGGGTTCCCGGAACCCCTTCCGGTGATCCGATGACTACCCGGTACCTCCTGAAACTCTTCCGGTGTCTAAATAGCATCGTTCTATATATCAATCCTTACCTACGGACCATTCCGGAGCTCCTCGTCATGTCCGTGATCTCATCCGAGACTCCGAACAACATTCGGTCACCAAATCACATAACTCATATAACACTATATTGTCAACGAACGTTAAGCGTGCGGACCCTACGGGTTCGAGAACTATGTAGACATGACCGAGACACCTCTCCGGTCAATAACCAATAGAGAAACCTGGATGCCCATATTGGTTCCTACATATTCTATGAAGATCTTTATCGATCGAACCTTATGACAACATACGTAATTCCCTTTGTCTATCGGTATGATACTTTCCCGAGATTCGATCGTTGGTATGTTCATACCTAATTCAATCTCTTTACCATCAAGTCTCTTTACTTGTTCCATAATACATCATCTCGTAACTAACTCCTTAGTCACTTTGCTTGCAAGCTTCTTGTGATGTGTATTACCGAGAGGGCCTAGAGATACCTCTCCGATACATGGAGTGACAAATCCCAATCTCGATCCATGCCAACTCAACAGACACCTTCGGAGATACTTGTAGAGCATCTTTGTGATCACCCAGTTATGTTGTGATGTTTGATAGCACACAAGGTATTCCTCCGGTATCTGGGAGTTGCATGATCTCATGGTCGAAGGAATATGTATTTGACATTAAGAAAGTAGTAGCAATAAACTGAACAATCATATGCTAAGCTAACGGATGGGTCTTGTCCATCACATCATTCGCCTAATGATGTGATCCCGTTATCAAATGACAACTCATGTCTATGGTTAGGAAACCTTAACCATCTTTGGTTAACGAGCTAGTCTAGTAGAGGCTCACTAGGGACACGGTATTTGTTTATGTATCCACACATGTATTTAAGTTTCTGGTCAATACAATTCTAGCATGAATAGTAAACCTTTATCATGATTAAGGAAATATAATAATAATCATTTTATTATTGCCTCTAAGGCATATTTCCATCAGTCTCCCACTTGCACCAGAGTCAATAATCTAGTTCACATCGCCATGTGATTAACACCCAAAGAGTTCACTAAGGTGTGATTATGTTTTGCTTGTGAGAGAGTTTTTTTTAGTCAATGGGTCTGCCATATTCAGATCCGTAAGTATTTCGCAAATTTCTATGTCTACAATGCTCTGCATGGAGCTACTCTAGCTAATTGCTCCCACGTACAATGCGGGTGGTACTTTTATGGATATTACTTTGGGGGAAGCTACTAAATTGCTTGATAATATCATGGCAATTATTCACAATGGCGTATTGAAAGAGCTCCTACTAGTAAAAAAGTGAATTATGTTGAAGAAATTAGTTCTTTGAGTGATAAAGTTGAAGCTCTTATGAAATTGGCTGCTAGTAAAATGCTTCTATTGATCCTAATGATGTGCCTTTGTCCACTTTGAATGAGCAAAATAATGATCCCGTAGATGTGAATTTTGTCTCACGAAACAATTTTAATAGTAATGCCTATAGAGGTAATTTTAATCCTAGGTCGTTCCCTGGAAATTCCTCTAATGATTATGGCAATTCCTATGATACTTCTTATTATAATAATAATAATAATAATAATAATAATAATAATAATAATAATAATAATAATAATAATAATAAGATGCCCTATGTCTTGAACGTAATATTAAAGAATTTATCAATGCTCAAAAAGTTTTCAACACTACGATAGAAGAAAAATTGAGTAAACTTGATGATATGGCTAGGAGCATCGATAGAATTATTCATGATGCGGAAAATCTTAAGATTAAAATTTTGCCACCCAAGGTTAATATTAATGAATAAATTAAAGCTTTATATGTCTCTATGGATGAAAGTAGAGGAAGAAACGCTATGCTAAGGGTTAAGCGAGAATTATTAGAAAGAGCGTTTTCGCCCGGTTTCTTTCGTAGTAATGATGAAGAGGTTAAAATGATTGGTGTTTATTCTATTGATTCCTTGTTTAGTAATGCTAAAATTGATAATAAGGGGTCTGAAGAACAGTCAACTTTAGTTAGAAGGCTCCCCCATAATTCAAAGGGTGAAAAACTTGATGAAAAAATTACTAAAAGTGGGGTTGAAGAGGTAAAAAATTTAACTAATGATGTGCCCACTCCCTTCGATTAAAAAGACTTTAATTATGATAGTTTTTCTTTGATTAAGTGTATTTCTTTGTTATAATCCATGTTAAATTCACCCAATGCATATGAACAAAATAAGGCTTTTAGTAAACATATCGTAGAAGCGATGATGAAAGCCTTAGAAGAAAAGTTAGAATTAGAGATTTCAATTCCTACAAAATTATATAATGAATGGGAACCCACCATTAAATTCAAGATTAAAAATTATGAATGCAATTCTTTATGTTATTTGGGTGCTAGTGTTTCCACAATTTCAAAATCTATATGTGATGTGCTAGGTTTTACCAATATGGATGAATGTTCTCTTAATTTGCACTTGGCGGATTCTACTATTAAAAAGCCTTTGGGTAGAATTAATGATGTTCTTATTCTTGCAAATAGGAATTATATGCCCATTTATTTTATTTTACTTGATATTGATTGCAACCCATCTTGCCCTATCATACTTGGTAGACCGTTTTTACGAACTATAGGTGCCGTTATTGACATGAAAGAAGGGAATATTAAATTTCAGTTTCCATTAAAGAAGAGTATGGAACACTTCCTTAGATAGAATTAAGCTATCATATGATTCAATCATGAGGGCCACCTATGGAGCTAAAACCAAATATGACAACACTTGAAACTATGCATTATGCCTAGCTAGGGGCGTAAAACAATAGCGCTTGTTGGGAGGCAACCCAATAGTTATCTTTTAACTTTTTGTTTTCCTTTCTATTTTGCAATAAATATACAATTATGCTACTGTTATGATTGTGTTTTAATGTTTTAATTAGTGTGTGTGCCAACTAAATCCTTTGGGGTGATTTGGGTGATAGTTGCTTTGATTCTCTGCATTAACAGAAACTTTTACATCCAGTAGCATAATTATTAAAAATCACTGGAGCGACCAAACATTCTGATTTTTTTACACATGATTGATATACAAATATCCCATGTTTTCCTAATTTTTTAGAATTTTTAGAGTTACAGAAGTATGGTAAAATTTAGATTACTACAGACTATTCTGTTTTTGGCAGATTCTGTTTTCATTGCATTGTGTGCTTATTTTGATGAATCTATGGATTGTATCGGGGGGTATAAGCCATGGTAATGTTAGAATACAGTAGGTATAATTTAATAATAAAATATTAATGGGTTTGCAACAGTACTTAAAGCGGTGATTTGCTTTATTATACTAACGGATCTCACGAAAGTTTTGTTAAGTTTTGTGTGATTGAAGTTCTCAAGTTTTGGGTGAGATCACGATGGATAAAGGAATAAGGAGTGGCAAGAGCCTAATATTGGGGATGCCCAAGGCACCCCAAGGTAATATTCCATGACTCCCAAGCAACTAAGCTTGGGGATGCCCCGGAAGGCATCCCCTCTTTCTTCTAACGACCATCGGTAATTTTACTTGGAGCTATATTTTTTCGTCACATATCATGAGTTTTGGTTGGAGCGTCTTCTATTATATGAGTCTTTGCTTTGTTTATTATTTATTTTGTCACAATCATCCTTGCTGAACACACTTGTTTGAGAGAGCCACACGCATATCATAATTTGCTAGAATACTCTATGTGTTTCACTTAAATCTTTTGAGCTAGGCAGTTGCTCTAGTGCTTCACTTATATCTTTTTGAGCACGGAGGTGGTTATATTTTAAAGAACTAAACTCTCATGATTCACTTATATTATTTTGAGAGTTAGAAAATTTTAAAGAAATATGCTCTCATGCTTCACTTATATTATTTTGAGAGTTGAATTTTTTTTGAATAAATATTTATGCTCTCGTGCTTCACTTAAATCTTTTTGAGAGTTAAGAATAGTAATGGTAATTTGCACAAGATGTGAAATTAGTCCCAAAGTCATAGATATCCAAGGGGGATATAATGAAAACTTTCATGAAGATCATTGGATACTATAAACTTGATTCCTTGCAATAGTTTTGTGATATGGAGATAGTGATATGTGAGTCATGTTGGTGAGTAATTATGCTTTAGTAGGAATATTGGTGTTAAGGTTTGTGATTCCCTATGCATGCACGTAAAGTCAAAAGTTATGAAATGAAATTATATCCTACTTGTGGTGCATTATTCAGTGTTAATTATGTTCAATGTTTGTTTATGACCACCTTAGTTTTTTGGTTGGTCACTCCTCAATCTATATGCTAGACTTCACTTGTACTAAGCGGGAATACTGCTTGTGCATCCAACTCCATAAAACCAAAGTTGTGCCATGAGTCCACCATACCTACCTATATGCTATATTTCCATGCCATTCCAAGTAAATTTGTATGTGCCAACTCTAATTTTCAAAGTGAATTTCCTTTTTTTGTGCCCGTACCGCTCATGAAGCAGCAGGGGTGGCCAATATTTTCCATGCTAGGTATTTTATTCTCATGATGAGTGTTTATTCACTTGTCATTACACGAGAGTGTGGCAGGTAATAGGGATGCCCTGTCCTGAAATGAAAAATACTATGATAATAAATTCCTTGGAAAGTGTTGGTATGGAAGGTACTCGTGGATACGGTTAGCCATGGATTGTGAAAGAATGGTGGAAAGGAAATAAACTTTACTTTCTGTTTGGGAACCGCCTATGATTTATCTAGCATGGAAGATATTGAGAATTCTCGGTCGTTTTCGTTGACAAGAAAAGCATGCCTCCCAAAACAATTTTATCTCTCAATTTAAGCTATGAGCTCTGGCACCCCTACAAATCTCTGCTTCCCTCTGCAAAGGGCCTATCTATTTACTTTTATGCAATTTTTATTTTTATGTTGAATCTCCATCTTCTCTTATAAAGCACCAACTAGGGAACACTATTGTCATACTTGTGTATTGGATGTAGTTAATATTTGAGTGTGTTCCATGAATGGATCAATGATTGAGCATAATGGGCTAGGGATAGCTTTTTTTTGCGTTGATATTTTGAAAGACATAGTTGCTTGTTGATATGCTTGAGTATTGCTGTTTCCATGTCAAATTATAGACTATTGCTTTGAATCATTCAAAATCCAAATGTCCATACTACAAAGAAAAGAATATATGATGAATCTGTTAGGTAGCACTCCACATCAAAAATTCTGTTTTTATCATTTATCTACTTGAGGATGAGCAGGAATTAAGCTTGGGGATGCTTGATACGTCTCCAACTTATCTATAATTTTTTATTGTTCCATGCTATTATATTATCAATCTTGGATGTTTTATATACATTTACAAGCAACTTTATATCATTTTTTGGGACTAACCTATTAGCTTAGTGCCCAGTGCCAGTTACTTGTTTTTGACTTTGCAGAATATCAGTACCAAACGAAGTCCAAATGCCATGAAACTTTTTGGAGATTTTTTTCTGGCGATAAGAGACCCTGGAAACTTCAAGAGGGAACCAGAAGATGGAAGAGGGGCCCACTAGGCACCAGGGTGCGCCAGGGGCCTCCGGTGCGCCCTGGTGGGTAGTAGGGCCCATGAGCATCGTTTTGACCTACCTCCACCTCTATAAATACTCTAAAATCCCAAAACCCTCAGGGGAGTCCATGAAGTACTTTTTCCGCCACCGCAAGTTCCAGAACCACGAGATCAAATCTAGAGGCTTTTTTCGGCACTTTGCCGGAGGGGGAAACGATCACGGAAGGGTTCTTCATCATCCTTGCTGCCCCTCCGATGATGCGTGAGTAGTTTACCATAGACCTACGGGTCCATAGTTAGTAGCTAGATGGTTTCTTCTCTCTTTTTGATGTTCAATACAGTGTTCTCCTCGTTGTTCTTGGAGATCTATTTGATGTAATGACTTTATGCGGCGTGTTTGTTGGGATCGATGAATTGTGAGTTTATGATCAGATCTATCCATGAATATTATTTGGGTTTTCTTTGAAATCTTTTATGCATGTTTAGTATAGCTTCGTATTTCTTCTCCGATTTATTGGTTTGGTTTGGCCAACTAGATTGATTTATCTTGCCTGGGAAGAGGTGCTTTGTAATGGGTTCGATCTTGCGGTCCTCAATCCCAGTGATAGAAAGGGACATGACACGTATGTATCGTTGCTATTAAGGGTAAAAATATGGGGTTTATTCATACTTGAGTTTATCTTGTCTACATCATGTCATCTTGCTTAAAACATTACTCCATTTTTTCATGAACTTAATACACTAGATGTATGCTGGATAGTGGTCGATGTGTGGAGTAATAGTAGTAGATGCAGGCAGGAGTCGGTCTACTAATCTTGGACGTGATGCCTATATACATGATCATTGCCTTGGATATCATCATAATTATTTGCTTTTCTGTCAATTGCCCAACAGTAATTTGTTTACCCATCGTATGCTAGTTTCTCGAGAGAAGCCTCTAGTGAAAACTATGGCCCTGGGGTCTATTTTATATCATATATTAAAACCAAAAATACCTTGCTGCAATTTTCTTTTATTGATTTTATTTTGTATTTTTGTTAGATCTATTTATCAAAACCTATATAATTTAATCTTGCTCATAACTGTTGAGGGATTGACAACCCCTCTACGCGTTGGGTTGCAAGTATTTGTTGTTTGTGTGCAGGTGTTAGTGTTGCTTGGTTCTCCTACTGGATCGACAACCTTGGTTTCATAACTGAGGGAAATAGTTATCTCTACTATATTGCATCATCCTCTCCTCTTCGGGGAAATCCCAATGCAGCTCACAAGTAGCAACCCCCAATTGCACACTGATACGTCTCCAACGTATCTATAATTTTTTATTGTTCCATGCTATTATAGTATCAATCTTGGATGTTTTATATGCTATTATATGCAATTTTATATCATTTTTCGGGACTAACCTATTAACCCAATGCCCAGTGCCAGTTGTTGTTTTTGCTTGTTTTTGGCTTTTCAGGAAATCAATATCAAACAGAGTCCAAATGGAGAAAAAACTTTGGATTAATTTTTTCTGGACCAGAAGGGACCCACGAAGGTTCGGGAGAAGACCTGAGGAGTCATGAGGGAGCGACAAGCTCAGGGGGCGCACCCCCCAGGCTTGTGGGCCCCTCGTGACACCTCCTGACCTAATTCCACCTCTATAAATTCCCAAATATTCCCATTATACCAGAGAGCCACCCGAAATACTTTTTCCACCGCCGCAGGTTTCTGTTCTTCCGCGATCCCATCTTGAGGCCTTTTCCGGTACTCTGCCGGAGGGGGAATCAATCACGGAGGGCTTCTACATCATCCTTGCTACCTCGCGATGATGTGTCAGTAGTTCACCACAGACCTACGGGTCCAGCTAGTAGCTAGATGGCTTCTTCTCTCTCTTTGATCATCAATGCAATGTTCTCCTTGATGTTCTTGGAGTTTTATCCGATGTAATCTTCTTTTGCGGTGTGTTTGATTGGATCCGATGAATTGTGGGTTTATGATCAGATTATTCATGAATATTAATTGAGTCTTTTCTTAATTCTTTTATGCATGATTATTATAGCATTGTATTTCTCTCCAATCTATCTGTTTGGTTTAACCAACTAGATTGATTTATCTTGCAATGGGAGCAAAGGCGGAACCAGAATTTCTCAAAGCCTAGGGCTAAACTAGCTGACTAAATATAATGTCAAATACCACGCACTTCAATGTGTGTTCTAAATATGCCACAAAATCACATTCAAAACGAAATGTAAATCCATTATTATCACGAGAGGAAATTCCATAAAACAAATAGTTTAACAAAGGGCATCATTGCAAACATGGTTTGGTACCAAATTAGTGAAGACTTGATTAATTCAAGGCCATTGTTTCTTCACCAGCAATAGTAGAAGGACCTGGACCTACAAACATAAAATCAAATATTTAAAATCAAGACACTTGACATAGACTAAATCAATTGTTCATATGACATAATGTTCAATTGTTGACTGAAAGAAAGATTCAATTGTACGGTTCCTCTTCATGTTGTATTTCTAATTTTCTGACAACAATGACATAAAATTGACTCAGTAAATATAATCACTAAGTTTGGCTGGTATAAAGGAATTAGGGAAAAGAAAATTAGATGATACAGATTACAGATTACCTGTGCGGCCTCGGTGGGTGCACCGGAATTCAGAAACAGATGGAGAAGAACAAGAGGCAGGCCGGTGGTCAGGATGCCGGACCCGGCGGCCAGCACAGCGGGGAATCGCCAGTCGCAGGTTGATGAAGGCGGCTTGGAGAAAAAACATCCCTCTCTGTTCGAGCAAAGCGAGGGTTTCTCTGTTGCCATGATCAGGCGAGGGATGTTTTTTCTCTTTCTTGATTGACTTGATTGACGAATGGTCGGGCTACAGATCAGAGATCGAAGCGTCAACCACGTACTGGGCGATTGGTTCTCTGCTCTGATCGATCGATTGAGTTGGGCTAATGGGTTGAAGGCTTGTACGTCTATGTGAAGCCTAGGGTTGGGCTTCTATGTATCCCACATTCTGATTTTTTTTCTACTATATGCGTATAGGAGCTAGTTGGGCCACGCCTGGGGCTACAGTCCCAGTTGCCCAAGGCCCAATTTCGCCCCTGAATGGGAGAGGTGCTTTGTGATGGGTTCAATATTACGGTGCTCAATCCCAGTGACAGAAAGGGACATAACACATATTTGTATTGTTGCCATTAAGGATAAAAATATGGGGTTCATTCATATTTCTTGGGTATACTTTGTCTACACCATGTCATCTTGCTTAAGGCGCTACTCTGTTTTTATTAACTTAATACCCTAGATGCATGCTGGATAGCGGTCGATGGGTGGAGTAATAGTAATAGATGCAGGCAGGAGTCGGTTTACTTGTCTCGGATGTGATGCCTATATACATGATCATTGCCTCGAATATCATCATAACTATGCGCTTTTCTATCAATTGCCCAACAGTAATTTGTTCACCCACCATATGTTATGTGCTCGAGAGAGAAGCCTCTAGTGAAAACTATGGCCCCAGGGTCTACTTTTATCATATATAAAAACACAAAAATACCTTGCTGCACTTTTATTTATTTTATTTTGTTTTGCAATTTATCTATTTACCTACCACTACGAGATTTGATCCTTGCAAAAAATCGCCGAGGGGATTGACAACCCCCTTGTTTGCGTTGGCTGCAAGTATTTGCTTTTGTGTGTGTAGGTGCTGCTAACGAGGTTCTCTGTTGTTCTCCTACTGGATTCATAACCTTGGTTCTTAACCGAGGGAAATACTTATCTCTACTGTACTACTTCATCCTCTCCTCTTCAAGGAAATCCCAACGCAGCTCACAAGTAGAAAAAAAATCTGGCGCCATTGCCAGGAAACATCACCAAAATCTATCAAGTACCTTCGCACAAACTATCATCTACTTGCTCTTATTTTTATTTGCCTTTGCCTCTCATTTTCATCTCCCCCACTTCATTTTTTTTACAAAAACACAAAAAATATTTTATTTGCTAGTTTGCTAGTTTTTTCACTATGTCTCAGGAAAACACTAAGTTGTGTGATTTTTCAAATACTACTAATAATAATTTTATTAGTACTCCAATTGCTCCTCCCACCACCAGTGTGGAGTCATGTGATATTAATGCCGCTTTGCTAAATCTTATTATGAAAGAACAATTTTTTGGTAGTCCTAATGAAGATGTTGCATCCCATCTTAATACTTTCGTTGAATTATGCGATATGCAAAAGAAAAAAGATGTGGATAATGATATTATCAAATTGAAATTATTTCCGTTCTCACTACAAGACTGTGCTAAAACTTGGTTTCCATCCTTGCCTCGAAATAGTATTGATTCTTCGAATAAGTGTAAGGATGCTTTTATTGCCAAGTATTTTCCTCCCGCTAAAATTATTTCTCTAAGAAATCAAATTACGAATTTTAAGCAACTTGAGCATGAACATGTTGCATAATCTTGGGAGAGAATGAAATTAATGATAAGAAATTGTCCCACTCATGGTTTAAGTTTATGGCTGATTATACAAAATTTCTATGCGGGACTAAACTTTGTTTCTAGAAATCTTCTAGACTCTGCTGCAGGTGGAGCCTTTATGGAAATACATTAGGAGAAGCTACAAAACTCCTTGATAATATTGTGGCAAATTACTCTCAATGGCATATGGAAAGAGCTCCAACTAGTAAGAAGGTAAATTTTGTTGAAGAAATTACTACGTTGAGTGATAAAATGGATGCTCTTATGAAATTGGTTGCTAGTAAGAATGCTCATGTTGATCCTAATGATGTGCCATTATCTAATTTGATTGAGCAAAATAATGATTCCGTTGATGTGAATTTTGTGTCTCAAAATAATTTCAATAACAATGCTTATAGAGGCAATTATAATCCTAGACCGTATCCGGGAAATTCCTCCAATAATTATGGTAATTCCTATGGAAATTCTAATAACAATAATAATAACAATAGGATACCTACTGATCTTGAAAGTAATATTAAGTAATTCATTAATTCTCAAAAGATTTTTAATGCCATGATAGAGGAAAAATTAAATAAAGTTGATGATATGGCTAGGAACATGGATAGAATTGCTCATGATGTGGAAAATCGAAAATCGAAAATTTTGCCACCTAAGCTTGATATTAATGAGTCCATTAAAGCCATCTATGTCTCCATTAATGAAAGTAAAGAAAGAACCGCTAGGTTGAGAGCTAAGTGATACGTCTCCAACGTATCTATAATTTTTTATTGTTCCATGCTATTATAGTATCAATCTTGGATGCTTTATATGCAATTATATATATCACTTTTTTGGGACTAACCTATTAACGTAGTACCCAGTGCCAGTTGTTGTTTTTTGCTTTCAGGAAATCAATATCAAATAGAGTCCAAACGGAGCAAAAACTTTGGATTATTTTTTTCTGGAGCAGAAGAGACCCTAGAAGGCTCGGGAGAAGACCTGACGAGCCACGAGGGAGCGACAAGCTTGGGAGGTGCTTCCAGGCTTGTGGGCCCCTCATGGCACCTCTTGACCTAATTCCACCTCTATAAATTCTCAAATATTCCCCTGACATCAGAGAGCCACCCGAAATACTTTTTTCGCCGCCGCAATTTTTTGTTCTCGTGAAATCCCATCTGGAGGCCTTCACCGGTACTCTGCCGGAGGGCGAATCGACCACGGAGGGGCTCTACATCAACCTTTCTGCCCATCCAGTGATGTGTGAGTAGTTTACCATAGACCTACGGGTCCATAGCTAGTAGCTAGATGGCTTCTTCTCTCTCTTTGATGTAATCACTTTTTGTGGTGTGTTTGTTGGGATCTGATGAATTGTGAGTTTGTGATCAGATTATCCATGAATATTATTTGAGTCTTCTTTGAACTCTTTTATGCATGATTATTATAGCTTTGTATTTCTCTATGATCTATTGATTTGGTTTGGCCAACTAGATTGATTTTTCTTGCAATGGGAGAGGTCCTTTGTGATGGGTTCAATCTTGCGGTGATCTATATCCCAATGACAGGAGGGGACAAGACACGTATTCGTATTGTTGCCATTAAGGATAAAATGATGGGGTTTATTCATACGTGAATATACTTTGTCTACATCATGTCATCTTGTTTAAGGCGTTACTCCATTATTTATGAACTTAATACTCTAGATGCATGCTGGATAGCGGTCGATGTGTGGAGTAACAGTAGTAGATGTAGACAGGAGTCGGCCTACTTTTCTCGGACGTGATGCCTATATACATGATCATTGCCTTGGATATCGTCATGATTATTCGCTTTTCTATCAATTGCCCAACAGTAATTTGTTTACCCACCGTATGCTATTTTCAAGAGAGAAGCCTCTAGTGAAAACTATGGCCCTCGGGTCTACTTTTATCATAAATTAAAATCCAAAAATACCTTGCTGCAATTTTATTTACTTTATTTTATTTTGTATTTTTGTGCTATCTATCTATCACTACGAGATTTGATCCTTGCAATTAATCGTCGAGGGATTGACAACCCCTTGTTCGCGTTGGGTGCAAGTATTTGTTATTTTGTCTGTAGGTACGACTAACGGGGTGTTGCGTGGTTCTCCTACTAAATTACTAACCTTGGTTCTTAACTGAGGGAAATACTTATCTCTACTGTACTGCATCATCCTCTCCTCCTCGAGGAAATTCCAACGCAGCTCACAAGTAGCAGGAAGAATTTCTGGCGCCGTTGCCGGGGAGACATCATCAACATCTATCAAGTACCTACGCATAAACTTTCATCTCCTTGCATTTACATTATTTGCCATTTGCCTCTTGTTTTCATCCCCCCCCCCCCCACTTCTAACATGTTTTCACAAAAATACAAAAAGATTTTTTGTTTTTCTTTTTTGCTTGTTAGTTCGCTTGTTTGCCTTGCCATTATGACTAGCATAACTATCCCTCCTTTGTCGCTGGATTTTGAAGTTCTCTACTTCAAGCAGAAACAAGGAGAAAATCTAAAAGATGCTTGGTATAGGTTAACGGAATCGTATCATGTTTGCACTATAAAAGGGGATGTAAAAATTTTGCTTCGCAATTTTTATATAGGTTTAACCAAGCCCCATAGACAACTTTTGGATTTTGCCGCAAAAGGGAATTTTATTGAGAGTGATGCTAATGCTGCCTATGAAATAGTAAAGGCTATATTGGGAGTCCCACCTCCACAAAAAGGATTTAATTATACTCAAGAGGGGATCCAAATTTTAGACAAATTAGGTGATATGCAGAAAATTTTGGTTGAGTCGCAAAAGTCTAATGAACCACTCAAAAATATTAGTGGAAATCTCAATCGCACGAATACTTTGATCACCCTTTACAATAAGCGGTTGGATATTTTAGATATCAAAATTGCCTCATTCTGTGAAAATAACGGAAAGCGTAAAGAATCTCCTGGGTTTGAGAAAACTCCTACTAAAATAATCAAAACTAAAGATGACAACACTTGAAACTATGCATTACGCCTAGCTAGGGGCGTAAAACAATAGCGCTAGTTGGGAGGCAACCCAATAGTTATCTTAATTTTCTTGTTTCTTTTTCTGATTTTTTGTGTGCACCCAATTATGCTACTGTTATGGTTGTTTTTTTGTGTTTGTTCCAAGTAAAGCCTTTGGGATGATTTGGATGATAGTTGCTTTGATTCTGTGTAAAAAAAGAAACTTTTGCGTCCAGTAGCAGAATTTTCAAAATTTGCTGGAGCATGATAAAATTCTGAATGGTTTACACATGATTGATATACAAATTACCCACGTTGTCCTAATTTTTCAGAATTTTTAGAGTTACAGAAGTATGATCATTGTTTGAATTACTACAGACCATTCTGTTTTTTGATAGATTCTATTTTTGTTGCGTTGTTTGCTTGTTTTGACGAATCTATGGATTGAATCGGGGGGTATAAGCCATGGTGAAGTTATAATACATTAGGTATAATGCAATAATAAAATATGAATGGGTTTATAACAGTACCTAAAGTGGTGATTTGCTTTGTTATACTAATGGATCTCACAAAGGTTTTGTTGAGTTTTGTATGCTGAAGTTTTCAAGGTTTGAGTGAGATCACGACGGATGAAGGAATAAGGAGTGGCAAGAGCCCAAGCTTGGGGATGCCCGAGGCAACCCCAAGGTAATGTTCAAGGACTCCCAAGCATCTAAGCTTGGGGATGCCCCAGAAGGCATCCCCTCTTTCTTCTACCAACTATCGGTAATTTTACTTGGAGCTATATTTTTATTCATCACATGATATGAGTTTTGCTTGGAGCGTTGTGTATTATATGAGTCTTTGCTTTGTTTGCTTTTTAGTTTGTCACAATCATGTTTGCTGGACACACCTATTTGAGAGGGACACTCAATATTCGTGATTTGTTAGAATACTCTATGTGCTTCACTTATATCTTTTGAGCTAGGCAGTTGCTCTAGTACTTCACTTATATCTTTTAGAGCACGGCGATGATTATATTTTGAAGAAATATTTGCACTCTCATGCTTCACTTATATCTTTTTGAGAGTTGATAATAGTAATCGTAATTTGCACAAGATGTGAATTTGGTCCTAATATGATGAATATTCAAGAAGGATATAATAAAAACTTTCATGTAGATAACTGAATATGATAAGTTTGGTTCCTTGTAATAGTTTTGTGATATGAAACTGATAATATGTGAGTTATGCTAGCGAGTAATTGTGGTTTAGTAAGAATATTGGTGTTAAGGTTTGTGATTCCCTATGCATGCACATAAAGTCAATAGTTAAGCAATGAAATTATATCCTACTTATGGTGTATTATTCAGTGTTAGTTATGTTCAATGCATGTTTATGACCGTTTTTGTTTTTCGGTTCGTCGCTTCTCAATCTATTTGCTAGCCTCCATTGTACTAAGCAGGAATGTTGCTTGTGCATCCAACTCCTTAAACCTAAAGTCGTGCCATATGAGTCCATCATACCTACCTATATGCGGTATTTACATGCCGTTCCAAGTAAATTTGCATGTGCCAACTCTAATCACTCAAAAAAATTATCTGTTTTGTGTGCCCGTACCGCTCATGGAGCGATAGGGGGTGGTCAATATCTTTCATTCTAGATGAGTTATTCTCAAGATGAGTGTTTATTCACTTGTCATTGCACGAGAAAGTGGCAGGTAATAGGGATGTCCAGTCCCAAAATGAATTAAAATTGAAAAAAAGTAAGTAATAAACTCCCCCTTGGAAAGTTGAAAGTTTGGAAGGCACCCGTGGATACGGCTAGTCATGGATTGTGAAAGAATGGTGGAGGGGGAGTAAACTTTATTTTCTGTTTGGGAACCGCCTATAATGTGTCTAGCATGGGAGATATTGGAAACTTTCGATCGTGACGTTGACAGGAAAAGCATGCCTCTCAAAATAATTTATCTCTATTTTAAGCTTTGAGCTCTGGCACCTCTGCAAATCTCTGCTTCCCTCTGCGAAGGGCCTATCTATTTTACTTTTATGCAATTTTTATTTTTTGAGTCTTCACCTTCTCTTATAAAGCACCAACTGGAGAGCACTATTGTCATACTTGTGCATTGGGTGTAGTTAATATTGAGTGTGTTTCATGAATGGATCAATGGTTGAGCATGACGGGCTAGGGATAACTTTATTTAGCTTTGATATTTTAAAAGACATGATTGTTTGTTGGTATACTTGAATATTTATATCTTTATGTCAAAATATAGACTATTGCTTTGAATCACTCAAATCCCAATATTCATGCCACAAAATAAAGATTACATGATGAATATGATGGGTAGCATTCCACATCAAAAATTCTGTTTTTATCATTTACCTACTCGAGGACGAGCAGGAATTATGCTTGGGATGCTTGATACGTCTCCAACGTATCTATAATTTTGATTGTTCCATGCTATTATAGTATCAATCTTGGATGTTTTATATGCAATTATAAATCATTTTTTGGGACTAACCTATTAACTTAGTGCCCAGTGTCAGTTGCTCTTTTTTGCTTGTTTTTGGCTTTTTAGGAAATCAATATCAAACATATTCCAAACAGAGAAACAACTTTGGATTGATTTTTTCTGGACCAAAAGAAACTCTAGAAGGTTCGAGAGAAGACCTGACGAGCCACGAGGGAGCGACAAGCCCGGGAGGCGCACCCCAGGGGGGCGCCCCCTAGGCTTGTGGGCCCCTCGTGGCACCTCTTGACGTAATTCTGCCTCTATAAATTCTCAAGTATTCCCCTTACATCAAAGAGCCACCCAAAATACTTTTTCTGCCGCCGCAAGTTATGTTCTCGTGAGATCCCATCTGGAGGCCTTCCCCGGCACTCTGCCAGAGGGAGAATCGAACACGGAGGGGCTCTACATCAACCTTGCCGCCCTTCCGATGATGTGTGAGTAGTTTACCACAGACCTACGGGTCCATACACTAAAAAAAAGACACATCTGTGACATTTTGGGCCGAACGAATTTTTTTCTGTCATGCTTATGACACTTCTATGACGATAATTGTGACAAAACCCAGTATCATCATAGATGTGGTGGGCTCCTACTTCTATGACAAAAAATCATGACATAAAATGGGCTTTTCGTCCTGGGCGGGCCGGAGACGCAGCTGCATGACATTCTTTGGGCCGTCCATGATGGAAAAAATTGTGGTAGAAGCGAGGGCGAGGAAAATATCGGGGAGTTCCCGGTTACGGTGGGTGGTCGGGGCCGAGCAATGCACGGAGGTTTGCGCATTTCTCTCGTGTACGTGCGTGTGTGCGAGGCGTTGGCTAACTGAACCCGAGTGATCGATCCTTGGCTATTAACTGAACCCGAGCGATTCATTCGCTGCTGACTGAACCCGAGCGATTCCTTCGCTGTTGCTGCTAACTGAACCAAGCGATCGATCACTACTGCTGCTTACATTGAAGCCGATCGAGCCCCCGTGCGAGACGTAGCTAGCCAGCCGGTGTTGGTTGCCTCTTGGTGAACAGTGATCGTTGCTACCGTGCGCGCGGTACCTAGAACGAGTCGAGATGTGGTGAGTCGAGCCGATTGGTTGGCTGTGGATGAACAGTTCCCGGTGGGGGTTGGATGAACAGGACCCCCGTGGTAGTAGGCCGTTGCCACTGGATGAACAGGACCCCGAGGAGGCCATCGCACCCCAGCCGATTGGGGGTGGATGAACAGGACCCCATGGAGGCTCTATGAATAGCAGCCAGTGGAGGCTGGATGAACAGTAGCCGTGGATGAACAATAGCCCGTAGAGGCTGGAGGAGGTCGGCGGTGGATGAACAGTAGCCCGTGGAGGCTAGAGCGAAGCAGTAGACGGTGGATGAACAGGACCCCGTTTTGACCGTAGGTGCTCCAACACAAGTCCGTTTCCTCCGTTTTGCGGTACGCCACACCCCTCCCGATCAACAGGACCCCGTTTCGACCGTAGGCACTCCAACACAAGTCTGTTTCCTCCGTTTTGTGGTATGCCAGACCCTTCCTGATGGACAGGACCCCGTTTCAACCGTACGCGGTCAAATAGAAGGCCTGTTTCCTCTGTTCTGCGGTACGCCAGACCTCGTTTCGGCTGTTCCGTCCAAGCCGGTTGGTTCCCGATGAACATGACGTATTCCGTTGCCTCCCGATGAACACGACGCTGTTTCCTCCGTTGCGACCTAGCCGGTTGGCTGCCGATGAACAGGACGACGTCGCTGTACGTGTTCGAGACCCCGCCCGTATGTACGTACGTAGCCGTATTTACTTTCTTGCAGCGTGGTTGTACGTATGTGTACACGATATAGATAGGACTACGTGACATGCTACGTCCGCGCCTCTACTATGACACGTGCCGCTCCTTACTCGGCCACAGTTCATCGCTGTAGAGAGACCGATCGACCAGTATGTACGTACACATTCGCGACAACGCTATGTACACTTCGACCGGGTGGGTCCCAGCTGTCAGGGAGGATAACGACGCACTTCCTTGCATGCGAAAATATAGTTGGTGGGTCCCAGCTGTCAGGGGGAAGAATCATTTTTTTTGCTCATAGTATGGACGCACTTCCTTGCGTGCGAAGATGTAGCTGGTGGGTCCCAGCTGTCAGGGGGAAATGTTTTTTTCGCAAAATACAGAGTCCCTTCCGGTGGGTCCCTGCTGTCTGGTGGAGGAATAATTATTTTACACGTAATAGGAGGCACTTCCTTGCTGCAGCCGTGGACCCACCTGTCAGCCTCTCCACGTGCAGTCCTCTTCCGATGGAAGTCGTTCCTTGACCATGTTGACCACGCCGCGCCAAGAGCACCAAGGCGGTGGACGACGGCGAGGCCTAGGAAGGGGACGACGCAGAGCCAGGGAAGACGCGGCAGTGGATGCCCACGCGGAGCGGAGTACGAGGGTTTACTGCTTCGGCTGCAGTGTGAGGCTGCCGTCGCCGGAGAATAACAGGATGTCTGGGTGAGTACAGGGATGGCCAGGCCAGCGATGGTAGTAGGGTGGGGCGGTGAGGCCTGCGCGGCAGCACAGCCGGCCACGGGAGGCAGGAGCAGGCGGCACGGCCCGCGATGGTTTGGGCGGCTGGAGCAAGAAGACCAGAGGTTGAAGAAGCACGACAGCTGTTGGATGGATATCGTACGGTCACCGCAGCTAGAATCGTTTATATTGACTAAGTTGACAAAGCCCTGCGTCCGCGTCAACTTAGTAGGCCCACAAGTCAGCCTTCAAATATGGTGGGTCCCACCTAGCAGCTGGCGTATTCATTTTTTTTTGTGCGTAATAAGGAGGCACTTCCTTGCGTTCGTAGATATAGCTGGTGGGTCCGAGCTGTTAGCGGGGGGAATGTTTTTTTTCGCGAAATACAGAGGCCCTTCCAGTGGGTCCCCGCTATCAGGTGGAGGAATCATTATTTTGTGCGTAATAAGGAGGCACTTCCTTGCTGCGGCCGTGGACCCAGCTGTCAGCCTCTCCACGTACAGTCCTCTTCCGATGAAAGTCATTCCTTGACCACGTTGACCATGCCGCGTCGAGAGCACCAAGGCAGGGACGACGGCGAGGCCTAGGAAGGGAATGACCAGGAGCTGGGGAAGACTCGGTAGTTGTTTCCCACGCGGAGGGGAGTACGAGGGTTTACTGCTTCAGCTGCAGTGTGAGGCTGCCATCGCCGGAGAATAACAGGAGGTTTGGGTGACTAGAGGGATGGCTAGGCCAGCGATGGGAGTATGGTGGGGCGGTGAGGCGTGCGTGGCAGCACAGCCGGCCGCGGGAGGAGGGAGCAGGCAGTCCCGCCGGGGCTTGTTTGAGCGGCTGGAGCAGGAAGAGCAGAGATTGAAGAAGCACGACGGCCATTGGATGGACATCCAACAGTCACTGCTCTTGTGTGTTGACTAAGTTGACACGGCGTTGCGTGTGCGTCAACCTTTTTTTTAGGAAAGCGTACGCGTCAACCTATAGTAGGCACACAAGTCAGCCTCAAATGTGTGGAAAACAGCATACGGCCCATCTGCCATTATTTCTAATAATTTACAGCCCATTTGCTAATTCTTAAGGATTTTTTTGGAGCCCATATTCTTTTTGTTAGCATTATAGCCCATATTGTGGCCATGGTTAAAAAATTATACGAAATTTTGCATATTTCGGTGCGGTCCCAACTATTTTTAATCCCGAAATTTCAAGTCACGTTCAAACTAATTTTAAAAATAAATTTATATCAATATAAAATCCAAATAATTGTCCACGCATAAAAATCAATGGAATTTAAAATCTTGAAATGAAAAAAAAAGAAATTTGGAACTAATTGCCGGTTTGATGTGTTTTAAAAAAGTACAGCCCATTTCTCATTACTGATAGCCCATTTTCTGGGCAAGTGCAGCCCAGCAGGGCTGCAAAGCAAGTAGGCCTCGGTTGGGTATTCTGTAAAAGAACAAAAAAACTGGGCTAGCCATTTTCAGAAAGAAAAAAACTACTGGGCTGGTCTTGTGGTAAACATAAAATAAAAGGCTGGCTAGACAGGCCAGAGTGCCCCGCACAGTCTAGTTGACACCCTGCTTCTGTCTCAAAAACAAAAAGAACTAGGCGAGCTGCTGGGTCCCTGGTGTCAGCCGCTCGTTGTGCAATTCTCTCGTTTATTGACTACGTTGACAATGGCATGGGACCCAGATGTCAGAAATCCATTAGGAGGAACCATTTTTTTGGCTTGAAATAAGGAGGCAGTTGCTTGCGTATTGCCATGACCCTGGTGGGTCCCTGCTGTCATCCGCTCCACGTACAATCATGTCCTGATTGTGTACGCGTCAACCTAGTAGGCCCACAAGTCAGCCTCTAAACCCGTGGCGGACAAATACAGCCCATTTAAAAAAATAACAGCCCATTCCATACGTTCAAATGGAAAGTTCAACATTCAGAGCAAAGTAACAGGTCTGATCCAGATATAGTGTACTGAACTTGCACGTTGACAACCATCATAGCCAGGTTAACTATCTACTCCCACTAATACTCTAGTAGTGTACAAGTACTAACTTACTCTTAGCTAACTAGACGATGCCGGCAGCCATGTGCGGTACACGCTAAACGCCGGCACCGACGTCCTCCTCCTCGCATCGGACTTGCCAGAGGTGCGATAGGGCGCATTCTCGCGCGCGTTGGCCCTTTCCATGCTGGCGTGGTCCACCGAAGCTTCGGCTTCTAAGCAGGAAACCCACTTGACAAGCTGGTAGTAAAATTCGGCGTCACGAACACATGCGTGCCCGACAGCCTCCAGGGCTATTTGCCGGGCGCCGGCCTCCACGTAGTCGGCCCAGTCGCGGGCGCTCTACTCGCGACTCAGAGCATCGGTGCACTGCTGCTCCATGCCCCACTGGCGGCGCAAATCGGCGATACACTGCTCCTCCGCCAGGCGGTCGCGCTCCAACAAGTCCTCATACTCCACATTGCCGTCTAAAGACCGATAGAATTTCTCCTCCCTCCGTCTGCCTTCCGGTGAAAAACCGAACACTAGTTCTGGTGGTGACCGCCTCCACGTCGCCTATTGCGGATGGGAGAGGGCATGACGGATGTGGAGAGAGCGAGGGCAAGTGGCAAGCAACGTCGGGCTGGTGGGGGCTTATGAGGATAGGACGAGTTGGGTGATGGTGCCACCGGAGAACGCCGGGAACCAGTAATTATAGGCGGAAGGTAGGTGAACCAGCGTGTCACGGGAAACGCGACGGTCATCGCGGTCATCGAAATTCAATGCATAAGCAGGCATGGCTTAGCGCGCCAGCTTGCCATGGAAAACTAGAAAAACTGAAATTATGACTGTGCTGTCCCGTCCCGTCCCGTCAGTGGTGTGTCCCGTCCGTGCTGGGACGCACGTCGGCATGACGGTCAAACCAGTGCGCTCGATTCATCCAGATGCGGTACGTGCGTGATCCCCTGGTTAATCGCGTAGGATCAAGTCGGTCGGATAGTGTACGTGTAGGACCGCAATAGCTGACGAACGTTCGCTCGGAGATAAGGCATTTGCGAACGTTTTTGCTGGCAGTTTCTTCAGATTCGCATGGCATTTTCTTCAGAACAGCATGTCAGTTTCTTCAGAGGTAGGCATTTTTATTCAAAAAACTACCACCTTCGGATCTTGCGTCACAACTAAAACTGCCAGGAGCATATTAGTAAGCTAGCTAGTGATCGATCAGTAACTTGTAAACACCGAGTGAACAGAAATAAGGAACTGCTAATAACTTGTAAACACTGAGCACACAGAAATAAGGATCATGCTGTGCACAGTAGTAAGAGCCAATCCGTTCGAAATGTTCACACAAGACTCACAGGCCTGGCATTGTAATATGTTCACATTAGTAGCCCAAATTCACAACCAACTAGTATGATTCCCATACATAAGGTCAACATGTTAATGCATCTCAATGATTCACAGATCATATACAAATATGTAGCTCCAAAAGCAAAGATCTAGAAAAAACATCTGTTCTTGCTACTAACATGGATGCTTCTCTGGGCCAACATTCAGTACAGAGTGAAAGACAAATTTGTTTGTGAAGTCTACAATTCCTCTTGCAAATGTAAGTGGTTTCACCAATAGCTGGAACCATGAAAATGAACCACACATGATGGAGGAACATCCACTGCAATATGATTTGGTCTTCTCTCGATCACACGGCGAGACTATTTTTGGAATACAAACTTTAACTTAGGCAAAATGATGCCCATTGTATAATCAGACCAAAGCAATGAAGCACCTAGTGTTGGCCAATAAATAGTACAGTACTACTTTTGTGCAGTCCATGAAGTGACTATCCAATCTTTCTGTGTCTATTTTCAAATGGCACTGCATGCAGTGACTATACTATTCTCTTGTGCAGTTCCACCAAAATTGAGGTCACTTTGCTTGTTTGCCAAATAGCAACGGGCAGACATCTATCTGCATAAATATCAAGCAGCTAGTAAACATATACCCCACCTTGTATTTTCGGTTTAAACACGTCTCTTCCGCTTAGCATCTGTCATGTTTTGCACTGGATAATTTGATACTGTCATGTTTTGCCCTAGACAATTTCGTACTGAATTGATTTGCTGGTATAGAGCAGAAATATAGCGCCTATTCTTCATCAGACCAAGGATATCCATGTTCGCAGTGATGGAAGAGGTGAAATCCATACAACCAAAATTGAGCATCCAATCATTGAATCATGTCCTGCACCTCCAATGTAGGTCCACCCTGCCAATATACTCACATGCAAACCACTAATATTACTATCTAATGACGGTACAAAAAGAGTAGCAAGATAGTAGCAAACCATGTACCTTCGAAATGAACAGCTCATAGTGCCACCAATTGGATATAACGGTTTGGAAGAAAACACGCTCCTAATGTTGAACCATTTGGACTTTTTGTGCAGTTCTACTAAAATCGAGCATCCCTGTTTGCACAGATATTGAAAGTGTGATTACTATAAAAGTGGCACTAGTTGAAGCATAGACTCACAAATATAAGCATTCCAATTTCTTAATGGGAAAAGGTAGCAAGACTGTTTCTAACCACCTGTTTGAAGGAATAAATAAGGCAACAGCGGCTGATGTCAGGAAGGCATACATAGTATTTTCTTAACAACTGAACCATTCCTGACCTTTCCTCTTCTTTTAAGCATATTTTGTGCAGTTCAACTAAAATAAAATGCCATCACCGACTTGACAATTCAGTGACACTGTACAAAAAGAAATGACTTACCATTACATCATGATGTCTGGTATGTGATCGTCAGGCATTAGAGACAAACATGCAGACCTCCTCCGATAACATAATGAACATTAATTTTAACAAAGATGTGACAAGCTTTACCGGCATAATTTGAGTGAACTCTACACCCTCTGTTCCTTAATATAAGATGTTTTCGCAGTTCAATTTAAAGTACCCAAACGTCTAGTATTTAGAAAATAGGTAGTAGTTTTCTTGAGCACATATCTGGGAAAGCTTGCCACACCATATATATGTCCATACGCTAATGCAACACCATTCGAATAGTACAAATATACACTAATCCAGTGGCTAGTGCAACAGTAGAGTAGTTTTTTTATTACGGGGTACAGTACAATGGTTTTACTGAACAGATTTCCATAAGCTAGTACTAGAAGATTTCTATAAGCATTAACAATACAAAATGTAAAGGTAACAAGTTTCAGCATTGGTATACTAGCTGTGAACAGCATTAAACCAAATACAAAAGTCTGAAGGTAACTAGCATTATTAACTAATGACAGTATAAAAAATTTGCAAACCATGATCTTCAAGGTAAATATCATTTCGAACTCGAGGGGACTTGAAAAATTGCTATCCCAATCTTGATAATCGATCAAACATAAAAACTTGATCAACCGAATCAAGAAAACAGCCGGAGGAGGAGGTGCCCACTCTTGACCTTTCCTCTTCTCTTCATAATTTTTTGTGCAGTTTAACCAAAATAAAATGACATCAGCGCCTTGGCATTTTAGTGACACTGTACAAAAAAATTGACTTATCTCATGAAAGTGAGGTATGTAATCTATAAGCATTAACAGTGCAAAAATCTGAAGGTAGTAACAAGTTTCATCATTGGTATACTGGCTGTGCAACAGCATTAGAATGCCTTAGCTGAAAAATCTTTAATACATCCACAATCAACAGCTAACCCTAAAATAATCCAGTGACATTAAATGGCATTGCTTAAATTTATCAGTGGCATTAGACTAAGTGCGGCATTAGTTAAATGTGGCATCACTTTGGCAGTAGCATTGCTTGACTTTACCGCTGGCGTTATACTAACAGCAAAAAAGTGACAATAAGAGCATGGGAGGCCCATTCGGACAGTGGGCGCACCAGTACGATGTACCTCCATGGACGCATAGAGTGGTGAGGGAGGGATGGTTGCCCAGAGCAACAAATATCCAGGCAACATATGTGGATTACGTCCCATTTTTGTTCTCTTTAGCCACCTTTTTCCTATGTGAGGACAACAAACCGATTGACCTGGTCATTCTCTATTGCGTTGTCATGCCTTTCTACCCTTTTTCAACCAAGAGACACGAGACTCGTTCCTTAGCTACTGATTTTCCCCTTTTCAACCTAGATGCGGGTTCGATGCATAGTCTCTTCGACAGTACTTTCTCCCTTCCTTTTCTTATTCAACCCAGACATGGATTAGTCTGCATGAAGTAAGGTTTCCTTTAATAGTGCAAATTATGGTTTTTGTCTGCGTGACCAGCAGAGCAGACGATAGAAATTGGGGAGATGGTGGAGTGGAAAAAGATCCACATGCAGCGACGTGGCTGATGGGGCAATAGAATAAGGGTATGGTTCGAAAAGAGGTAGTATACCTGAGGGTCTGCGGGAAGTGACTTCGCCCGTGGTCGTCGTCCTCCGCACACACTATGGCAGCGAGGTTGGGGATGGAGGCCATCCCGCGCGGGCGCTAGGTCTGAGAGGACGGCCTTGTCGTCAGTGCATGACCTCGCTCGCCGACGACGAGTGCGTCAACGCTGCACGTACTTTTCTTCCCCGGTGGATCTATGACCACCGGTGAGGAGGGAGAGAGAGGGGCACCGTCGTCTTTTTTAGATCTGGAGAGAGGGTGATAGTGTGAGAAGCAAGTGGGCAGCCCTTAGCAAGCAAGCGTTGAAGCTCCAACCTATATATCTTTTTTGAAACTAGTACTAGAGGTGGAGTAGTGGTAGAGTAGTTTATATTTTCTCTGCATACAGTACCAGTTAGTCGTGCTTCAAAACTGAATGGCACGCCATTAAAAAAATAAAGTCGAGAAATAATGCGGCACCTCGGGCCAACGCGGCCAGATTGCATTTTGCACGAGAAATGACACACCATGTTTCATTGACATGTGGTCCCGTTCCAACATGTCAGTGAGACGACGGCGAGTCCTTTTGTACAATTTCCGAACGGACGTCTATGTAGGCCGGGGCGCCTCTTCCTGTACCGTGGCAACCGTCCATCGCCTCTTCGCCTTTCCCTCTCGATTTGGAACGGCTGTCGCACGCTCTTCCTCCCTCCATTTGCCTTCACCCTTCCTTCTGCCATTGTTCGATCATCTTCTCCATGGAGGGAACAGGCCAGAAACGGCCCCGTTATTCTTGCCCCGATCTGAAAGATGACGTGGTGGAGGAACTCATTGATCGGTGCAACGTCATCACCTCGGCTAGCATGGCAGGTTCGTTCAAGACCATTCTCGACTCAACAAATAACATCATTACAAAGAACCCAAGGGTTCAGGAGCGGTTTGATCTCCCCTATCTTCTTCGCCATGACCCTGCTCGTGGCGCGGGGACGACGGAAGCCTCTCCTTGTGCAAGTTGATGCTGCTTGATAATGATAAGTGTGATGTTAAGATGCCATCACTTAAGGGTAAGGCCTGGGCAGGCTCAAATGGAGATTGGGTTGTTTATATTGGGTACAACTGCGAGTGGGAACTTGTGAATGTGTACACTTGTCACCGGGTTCCACTTCCAAAAATCTCAGAGTGCCCTGAGTTGAGCACACAGATGATGTACGTAGGTTCAAATACGATCATGGTGACTGTCGTCTACAGAAGATAGCAATTTGTCGAGTTCCCAACCGCTCTTGGGATTACATGAACTATCATGTTGTTGCTATCTTCGACAAGCTTGTTGCCGTCCTTACTTCCACGCCTCGATGGATATTGCTCAAAAATCAATTTCTGTACACGGATGAGTACTGTGATGCAATTCAATACGAGAGTCTTGTGTTTGCTGCCACCACTCGTGGCACTGTTTTTGCATGGAATCCTTATTGTTTTGGTACGTTTGTCTTCCACCGTAATTAGAATTGTTTCATCCACATGCATGCAAGTTAGTATCCCCGTACTAATTAACCTTCTTGTGTTTCCAAGGTCCTGTGAACATTCCACCACCTATACTTGAAAAAATTTATAACCAAGGGGGAGATGACGATGGTGATGATCACGAGCATGAGGACGAGTAGGACCTACATACTCAGTGGCGCCTGGCAACTTATTTCGATGGATCACCTCTTCTTGTATGTATACAGGGCCCTGCTGATGTTACTAAGGAAGCAGGTGTTGTCTCCCATGGTCGCACTCTCCGGACCTATTCCAACATCCGTTGCAGGGTATTCGGGACGGATACTGGTGTGCTAGCGCCAACACCTTCTGACTGGTTCCGTATTGATAGTCTTGGAGGAAACTCGCTCTTCCTTGGACAAAACTATCCAATGATGGTGAAAGGCGATCTAGCTGCTGTTGGCACAACGTTACTACCGTTTATGAGAAGCAACTGTATCTATACCTCGGACATTGCTATGGTTCCCTACCCTGGCTATCACAATATGCGTCCTGATATAGGCCGCTTCAGCCTGGATGATGAGTCCTGTGTTGGTCTCGATATTGACAATAGCTTCCCCTTCCCAGAGGCTTACTTATGGTTCAAAGCAAGCGTTTCCAACGCCGAGGATTGGTTGAGCTGAAGTTCATTTCATTGCTTGTTATTTGTTGTGATAAAAACTTTAGTATTTACTTGAATGTTTTGTTGGAAATAATCTATAATCCAACATGTATCCTCATTGTCGTTGTGTGTTGATGACTTGTTGTATGTAATGAATGGTACATTTGCATATGCATGTCATAAACTCAATTTATGAATGGTTTTCGAGTCACTTCTTGGAGTGTGAGTACCGTAGTAGTATAGCCACCATCCGGTTATATGAAGTTGCCACATCACATAGAGCCAACCTAATAGTGGAGTATGCTAGTGCAATAGTTAGTCCTAGTAGTAGTATACCATCAACTAGAGCTAGGTGTCGCACGGAGGCCGAGAAATATGGTGATAGCGTGACTGCGTGAGGTGGGCTTGTACGTAGTATGATGTAGGCACAGGGCTTGCCGTGTTTCCTACTCCTCCAGTCTAAATGTGGAGAATATTTGGTCGAGTTCTTCCTCCTTTTGCCGACACATGGGACATCCAGCAACCAGGTCGTGTCATGCAAGAAAATGGAGTGCTAGTTGAAGCCACGTGATGTGCATCTTGGGTTAAACTGTAAATAGAATCTTACTCTGGAGTAACTCCAAAAGCGGCCACCGAAGATCTTTATTTTGATTTGTTTTTCATCACCAGCACGTCGAGGTGAAAGATGTGCAGGTTCAGTGGGTCATCTTGCATTTTCACTGACATGTGGGACCGCATGTGAGCAAACAGACGATGGGCACACTCCACGCGTCTGCTGGCTGGCTGAGAAGAGAGAGAGAAGAGGGCTGAGCACGGACTCCAGGAAATTTCGCGACAATGTGAGTAGTACAAGTGTACCGTACTCCTGGAGAGATAATGTGTTCGCTCTACGTAACCAGCACCTCGATATAGTGGGGTGGCATGGGCCATAACTAGCATTCACGTCTAGTAGTACGGCACACGCCACCCACATGAGTCCCATCTGACACCAATTTTCTTGGAGTCCGTGCTATAGCTATCTCTTCTCCCTCTTGTTTTCTCTAACTCAGCAATCACGTGGTGGGCGGGGTGGGGGTTTGCTGATAGTTGGTTTGCTCAACTGCGGTCCCACTTGTAAGTGAAAATGCAACACAGCACGCATTCCCCCTTGAGCGGCGTGCCGGACCAACCGTGTGGGGGTGCAACGCGAACACGGCAGGCTTTTCCCATTTGAACTTGTAACTTGTAAATTTTGGTTCTGCTCCATGACGTGACCGATAGATAGAAATAATGATTTTCCCTAGTGTAATGAGAAGTTTGGTTCTGGCGCGGTTCATGCATGGAGTACATACGAAAATTATGAAGTTGATGCGAAAGGTGAGATAATTAGTAGTACAAATATACTACTACATGGAATTGACGGAAAGATAAAGATACATACAGATCCATCAATGACATCCTCAAACCCTAGTGCGCCGGGTCACCAACCGATGTGTGAGGAGCAGCGGCGTTGGTGGCGAGCTCAACATGCTTCTGAACAATGCCATCCAAGGTTGCCCTGCGGTCCAAGAAGGCCAGCGTCCTATCGTCCTCCTCTTGCACGTAGTAGTCCTTCTGGACGATTTGCGCGTAGACGTGGGTGATTATGTCGATGGTGTCTTGCTGCGCCAGGCGCTGCGCGGCGAGCGCGACCTCAAGGTGGACATTCTCCGGCTCGACGGCGGGCAGTCGCAGGGCCACCAGTGCGTCGATGAGGTTGTCACCATAGAGGCCGTTGAGGGTGGCGAGCATCATAGAGCCTGGGCGCGTGGGCTGGAGGCGTACGTCAAGGTCGTCCGCGAGCTTCTTGATGACGGTGAACTTGTCGAGCAAGCCGACGAGGACCTCGTCGAACAAGGAGACGAAGTTGTCGTCCAAGAGGCCTCTCGCCCTGGCGGCCTCAAGCATGACCTGGAGATGTTCCTCAGTGCCGGGCCATAGGCCGGCGTCGTGGACCATCTAGCACAGCCGGCTGATGCTCGCGCTCATCGCCTCCATGGGTATAGCTTCTAGTCAACTGATCTTGCGATTGGAGTGATCACTCTTGCCCTTGGTTAGGGTGCGTAGGTGCGTAGGATTTCATAGATTTGACTGGCGGGGAGCCTTTATATGAGAAGTGCAGACTGCGTTGCATTCACATGTGTGTTGGCCATCTACTCCTCGGCCCTCCCTCTGTGCCGGTGCAGTATAGTCATCTCACCGAGACCAAGTTGGGGCAAAACGAGAGAACTTTGATGTTTACTGGTTTATTGGTCCCCTTTGCATTTTGCGCCAAGTTTTGACATTTGATTTAACTAATAAAATGTTAATGCATGTAACAAAAAATAATATCATTGGAAACTATGTTCAAATATGAATCCAATGATACAATTTTTGGTAACATGCATTATTATTATTTTAGTTAAATCTATGGTCAAAATTTGGCACAAAATACTAAGGGGACCAATAAACCAGGACGGAGGTAGGAGTAGTATTTTGTAATTAATGTCACCCCACGTATCCTATTGGATGATTTCTTTTTTCGTGGCAAAAAACAGGGAACGAGGTGGGTAGTTAATGCACCAGTACGGAGGGAGTACAATAGTAGTCTTTGATTGCAATTTTTTGTTGGTAGCTTACCAAGCTGACCGCTCGGTGAGTACAATAGTAGTCTGATTGATGAGACTTCAGATTTGAGCCATCTACCAGAAGGGAGAGTGTATAATATCATCGGGAACTACGTTCAAAACTGAATAAAACAATACTCCATGTATTTATTTACAGAGGGAGTAGTATATTTTTTGTGACATGCAATACTAGATATTGCTAGTCAAATAATAAATCCAGACGGACGTGGTAGTACTACTAAATCCAGATGGTGGTGCTAGACTAGTAGTACTACTACCAATGTAGTAGTACTGTACTACCCGTTGGTCAAATTATTACGTGTTGCTCCTCATAGTGAAGTGAAATGACCCTGCGCCGGAGATGACACCTGAGTGTAGGCGCCGTGTTCGGCATACCAAAGTCAGCCTCACCGTGTGCAGTCACTATCATCATGGCTATAGAGCTAGCCTGCTTACAACTAGTCGTGTTCGACATAATTTCCCGTGCGTTGCCACGAGTATCTCTACTCTTTTCCTATATGAGTAAGATGCCCGTGCATTGCACGGAACACCAAGATTGGCGGTGGATGGCGCCGGCAGCGGCCATCGCGCCAGACTGTTCCATGGAGTTGTTTGTAAATAGGGAACAAGTGCGGGCATCTTTTTGCAAAACTGCAGCAGTTTACTTTGTATGCGTCAAATCTAGATCCGACAGCTATTGGTGAAAGATGGCAGGCACACCATCATCACCAACTGAGGACCTCTTTGATTCGCAGGATTTTGAAAACGCAGGAATAGGAAAAGTATAGGATTGGAGTGTCATGCCCACTTGAATCCTATAGGATTAGCAAGGAGCGTTTGATTTCACGGGAAAAACAAAGGAATTGTAAAAAGAGGTTAGAGTGGATGTTAGATTTCCTATGAAATGTAGTACAAAAGATTCCATTGGAAAAAATCCTATGGGATTCAATCTTATGAATCAAAGGACAAACGTAGGAAAAATTTCAAAGGATTTCAATCCTCCAAAAATCCTATAGAATTCCCTTGAATCAAAGGAGCCCTAAGGTTTTTATAGGAGTAGTATAGAGAAATAGAGAAACTTTTTTCTTATAAAAAACCGAGTTGGTGATGATGGTGTGCCTGCCATCCTGCAATATAGACCGTCCGATCTATATCTGACGGATAGAAAGCAAACTATGGCAATTTTCCAAAAAGATACCCGCACCCCTCTACACATTTGCAGATAAGACCTTTCCTCGTTCATCTTCGTCTCCCACAAGATAAACAGCTCGTATAAATGCATCTTGATGTTCCGTGCAACGCATGGGCCTCTTGCTGGTAATAATAAATATTGTACTCGAGTAATGGGTATATCGTTGCCGCACCTATGCACGCGAACATTTATCGTAACATAGTACTACCTCATGCTGGATAGTCGTAATATTACAAGTTTCAAACTGATATTATAAATGCTAGGAGTAATGTTGCACCTACGAAGAGGGAATTATTAGGAAGTTTACGTAAGAACTTTCGTTACTTTAGGTGGATGCAGCATTATCGTACAAACTAAAATCCACCGCCCTGACAAGTCACTAATGGGAAAATAAATTTTTGAGTCTCTGGCGACTTGATGTTTCAAAAACAAATTCAGCTTCTGTGGAGACTTTATCATTTAGGCTTAGACGCCTGCGGTGATCAGCACGCCATTCATTGTTGCGCCAGAGAACGCCAAACCTCATTACCTTGAGCACACTTGCCTCCAGAACAAAGAACCTGGCCAATTTAATCTCAGATGTGCTGCCTCGGTAGTTGATCAAATCAATTTCTGTAAGATGGAGATCAAGGCATTCGATGAGATTGTTATAGTGCAGCACATTTTTCACTTTCGGGTCTTTTTTATCTGCAAAAGAAGAGAACATATTAGAGCAACTGGCTGTATAAGATTGCCGTGTCATCAAGAGGTGCCAATATCATTCGCTCATACGATAGGGTTGGCTATAGGGTTGGCTCTAAGGCTAGTGATATTTTTTCACTCTCTTTCTCTTTCCTCTCATTTACCTAGGAGCACGTGAAGAGCTTGGGCATTTGTTGCCTTCCACTATGTGGCCGATGCCATATTTCTCAAAAGTATGCCACATAATACGCATCGATGTCAAATCAAAAGATTTTGGCACCGCTCTAGCGATGTGAGAGAGTTGGCACCGCTGTGCACACAGACCCACATGTATAAACAAATCAATCAAACCAAATACACCAGCCTTTCCCTCTCTCAAACAAGTGTTTTTTATTGGCTCTGTCCTCTCCCTCTCCCACGCAAGTGTTTTTTCATTGCGTGAGTTAATTTGGCACCGGAGCAAAGTAGGTGATCCAGATTGGGGCACCAGGTGAGCAATGGAGGGGCATCGATGCCAAATGCATCACAAGTGAATTTGGCACGTGTTTTGGCCTACATAGTGGAGGGCCGTTATAGCCCACTTTTGTACTACCTCGTATTTAGTGTAAAATTTTGACCATAGATTTACCTAAGAAAATGCCAATGCATGTCACCAAAAATTATACCATTTGAAATTATGTTCAAATACGAATCCAACGATATAATTTTTAGTGACATGCATTAACATTTTGTCAGTTAAATCTATGGTCAAATTTTGATACTACAAAATACGAAGAGTAAACCAGGACGGAGGTAGTACTTGCTCTTAGGCTAACCATAGAGTTACTAGTCTAAGTTACTTGTCACTATGACTAGCCTAGGCTACTAGTAGTACAACAACAAAAAACGATGCAGGTGATCACGTGAGAAAAAATACTAAAAACATTTCTTTCGGTGCAGTGCGTATATGCAGTTTTGAACACTACACTTGTCATCGTAATTTGGGAAAATTGTGAAAGAATTGAGCTACGTTGTGATTACCGTTTACTAATAGGAAAGAAGTTTCACCTCGATGAGTAGCTTCTTCGTGCACGAAAAGCATGTAAGGAATCCAACAACTTGATCCAGATTGGGGCCGATAGATTTTATTGCCAAGATCTTCACTGTGCGCACAGACTGGGTCAAGCTTGTGGGAATCATTTTCTGGATGACAGTCGTAAATACATCAAGAAGAAATTTAAAATGTGAATTTGAAGAAGACAGAGAAGAAGATGAGTGTTGTACCTGAACGATTACGGACCCAATAAAGAGTTTGGAGAATTTGGCAGACGAGTACACCAACGCTGTCAATTTCGGCGCGTCAATGACCCTGATTTTTGTTGGACCTTCTAGATCAGATACAAGCAATCTCTCAAGGAAAGGTGCATTCTCAATGACCATAATGTAGAACAGCTGGAGTGATCTCTTCCCAATTGATGTCCTGTTGCGGGGCCAGCAAGGCACATAAATCCATCGGAGATTAGTCGAGGCGATGTGGAGGCTAATGAACCCGTGGATCTGCCGAAGACGAAGGTACTCGAGCGCAGTACAGTTGCGAAGCAGGTGCTACATAGCCTTCTTCGAGATGACAACATCGAAGAGGTCGAGCTGCTTGAGTTGAGCGAGAAGAAGGGCGGGCGCGGCATTAATCTGGGGAAAATAGCAGGAGCTGAAGCTGGCGCGGTGCAGCGTTGGCGTGAGGCGGAGCACGGACGGCGGCAGAGAGCGACATCGTCCAGCTTCAAACCTGAGCTCCTCGAGCTGATCTAGGGCGGGGGATAAGAACCACTCGTCGAACTTGGCTTGGACCTTGCAGTTGGTATTGAACATGCGGATGTCAAGGCGTCTGGCTGGCCCAGGGTGCGATGAAAGGATCTTGGAGACTGCGGCCATGCGTTTGCAATCCCCATCGCAGAGGCAGCTGTCGACGGTGAGGTTGAGGGGGACACGGCGCCAGAGGGGGCGCCACCGCCGGGAGAGCAGGGTGGTCCGCACGGTAGATTTGGTGGGGAGGAGGCCGATGATGACGAGCAGCATGTCGTCGGGGAGGCTGCTAATGAAGTCCAGGCTCGCCGGATGCGGTTTTGGCTCGAGCCGCCTCCTCTTGTTGGCTGCCTCGCCGTCCATCTCAGCCGGCGGCGACGCCGGTGTACACGTGTGCTTGGTGTGTATTGTGTGCTGGGTATGCGCGAGTGCATCCCTGTGTGCATGCCGCCGCGCAGTGGTGAAGTGTGCGCGAGTGCGTCCTTCACGCGGAAGAAGTGTGCCCTCAATTTACTAGCGTGCGGGGTGCTACCGCGAGTGGTTTCAACTTTGTTTACTTCACCACATGTCAGATGGGCCTCTAGTTTACTTATTTTCACCCACTGCCACATGGGCCAGCACACGAAGATAGAGAACACGAGCTGACATGGCAGCATGTGGACTGCATGCAATCATCACTTTTGTGGATAGATATATAGATGAGCTCTAGGCTATTGGTGGGAAGCAGGAGCCGTCGAGGATGGAGCCAAGGGTGCCAGCACAAAACAGGAGACCAAAAGCTCCTCCAATGGGTTACGCCAAGATCAATGTTGATGCTGGATGCCGAAGAGGCAGTCGAGGAACAGCAGCCATAGTATGCAGGGACAGTACAGGTGCTTTCCTCGGGAGTTCGGCGTTGGTTATTCGTGGAGTAGATGATCCGGCAATGCTAGAAGCTATAGCATGTCGGGAAGGAATGGCGCTCGCAGCAGACCTTCACTTAGACCAATTTGTGATCGCGTCAGATGCATAGCAAGTGGTTAGCACCATCTATAATGGAAGTCTGGGAGTTTTTGGTGCTATCATCAAGGAGATTAGACTACAACAAGTTTTTTTTCGCTATAATTTTGTTTTTGAAGGTCGTGCGAATAATCTAGAAGCACATAGACTAGCCAAGCATTCTCTTTCTTTGGGTCCGGGGCGCCATGTTTGGTTGGGCCAACCCCATAACCCGATTTGTATCCCACACTTTGTGGACTTTGATGAATAAAGCTTGGTTCTACCCCTCAAAAAAAGGCAGCATGTGGACTGGTTGACCGGTCAACTAAACAATATACGGAGCTACACGCTGACACAGTGACCGTATAATCCCTCGGTATAGAGAGATTGAGTGAGAGGGGAGGCCCGTGAGAGATACTCCCTCCGTCCCATAATATAAGAGCGTTTTTCACACTAGTGTGAAAAATGCTCTTATATTATGGGACGGAGGGAGTAGTAGAGAGAGAGAAAGAGCTACTCCCTCCGTTCGATAATGTAGTGCCTATATTTTTTTTAAAGTCAAACTTTTGAAACTTTGACCAAGTCTATGAAGAAATTACTTATATCTACAATACCAAAGATAAATGATAGTATGAAGTAAGTACATGTTGTGATGAATCTAATGATCATTCCAGATGTAAATGTTTTTCTCCACATATACCTGGTCAAACTTTTCTAAGGTTTGACTTTTCAAAACATCCATATGTTTATGGACGTGAGAGAGTACCAAACTAGAGAGAGAGAGTGTGTGAAATAGAAAGAGTGAGTGAAAAAAGTGTGTGTGCGTGTGTGAAAGAGACATGGACAACACACGATAAAGTAGAGAAAAAGCGTGTGTGTCTTATGCAAACATATCACACATGCATCTTCGACAGCAGAAGCGAGGTGAGGAGATAGTGTGTGTTTGTTTGCAACTGAGAGAGAAAAACCCCTAGCACGTGGCCAAGAGAGGTCTGACAAACAAGGGAGAGAGGTTGAGAGAGACGTATGGAGAAAATGCAGACATGGGGAGGAGAGAGTGTATGTTTGTGACAAAGAGACCCCCTAGAGATCGTGATGGGACTACATGGGTCGGAGATCGAGTGACAAGGTGTGTGCACGATAGAAGATACCCCGAGAGATATCGAGATAGACATATGGATGGATGGAAACAATACGTGTGTTCCTGATGGCTAGTGAGAGATAGTCATACTTAGGGGGGGAGTGCATGTGCATATGATGGAGTGAGGGATTATTGTACTTAGGGGGGGTGCGTGTCACATAGAGAGAGAACAAGGGCAGAGAGTGTTAGACGAGTCTATGTAGCGCGAGCGAGATATGTGTATGTGTGAACCAGGGAGATATAAAGTTTGAGAGAGATAGAGGAGCCCCGATACGGCTAAGTGGTGCGTCACATAGCTGAGAGGGGGAAAGAGATACTCCATCCGTTCGATAATGCAGTGCATATAAATTTTTTAGAAGTCAAACTTTGGAAACTTTGAACAGGTTTACGCAAATATTATTTATATCTACAATACCAAAGATACATCATACAAAACTACATCTCATGATGAATCTAATGATATATGTTTGACATTCTAGATGTAAATGTTTTCTCCACGTACATTGTCAAACTTTGTGATGTTTGACTTTTCAATAAATCTATATGCTATGGACCGAAGAGAGTGCCTAAGTCGAGAGAGATCAAGTGAGTGTGAAGGAGAATGAGTGAGTGTGCAAAAAGAATGTGTGTGTGAAAGAGAGAGGGACAACAAACGATAAAATAGAGAGAGAGAGAGTGTGTGTGTGTGTTCGTTTCTTATGCAAACATATCAACGCATGCATCTCCAAGATAGAAAAGCGAGGAGAGGAGATACACAAAGATGGCAAGTGCGTGATTGTTTGCAACGGAGAGAGCCACCCCTATATATAGCACATGTCCAATAGAGGTCTGGCCAAAAAGGGACAAAGCCTGAGAGGGACGCATGGAGAAGATGGACGCATGGGGAGGGAGAGAGGGTGTGTTTGTCATAGAGAGATCCCCTCGAGATCGTGAGGAGACTATATGGGTGGGAGATCGAGGGACGAGGTTGATGTCTATGCAACTTTATTCTTGTAGACTCGTGTTGGGCCTCCAAGCGTAGAGTTTTGTAGGACAGTAGCAATTTCCCCTCAAGTGGATGACCTAAGGTTTATCAATCCATGGGAGGCGTAGGATGAAGATGGTCTCTCTCAAACAACCCTGCAACCAAATAACAAAAAGTCTCTTGTGTCCCCAACACACCCAATACAATGGCAAATTGTATAGGTGCACTAGTTCGGCGAAGAGATGGTGATAAAAGTGTAATATGGATGGTAGAAATATATTTTTATAATCTGAATAAATAAAAACAACAAGGTAGTAAGTGATAAAACAGAGCACAAACGGTATTTCAATGCTTAAAAACAAGGCCTAGGGTCCGTACTTTCGCTAGTGCAATCTCTCAACAATGCTAATATAATTGGATCATATAACCATCCCTCAACGTGCGATGAAGAATCACTCCAAAGTTCTTATCTAGCGGAGAACATAAGAATAAATTGTTTGTAGGGTACGAAACCACCTCAAAGCTATTCTTTTCGATCGATCTATCCAAGAGTTCGTACTAAAATAACACCAAAGCAAATTCAGATTCATAATACTCAATCCAACACAAAGAACCTCAAAGAGTGCCCCAAGATTTCTACCAGAGAAACAAAGACAAGAACGTGCATCAACCCCTATGCATAGATTACCCCAATGTCACCTCGGGAATCCGCGAGTTGAGTGCCAAAACATATATCAAGTGAATCAATATAATACCCCATTGTCACCACGGGTATCCATATGCAAGACATATATCAAGTGCTCTCAAATCCATAAAAGTATTCAATCCGATAAAACAAAATCTCAAAGGGAAAACTCAATTCATCACAACAAGATAGAGAGGGAGAAAAACCATATGATTCAACTACATTAACAAAGCTCCTGATACATCAAGATCGTGCCATCAAGAACACGAGAGAGAGAGAGATTAAACACATAGCTACTGGTACAAACCCTCAGCCCCGAGGGTGGACTACTCCCTCCTCACCGTGGTGGCCGCCGGGATGATGAAGATGGCCACCGGTGATGATCTCCCCCTCCGGCAGGGTGCCGGAACGGGGTCTAGATTGGATCTCGTGGATACAGAGGCCTTGCGGCGGCGGAACTTCTGATCTAGAGCTACCCCCGAGGGTTTTGGAATATTTGACAATTTATAGAGCGAAAAGGGGGTACGGGAGGCCACCAAGGTGGGCACAACCTACCGGGGCGCGCCTGGGGGCCCAGGCGTGCCCTGGTGGGTTGTGCCCCCCTCGGGGCACCCCCCAGGTGCTGCTCTGGCCCATTGGATGTCTTTTGGTCCATAAAAATTCCACAAAAAGTTTTGCGGTGTTTGGACTCCGTTTGATATTGATTTCCTGCGATGTAAAAAACAAGCAAAAAACAGCAACTGGCACTGGGCACTGGGTCAATAGGTTAGTCCCAAAAAATGATATAAAGTTGCTATAAAATGATTGTAAAACATCCAAGAATGATAATATAACAGCATGAATACTTCATAAATTATAGATACATTGGAGACATATCAGCATCCCCAAGCTTAATTCCTACTCGTCCTCGAGTAGGTAAATGATAAAAGAAATAATTTATGAAGTGTGAATGCTAGCAAAGTGCACAAGTTTGATCAATGACAATTTCAATCACTTTTCCTTACATCATAACAGCAATTCTTTCTTATAAAACTTCTCATGTTAAAGTAGTAACCAATTCACATGTTAAGGTTCAAACAATGAATTCTCTTGAAACTCAAGAACCTATGTTCTCAGTCACCAAGCAATTGCAATTCAACTTATTCAACAGAGTCTAAGTAAGAGCTCCACATACTCAACCATCATATAGTCTTCTATGATTGCTAACACTCACCGCATACACATGAGCAAAACGTTTCAACCGGACACATAGAAAGATAGGGGCTTATAATTTCGCCTCCCAACGTATTCACCTCAAGGGTGATGTCAACAATAATAACTCATGCTGCCCATATCCAACTGGATATATGTGCCTAGATCTTTCCTCACCACATTGCCAAAAGAGAAAAATAAAAAGGAATAGAGAGAAAAACGTTGACTCTTGCATGAAAGTAAATACATAAAAGTAAAAGGTAGGCCCTTCGCAGAGGGAAGCAGAGGTTGCCAAGCACTTTTGGTTTGTATGCTCAACCCCTTAGAGCAAAAGAACGTCATGTTATATTGCCCCTTATGATAGCAACCTTTATTATGCAGTCTGTCGCTTTTATTCTTTGCCATCACAAGTTCGTACAACGCTCAATTTTCTCTTACACTAAATGATCTAACACTTTTAGAAGCAATTTTTATTGCCTTATTGCACCGATGACAACTTACTTGAAGGATCTTACTCAATCCTTAGGTAGGTATGGTGGACTCTTGAAAATAAGATTTGGGTTTAAGGGTTTTTGGATGCACAAGTAGTATCTCTACTTGGTGCGGAATTTTTGGCTAGCAAAGATGGGGGGCAAGCACCACATGTTGAAGGATCTATGACAATATAACTTCTATGTGAATATGAACAAACATAAATCATTACGTTGTCTTCCTTGTCCAACGTCAACAATTTTGGCATATAATATTTTGATGGGTGCTCACAATCAATAAAGATTTCCAAGATAGTGTATTTGCATGTGAAAGTTCTCTTCCTTATAGTAATCATTCATGAATTGCTTGTATGACCAATATTGTGATTGTCAAGCTTCAAAAGATTTCACTTTCTAAACTCAATGTGAAGGTACCACTAGGCATGATATGAACATATGAAGCACATATAATTTCAACTTTAGGATATTCAATTCATTCAGCAATTTACTCATAGGATATAAGTGAAGCACGAGAGTAAATGACAAACTACTCCAAAAAGATATAAGTGAAGATCAAACGAGTAGTCATGAAAATGGGTAGCTATTTGAGAACTCTCTTTTATTTAAAAACTTTCAGATCTAATTATTTTATTAAAACAACATGCAAAACAAAATAAAATTACATTCAAAGAAAAGCACAACTCATGTGAAGAGGCAAAAACTTAGGCTCAACCGATACTATTCGATAGTTGTTCATGAAGAAAGGTGGGATGCCTACCGGGGCATCCCCAAGCTTAGATGCTTGAGACTTCTTGGATTATTAACTTGGGATGCCTTGGGCATCCCCAAGCTTGATCTTTTGTGTCTCCTTAATTCCTTTTATATCACGGTTTCCCTAAATCTTAAAAACTTTATCCACACAAAACTCAACAAGAACTCGTGAGATAAGTTAGTATAAATCAATGCAACACCTTATCATTCTCTACTGTAGCAAATCACTAAAATTATTATTCAACATTGCATAATAAATGCCTCTGCATATTTAACATTCCTATCCTCAAATAGAATCATTAAACAAGCAAACATTTGCAAACAATGCGAACATAACAGCAATCAGTCTAAACAGGAAAGTCTGTAAGGAGTGCAATATTCATCATAATTCCCTAACTCAAAAAATTCTGAAAAATAACCACACTGTAGAAAATTTATCATAGCTTATTGTGCAAAAAAAAAATTAACATTTTATCACATTCTGACTTTTCTGAAGAATTTTTGCAACAGCGATAAACTTTCTGTTTTGAAACAGCAACTCATATACTTGCAAAATAAGCATTGTAAAGGCTATCATTGACATTTTTATTGAAATGAAAGATGCAAAACATTATTATAAGTAGAAGCAATCAAATACAAATAAAATAAAATGATGCTCCAAGCAAAACACATATCATGTGACGAATAAAATCATAGCTCCAAGTGAGGTTACCGATAATGTCGGAGACGAAAGAGGGGATGCCTTCCGCGGCATCCCCAAGCTTAGTTGCTTGGATCTTCCTTGAATATTACCTTGGGGGTGCCTTGGGCATCCCCAAGCTTAGGGTCTTGTCACTCCTTATTCTCCTCATATCAATATCTCACCCAAAACTTGAAAACTTCAATCACACAAAACTTAACGGAACTTCGTGAGATGGGTTAGTATGATAAAGACAAATCATTCATTTTGGTACTGTCAAGATAAGATTCATAATTGTTCTCACACAATGCCTACTGTACCTCATCATTTCCACAATTTATATTAAGCAATATAAGCCATAGAAACTAGAAAACAAGCAAATTATGCATTGAAAACAGAATCTGTCAAAAACAGAACAGTACGTAAAGATCTGAATTAAGGTCATAATTATGTAACTCCAAAAATTCTGAAAATTTAGGAAAAGTATAAAATTTGTATACCCATCAACTGTAAAAAATTAAAAAAAATTACACGTTCCAGTAAAAGACAAGAATTTCTGCACTGGACGCAAAAGTTTCTGTTTTTGCACAGAATCAAGTCAACTATCATCCACACTATCCCAAAGGCTTTACTTGCCACTTTATTGAAATAAAAGCAATAAAACATGATTACTACAGTAGCATAACCGTGTGAACACACAAAAACAGTAGATATAAGTGTTGGGTTGTCTCCCAACAAGCGCTTTTCTTTAATGCCTTTTAGCTAGGCATGATGAGTTCAATGATGCTCGCATAAAAGATAAGGATTGAAACATAAAGAGAGCATCATGAATCATAAGTTCCTCCCTCATAATAATTTTCAGTAGCATCATGAATAGATTCATCAATATAACCATCACATAAAGCATTCTTTTCATGATCCACAAGCATAGAAATTTTATTACTCTCCACATAAGAAAATTTCTTCTCATTCGCAATGGTGGGAGTATCATATGAAACTCGAATACTATAAATTGTTTCCACATTAAAAGAGTAATGTTCAGTAAAAGGATATTAAAAATTATGACAATAATTATCACTACTTTTTATAACATAAGTATCATCACAATAATCATCATAAGTAGCAACTTTGTTCTCATCATAGATAGGAGGCATGCAATCATCATAGCAAATTTGATCATTCAAAGTAGGGGGACTAAAAAGATCATATTCATTAAGCATATCATCCCCAAGCTTGGGACAAACATTAATTGCAGCAAATAAATTCTCAAACATGTCATTCTCATCAAACATAGCATCCCCAAGCTTGTGGCTTGGCATATCATAAACATAATCACTCTCATCATTAAAAGTTTGAATAGCACCAACGGTATAACAATTGCTATCATCGTAATTTCCCAAGTTGGGGCCAAAAAGATTTCCAAGATTATAAGAAGTATCATTATCTTCCCAATCATAATCATCACAACAAGCAATAGGCATAACAAAATCATCTTCAAGTGCATCATCTTCCACAATTATTTTTGATTCATTTTCATGAGGCACAACAAAAATAGGAGCAACATAATTTGGGAGAGATACCTTTTTACCTGTATTCTTTCTTCTTTTCTTCTTCTTCACCACATCATGTGTGGGTTTAATTAATTTCTTCAAGCTTCTTGTTGAAGAGATCGGTTGGATAGGAAGCTCCTCCTCGTTACCTGATTCATCATAATAAACACTAGGAGGGTATTGGGAAATATTTTCCCTTTCATTAGTACTCTCTTCATCTTCTATTTGTTTTCTTGTCTTTAGATAGTTGGCAATATAAGGATTCTCAATGCAATTTAACGCACAAAACATATAAATTTCCTCTAGATCAAAATCAAGAAATATCTCGAGATTAAATTTTGGAATACCCTTAGTTATACATTTCATTTCTTCATACCCCAAAAGAAGACTAAGCTCTTTATGATGCTCAAGGGTAATCAAGTTATCACAATTTTTTGACACGATTTGATCATGAAAATTTTTGCATTGGAGATTTAAATGACCACGTTCATTGCAAAGTTCACAAGGATGGCGAAAAAAATTAAATCTTTCAGCACAATCATCTAACCTCTCTTGCAACTTTTTCGTTTCTAAATATTTATGCTTCTTACAAAATCTATATTCCCTTTTTGGTGTCCATTTGCACTCCCAATTCACTCCGCAAAAATTGACATTCTTATAGGAGACATCATTATCATGACTAATGCAATCATCATTAACATCATGGATATTCAAAGAATTCATACTAGCAATATTGCAATCATGCCCATCATCCAACGTTTTTATGCCATAAATTTTGTTGAATTCTTTTTCTAGCAATTGAGCACAATTATCGGAATCCTTATTCTCAAGATAGACATTATAAAGATAAAGATAAACCTGAGGTAACCCAATCTCCTTTTTTTTAGTTTTCTTTTATAAACCAAACTAGTGATAAAACAAGAAACTAAAAGATTCGATTGCAAGATCTAAAGATATACCTTCATGCACTCACCTCCCCGGCAACAGCGCCAGAAAAGAGCTTGATGTCTACTACGCAACTTTATTCTTGTAGACTCGTGTTGGGCCTCCAAGCGTAGAGTTTTGTAGGACAGTAGCAATTTTCCCTCAAGTGAAGGACCTAAGGTTTATCAATCCGTGGGAGGCGTAGGATGAAGATGGTCTCTCTCAAACAACCCTGCAACCAAATAACAAAAAGTCTCTTGTGTCCCCAACACACCCAATACAATGGCAAATTGTATAGGTGCACTAGTTCGGCGAAGAGATGGTGATAAAAGTGTAATATGGATGGTAGAAATATATTTTTATAATCTGAATAAATAAAAACAGCAAGGTAGCAAGTGATAAAACGGAGCACAAACGATATTGCAATGCTTGAAAACAAGGCCTAGGGTCCGTACTTTCGCTAGTGCAATCTCTCAACAATGCTAATATAATTGGATCATATAACCATCCCTCAACGTGCGATGAAGAATCACTCCAAAGTTCTTATCTAGCGGAGAACATAAGAATAAATTGTTTGTAGGGTACGAAACCACCTCAAAGCTATTCTTTCCGATCGATCTATCCAAGAGTTCATACTAAAATAACACCAAAGCAAATTCAGATTCGTAATACTCAATCCAACACAAAGAACCTCAAAGAGTGCCCCAAGATTTCTACCGGAGAAACAAAGACAAGAACGTGCATCAACCCCTATGCATAGATTACCCCAATGTCACCTCGGGAATCCGCGAGTTGAGTGCCAAAACATATATCAAGTGAATCAATATAATACCCCATTGTCACCACGGGTATCCATATGCAAGACATATATCAAGTGCTCTCAAATCCATAAAAGTATTCAATCCGATAAAACGAAATCTCAAAGGGAAAACTCAATTCATCACAACAAGATAGAGAGGGAGAAAAACCATATGATCCAACTACATTAACAAAGCTCCCGATACATCAAGATCGTGCCATCAAGAACACGAGAGAGAGAGAGAGAGAGATTAAACACATAGCTACTGGTACAAACCCTCAGCCCCGAGGGTGGACTACTCCCTCCTCATCGTGGTGGCCGCCGGGATGATGAAGATGGCCACCGGTGATGATCTCCTCCTCCGGCAGGGTGCCGGAACGGGGTCTAGATTGGATCTCGTGGATACAGAGGCCTTGCGGCGGCGGAACTTCTGATCTAGAGCTACCCCCGAGGGTTTTGGAATATTTGACAATTTATAGAGCGAAGAGGGGGTACGGGAGGCCACCGAGGTGGGCACAACCCACCGGGGCGCGCTTGGGAGCCCAGGCACGCCCTTGTGGGTTGTGCCCCCCTCGGGGCACCCCCCAGGTGCTGCTCTAGCCCATTGGATGTCTTCTGGTCCATAAAAAATCCACAAAAAGTTTCGCGGTGTTTGGACTCCGTTTGATATTGATTTCCTGCGATGTAAAAAACAAGCAAAAAACAGCAACTGGCACTGGGCACTGGGTCAATAGGTTAGTCCCAAAAAATGATATAAAGTTGCTATAAAATGATTGTAGAACATCCAAGAATGATAATATAACAGCATGAATACTTCATAAATTATAGATACGTTGGAGACGTATCAAGGTCTGTGTGCGATAGAAAGATGCCCCGAGAGAAATCGGGATAGACCAAGTGAGGGAAAGAGACAATGCACATATTTGTGATGTAGACTAAGTATTAGTCATATACATAGGGGGGACTGTGTGTGCCTAGAATTGAGTGAGAGGCAATCATACTTAGCTAGGTGTGAGATTGTGTGTGTGTGCGTGTGAGATCGAGAGAGAACGAGGGAGAGAGAGAGTTTTAGATGGGTCTATAGAGTGCGAGTGAGATATGCATGTGTATGTGTGACCCAGGGAGATGGAGAGTTTGAGAGAGAGAGGGAAGAGCTCCGAGATGGCAGAGTGGTGCGTGAGAGAGTTACGGGCAATGAGTAGGGAATTTGTGTGCGTACGATGAGTGCACCTAAGATATTTAGCTTGGACTAGAGAATCATACATAGTGTGCCAGAGAGACCTATACATGGAGTGTGCATGCGAACTAGAAAGACCCCCCCCCCCCCCCCCCACAGAGAGAGAGAGAGAGAGAGGGAGAGGGACCGACAAGGTTTGTGTTTAGATGCGTGCGATAGAATTGAAGATTGTCGGCGAGAGAGAGAACAAGAGTCCGGGAGAGGGGGAGGTCGCGTTTATGCATCAAAGACTGATATAAACCATGTTTCGATATAAAATTGCATTCAAATATTTGAATTGGAGAACATGTTGTCTGCAATCCACACATGAACGGAGATATGCGTATCAAACAAGTTCATTAATTTGACTTTCAACATGTTCATGGAGTACTATAATACAGTACAACATGCTACTCAATTGAGGTGTTCAATTTTGGATTTAGTTCACTATTTTGACCTGGTGAACGAGCTATTTCATTTTGGGTTTGATTCCCGTTTTTGAGTGGGTCAACTATTTGTCATATAGTAAATCGTTAGCAACGAGCATGTAAAAACACATTAGTCCCGAGCATCATCTCACCATCTAAAAAAGAAGTGGCAAGCTAATATTTCGAAATTTGATTCGAATTGACTTGGTAAGGTAGATGTGGATGCTCGTTCTCCCAAAATTTGAACGAACTGCTAAACACCCTCTGCTCGGTGGAATTCGCCCGAGCAAATAAATGGGAGACGCGAAATTACCGGCCTATGTGGGACACGCATCAATTGGCCCGTTGTACATCGAGGGTAGGTTCGTAACTTCATCCAAGCGCGCATTCTCTTCGGCCGAAATGACAGGTGCCGAATAATTCATAAACCATGGGCGGCAAAACACCCTCTCCTCGCCCGAAATCTCTCGCGCCGACTATTTCAAAACACGCCCTCCTCGCCCGAAATCGCTCGCGCCCACTATTTCAAAATACGCCCTCATCGCCCGAAATCGCTCGCGCCCACTATTTCACAAACACGGCCCTCCTCGCCGAATCGAAATGTCGCCGCCCACTATTTCAAAACACTCCCTCCTCGCCCAAAATGCTCGCGCCCACTATTTGGGAGAAGCAAAGTTACTCTACTATCCCCGACCCTAGTACACAGACCCAAGCCCAGAAGCCTAAAGGCAGGGGGAGGAACGTAACCCCCCCCCCCCCCACATTTCAGACAAATGCGTCTGTAAGACATGGTTCCCCCTCCCAATTCCCCATTCATATATTGTGGGCGCCAAATCACCTTCTCCCCGGAAGCTCCCTTCTCCCCAGCCGCAAAACCTCAGCCCCTCCTCCATGGCGCCCCCACCGCACCAAATTCACCGCCGCCCTCCTCCCCAATGCCGGAGACGCTGTCCATTTGCCGTCGTGCACTGGGCCGTGTGCCTCTTACTCCGTGCTGCCGGAGCTGCCTCGACGATGGCCGCATGAACCGTACCAGAGACGATTCACCCCCGCCGTTGTGCACAGCGCTGGAGCGGCTCCAACTTCGGAAGCGTCCAGGGCCCCGGCGCTGCTTCCCCGTATCCGTTGACCGTCGTGACATATCTGCTTTCCTGCCGCTGGTAGCCACCGCAATCGCGTCGGCCTCACCGACTCGGCAGCTGGAGGTGCCTACTTCACCGGGCCGCAACATAGGTCGTACACTCATCTTAAATCACTTTATTTAGGCGTCAGTTGTCTAAATTTTTATTCTGGGCCAATCGATTCCCAATGGGAAGCAGCACCCCTCGAGGCGGCGGAGCTCCTAGGCTGCCAGTTGGCTGGTGTCTAACGTAAGGGTGCGGGGGCGCAAGTTCGCCGCGGAAGCAGCACTTAGGTGGCTATCTTAGAGTTGCGTGGGTTGAAGGTACTGTCGCCGCCGAATCTGGATGACGGCGAGTCTTTGTGGATTAGCCGGGGGCGGCGCAACCACGGCAGTGAGGTGGGGCGGGGAGCGGGGTTTTGGTCGGAGCTCTCACGGCCAGGGACGGCGGAGGCAGGCTGCTCTGCCATTGGTCGCTGGCTCTTCTGGGAAGATTCTGAACAGTGTCAGCCGGGAGGCACAAGACGGCCATCAAGCTATCTGGCGTAGATCGGACAGTACCAAAATAAAATAAAATCATGTGACCCCAATTTAGTTTTCAGTCAACAGACATGTGACCACTCTCGTACCTTACTGTTGATCTCTTAGGGTATTTCTTTAGATCAGAGATATGTGTTGTTCTTAACATTTTGCGTTTTCTGCATCTTCAGCCACACCGTCTTCCTTCTCACCGCAGCTGCTCCAACAAGGGAAGCATACACTAGAAGGGAGCTATAGTCCCCACTCAACAGTTCCCTGCATCGAATGTGCGTGCCCGACATGGACAGCCACAACAACTGCAGGGCCATCGACAAGTCAGCACATGATGCTCACTCCTATGGATGGCGGCCAGATAGGTTCTACCCTCATCTTACTTGTGTGTAACATTTATGGCTTTGTTATTCATCTAAGCATGGAAAATAGATTACCACATTTCACTGTATATTCATGTTGATCTCTTAAGAGTCTTGTTCAGGAGTTAACCCTGTTCCATAGTTCAGATAAGAGACTTGTTCTTTAGGTAACGCTGTTCCATAGTTATCATCCATCAGCCAATGTTATCCCACAGGCTGGTGATTATACCACTTCTAGTATTACCTATGTTGTTCTTCAATACTTTTGTGTGCCATCTAGTTAATCTCAAGTACAAATGATACATATTCTGTAGCTTTCATCTGTGTTCTCCCTTTAGTTTTTTAGACATGTTGCTGCTAGTTAAGCCCAGTCCTACTATTTATGTCGTCTCCTATAGGCACTCATTACATAAATCTAACTACTAGTTGTCTTCCATGCATGTCAGATATAATTGCACACACTGATATATCCACAAGAACCTCATGGAGCAATGTAATGGCCAACAAACTTGACGTCAATGATACCCAATATGATGGAACATGTAAAGGCAGTTCTTCAGAAGACTTGCAGAAAGATGCCGAATCCTATTCACCCCACAAGGTCCTTGCTCTAACTTGGCCCGTGATATGGGTACAGCATGCATATAATGTCCTGGAGTGCATCTACTCTGTTGCAATGTCATGTGCTTAGCCTGCTGATCATGCATGTAAATATGTCATGCCTTCCTGTTTTTCAGTACCTATTCCATTCATGATAACATGTTTTCAAATTCAAGTACTGTCATTCTACTCTGTCACAATGCCATCTGCTTAGTTTGGACATCATGCTTCTGAATATCTTATCCATTGTTATTCATCAATATGTACTTCATCTGTCTACCATACCATGTTTTTTTTACATTGAAGTGTTGTTCTAGTGGTCTGTTGCAATGCCATCTTTGTTTCCCAATCATACACGCATATGTTGCCTTAGTGTTTTTCTGTATGTATTCCGCTCTCATACAGTTTTACATTCAACTAGTGTTTTTTTACTCTGTTGTCCTGTCGTATCCCTAGCTCTTACATCATACTCCCTCCGGCCGGATTACATGTGGCAGAAATGGATAAAAATGGATGTATCTAGAACTGAAATATGCCTAGACACATCCATTTATTTCCGGATGGAGGGAATACATGTCAAATGTCATGGCTTTATATTCTTCAGTACTTATTCCATCTCTCTGTCGTAGCATATTTTATAACTGAAGCACCATTCTTCTATATAAGGCATGCAAGGGGAAGACGGCTATGTTAGAATCTAAAGGGTTGCAAACAAGGTCTTTGCAAAAGATCGAAACGCCAGGAGATAGTAAACCAACTCCAGTGTTCATAGATACTTCTCCAGCACAGAGAAACCCAACTCCTACTGATAATAAGCAGATTCAAGTGGCCAAAGAACTAGTCCACTCCAGTCCAGCAAAAATATGTCAACTCCATTCTAAAAAGCGTGTGCGTATCCTCACATCATGAAATTTTATAGCATTCAGACCATATTTTCTACATGTTTCTTACCAGCTCTCTTTTAGAAAATAAGCTTAAAGGATAGAACACTTTCTAAACTGGGATCGTGTTCGAGGAAAGTATCTTGCGGGAATTCTCTGTGCTCCAATGCTGATGTAAGTACCTGTTGTATATCACTAAATTTTTACATCAGCATGTATTTTGTTAATCGGCGTGAATCCAACCTTTATCTGATCTAAATTTACTTGTAGCAAAATGTATAATTAAAGGCGACAATGTTGATTTTTGTAAGGAAAACTGCCTGGTAGTTTTGCATACTGGGCTGCATGAGTGTACTATCTCATATCATGCACATTACTAAATTGTAGTGCTGTTCTGGTTGCCCAATCATTCATTGTGTCAATGTTGCTTTCCTATTACCTTATCTGGCTGATGATAGTTGTGCCATATTGTGTCAATGTTGCTTTCCTATTATCTGACCTGGCTAATGATAGCAATACTAGTGTGTTAATTTGGTGCAGGCTGCTGAAGATAAGAAGATAAACTCTGAAAATAGCAAGGCAACCCCATTGTTTCTTTCCAATAAATCTAGGCCAGGTAATATGGCAATAACTCTTGATTAATCTGTTTGGTTCCCCTCCTAATTTATGTTATGATGTAGTGGTCGAGACACTCTCCACTATCAATAATACAAGCCTGCCAAAATCGCCATCTGAATCTGTTGAGTTTCCTCTGTCTCGAATCCAACGAAAAAAATGTATGTTTGTGAACGAATTACTGGCTGAAGCAATCATGGAAATCATGGAGGAATCAGAGGTGCACATTCTTGCGCAACAACAACTGATCAATGTTTTCAGAGATAGTGTAGCAAAGAAGGAAGAACTTTCTCACATGCTTATGGGCGTCATCCGCGCTGAGGTTGCAGATTGTGAGGTTGTAGATCGTTAAGTTCTGCTCATTTATTTGCACTGGCATCAATCTTTGATTGCCCAGTGGATGTAATTTCCTGTAATATATGCTGGATGTGCAACATTTTTCCTTGTATGCCGTATGTTTGCTTAGCGCGCCTCGCATTCCAGCTAACTAGTCGCTAGGAAGGCAAAAAAGCAGTGAAATTATTAGTTAGCACGAACAGTCATGGGCCCTATATGAAGGAAGCGTCCCACCGCCCTTAATGGGCTTCCCTAATGGGCTCTCATGGGCCAAAATTCTCATAGGCCTTTGATTGATCGGTTTTTGTCCTGACCATAATTGCTCGTCGTAATGGGCTGAAATTATAGCTGGGCCGAAATCGACGTTATCTAATTGGGCCTACTGACACGTTCGAACTTTAGCGGGCCCATCAAGTTAATGGGCCATAACCAGGCCGAAAGCACTATTGGGCCGCTAGAATTAAAACGAGCCAACAGTTAATGCTCGACCCTGTTACCTCCCGGGTCGTTAACAGGCCGACATCGAAGCGGACAATAAGTGGGCCCATTCGACTTCACGGGCCGTTAACAGGTCGATACTAAGGTCGGGCTATATATGGCCCAACTGTATTTTGGGCCTTTAGCAGGCCGAAAGAGACAGCGGGCTCGTACTGGACCATGAAGAGCATGGGCCGCTAAGAGGCCGAAAGTCAGGTCGGACTTTATATGGCCCAACTGTGTTGTGGGCCTTTAGCAAGCCGAAAGAGAAACCGGGCTGGTATTGGTCATGAAGAGCATGGGCCGTTAAGAGGCCAAAACTCAGGTCCAACAGCAAATGGCCCAACTCATTTATGGGCTGTTAACGGGCTGAAAGACACACCGGGCTGGAAATTGGCCCAACACTTAAATGGGTCGTTAAAAGGCCGAAAGACGTACATCCTGAAAATTGGCCCATCCCTTGAATGGAAACCACATGGGGCCAATATTGAGCCCAAATATATAGCGGGCTATTAACGGGCTCGAACTGACGATGGGCTGCAATGGTGTCAAATAGTTAACGGGCAGTTGCCAGGCCGAATTGGCACATCTCGTATGGGCCGTGGGCTTAAATGGACCAGACACAACTAGGCCCTATATGGGCCGGCCTGCTAATTTTGACTGGGCCGGCCTCTTTCACCAAAATGGGCCACTGTTGGGCCTTGCCACGTGCCAACGTATCATAGGCGCCTCCCGTACAATGAGTGGATGACCTCTGTCCCAACGCTGAGCCGACACATGGATCCTCCGGCGAATGAGAATTTTACACATGGAAAATCCCCATTGGTCGGGGCTGTTAACGGGTTATCGGATGTGATGCCCTCGGCCCAATCGTGCACTAATCATACACGCAAATGCACACGATCAAGCCTAAGGACTCATGGGAAGATATCACAACACAACTCTAAAACATAAATAAAGTCATACAAGCTTTATATTACAAGCCAGGGGCCTCGAGGGCTCGAATACATAAGCTTGCCCTTGATTCCAAAACGGTGAGTGCCCTTCATAGGAGTGACTCGCAGATAAGCTTGATCACCAGGTTGATAAGTCAAACCCCATCGTTTGCGATCGTAGTTGCTCTTCTGGCGGTCCTGAGCCGCCTTGAGATTTTCTCGGACAATACGAACTTGTTCTTCGGCGTGTTGAATAATATCCGGACCCACGAGCGGTCGTTCCCCAGTTTCTGACCAATTCAGAGGGGTTCGACACTTACGTCCATAAAGAACTTCAAAGGGAGCCATTTTCAAGCTGGCTTGATAGCTGTTGTTGTAAGAGAATTCGGCATACGGGAGAGATTCTTCCCACTTCTTACCGAACGATATAACACAAGCCCGAAGCATGTCTTCAAGCACTTGATTGACTCGTTCGACTTGGCCTTGAGATTGAGGGTGATAAGCTGAACTCCAAGTAATATGAGTTCCCATAGCTTTTTGGAAACTTTCCCAGAAATGACCAGTGAATATGCTGCCACGGTCTGAACTGATCTCTTTTGGAATACCGTGGAGTGATATGATTCTGGAGATATACAACTCTGCTAACTGTCTAGCAGTGATAGTCTCCTTGACAGGCAGAAAGTGTGCAACTTTGGAAAGTTGGTCGATGACGACAAGAATAGCATCGTGACCCTTCTGTGACTTGGGAAGGCCAGTAATGAAATCCATTTGAACCTTGTCCCATTTCCATAGAGGAATAGGAAGCGGTTGCAGAATTCCAGCAAGCTTCTGATGTTCTGCTTTAACGCGTCGACACACATCACATTCAGCAACATAACGAGCAATGTCCTGCTTCATTCTAGACCACCAGTACCTTTGACGGAGATCACGATACATCTTGGTGCTACCCGGATGAATAGACAATGGTGTGTCATGTGCTTCCTTCATGACCTTATCAGTCATAAGCTCGAAGCGAGGTACCACAATGCGGTCTCTGAAATACAAGGTTCCATCTTCAGACAGCGAGAAATCCCTGTATTTTTCAAGGTGAAGATCTTTCTTCATCAGATCAACTTCAGCATCTTTAGCTTGTGCACTCTTAACAGCTTTCTCAAGGTCTGGTTCAACAACCAAGGTTTTTAAGTATCCTTGAGGAACTATCTCGAGATTTAGCCTTCGAAGCTCTTCATACAGGAGTGGTTGCTCTAGCTGGACTTCAAGTTCACAGCAATAGGATTTGCGACTCAACGCATCAGCCATTACATTAGCCTTGTCAGGGGTATAAGAAATACCCAAATCATAGTCCGCAATAGTCTCCATCCATCTTTGCTGACGGAGGTTTAGAGATGGCTGAGTAAACAAGTACTTCAGACTTTTATGATCCGTGTATATCTCGCAACGATTACCGAGGAGGTAATGTCGCCACAACTGCAGTGCATAAATGACAGCAGCTAGTTCTAGATCATGTACCGGATAATTCTCTTCATGTGGGCGCAACTGACGAGAGCCGTAAGCAATCACTTTACGCTCTTGCATTAGGACACAGCCTAATCCTTCATGGGATGCGTCACAATAAATCACAAAGTCTTTGCGGGTATCTGGAGGAGATAGTACTGGGGCAGATGTCAGCTTGTCTTTGAGTGCTTGAAAACTTTTGTGACATTTGTCTGTCCATTCAAATTTAACGCCCTTGTGAAGCAGATCAGTCAGGGGCTTAGCAATCTTTGAGAAATTCTCGACAAAGCGACGGCAATAGCTTGCAAGGCCGAGAAAACTTCTGACTTGCTTGACATTCTTTGGTGGAGTCCAGTCCAGAATAGCCTGAACTCGTTCTGGGTTAACGGCAATGCCTTCTTTCGAAATCACATGGCCGAGATATGTCACTTCAGACAACCAGAATTCACATTTAGAATATTTGGCATACAGTTGGTGTTCACGCAGCTTCTCCAGTACAAGGCGAAGATGTTCGGCATGTTCTTCTTCATTCTTCGAATATACCAGAATATCATCCAGATATACCACGACGAATTTATCGAGGTAATCCATGAAGATGTAGTTCATTAACCGGGAGAAGGTTGCTGGAGCATTTGTTAAGCCAAATGACATGACTGTGTACTCATAAGAACCATAGCGAGTAACGAATGTTGTCTTAGGAATTTCCTCTTCTCGAACTCGAATCTGGTGGTATCCCAATCTCAAATCAAGCTTAGAGAATACTGAGGAACCAGCAAGTTGATCATACAAATCGTTGATTCTGGGAAGCGGATACTTGTTCTGAATTGTTGCTTGGTTGATTGGTCGATAATCTTGAACCAACCGATTAGTTCCATCCTTCTTCTTAACGAAGAGTGAAGGTGCTCCCCAAGCAGAGGAACTGGGGCTGATGAAACCTTTCTTAAGTGATGTGTCGATTTCTTCCTTAAGCTCGAGAAGGTGGTGCGGAGGCATCTTATAGGGTCGCTTCGCAATAGGGGTAGTGCCAGGTTTCAAGTCGATGACAAACTCAACAGCTCTAGCAGGGGGTATTCCTGGAAGTTCTTCTGGAAACACATCTTGAAAATCACGAACAACTGGAACGTTCTCGATGCCTTCAAGAGGTGAAGCATTCAATGCATTTAGAACATATATCTGATTCTCGGCATCCTGAGCTGCTCGGACTGAGTATTGTACTGTTTGGCCAGAAGGATGTGTGAGCTGGACTGTCTTAGTAGCACAGTCAATCAAAGCTTTATGGGCGGTCAACCAATCCATGCCAAGAATAATGTCTATGTCGGAAGGTCCTAGAGCAATAAGGGAAGCAGAGAACATCAACCCTTCAATTCTGATCTGATTGTTGTGACTTATCATCTGAGTTTGCCACCTGGAACGGGGAGTGATGATTTCTAAAGGAGTGGGTAATGAGCTCATAGCTAACCCATGCAATTGTGCAAACTGCTGGGAAACAAAGGAATGTGATGCACCTGAATCAAAAAGAACATAAGCTGCTACTGAATTAACTGGAAGGGTACCCATCACGATTTTAGGGGACTGTCGAGTTTCTTCCATTTTGACATGAGTGACTCGACCACAATTCATAGTAGGCGGCGTGACACCGTAGCTTCTGTTGCGATGGTTTCGACGGCCCTATTTATGGCCAACAGGACGACGTGATGAATTCTGTGGCTGACCCTGAGGACAGTTGAAAGCACGGTGCCCTAGCTGTCCACACTTGCGGCATAACCCATCATTATGGGGAGGAGCTACAGCATTGGACTGTCCACCCTGAGTCATTAGCTGGCCCGGGGGCGGAGGCAGACGAGGCGCAACATATGACGGCCTTGGTGTTGGGGCAGGTCGGTGATGAACATTGTGTGGGATCCAGACTCGACGTTTCTGAACAGGTTGACCCAAGGATGAGCCAGCTTCATGAGTGCGCTTGAGCGACTCCTGGCATTCCGTCAGAGCTGTTTCAATTTGGAAAGATTTGCTGACAAGCGTTGCGAAGTCTGTGCAATCAAGGACTGCAAGTGCGAGTTTTATGTCAGTACGGAGTCCTTCACGGAATTTACCCTGCTTGCGGGCGTCAGTGCAGACGTCATCTTCAGCATAGCGGGACAATTCAAGAAACTTCCTCTGATATTCATCCACAGTCATTGTGCCCTGTGTGAGTTTGCGAAACTCCTTCTTCTTCTGATCTATCAGACCTTGAGGAATGTACCGTGCACGAAAAACTGACTGAAATCCCTGCCAAGTGGTTACTGTCTCTGCAGGCAACATACTCTTGTGGCTTTCCCACCATTGAGCAGCTGAACCCCTTAGGTGATACGTCGCATAGGTGACGTAACTGTCAGGGATAACATTAGCCGACTTCAACTGGAAGGCAATGTCACGGAGCCAATCATCAGCATCCATTGGATCAGTTGAGCTGCGAAAAGTGGACGGATTTAGGCGCACAAATTCTGGCAGACTTATTGGAGCAGACTGTTGCTGAGCATTTTGAGTTGGGAACTGAGCCAATACTCCGGTCATAAACTGACGGTTGAGTTCAAACTGCTCCATCATTGCGGCAATATAAGGTGGAGGTGGGGGATCGTCAGCCATCCTGCCAAATCAACAAGGGCAGTTTAACAAGTAGAAATGCAAATGTATGGAATTATTCATGAAGTAGCATGCACGACAGAAGGAAGTGCAATAGATACTTCATCATATTTGCACCAGACATTCGAATCCACACATAGCCTCGGTTAGTATCCGGCATTACGACAGCTGAAAGGGAAGGCTAGACATCTAGGCGGCGCGCAGGCATGCGGTAGGGAAGTACACAACGAGACATAGCAAAGGCTACATCAACGTCGGAGAAAACTATTGGAGCGAGGAATCTGCAAGTGACAAAACAGGGTGCCCTCGATAAGAGGATCCTGTAAGTAGAACCTGGCCCATAATCTCGAAGCAAGGGGGGATATTTCAGAACTCCGGGTGGATGTGATTACGAGAACCTAATGTTGGACTTAGTAAAATTTTATTTAACCCGAATAGAAGAGAGGTCAGAGTCCCAGAGTAAAGGTCAAGGAGTAAAAGATCCTAATACCACCCATTCGGTGACATGGGCCCGTAAGCCACACAGCCAAGTTAGTAAAACAATTTTGGACCACTAGACTCAACTTCGGCCAAGGAGTTAGGAAGGGGGATTCCTAGAGGCAGTCGGCTCTGATACCAACTTGTGACGCCCTCGGCCCAATCGTGCACTAATCATACACGCAAATGCACACGATCAAGCCTAAGGACTCACGGGAAGATATCACAACACAACTCTAAAACATAAATAAAGTCATACAAGCTTTATATTACAAGCTGGGGGCCTCGAGGGCTCGAATACATAAGCTTGCATACAAGCGTCAGTGGAAGCATCAGATATCTGAGTACAGATATAAAAGAAAGCACAGAAAGGCCTTTAGAAAGGCGGGGCAAAGTAAAACACTACAATCGAAAGGCGTAGGCCTCCTGCCTGGGACCCTCCGATCCTACTCCTGGTCGTCAGCCAACTCGTAGAAGCATCCATCCTCGGGGTAGTAGTAGTAGTAGTGATCGACGGGGCCTCTGTCTCAGGGGCTCCGTCATCTTGGTCACGACAAACTGATATGGGGAGAAAAGGTAAACAAAGCAACCGTGAGTACTCAGAAGTACTCAGCAAGCAAGGATTTACACTACATATGCAACATTTTCAAAGGGAGGCTGTATATGTGGACTGGGCTGCAGAAATGCAAGAATAGAGAGAAGGCCTAGTCCTATCGAAGACTAGCATCTTCAGCGGTCTTGCAGAAATAGAAGAGGGTAGAACAGTACAATATAATGTAGCAGTATCAATAAGTCGCAACCTCACCCAAAGATCTTTTCTCGACTACCTGCGAGAAAGCAATTCCAGAGCCATACAGTCATCAACCTCGTCCGGAGATCCCTTCTCGACTCCCTGCGAGAAGCAATCCCAGAGCCATACATACAGGTCTCGTCACAGGTATCCAGTTCTAATTGTATCGATCGGGATACAACTCCGAGTGTCCTTTACCGTAGGATCGGCTATCGATAGAAATGTTCTTCCCTGCAGGGGTGCACCAACTTACCCATCACGCTCGCTTAACTCCGGTCAGACACACTTTCCTGGGTCATGCCCGGCCTCGGCCAAACAACACACCGCAACCCTACCTACAGCTCGGCAGAGAGATCCCCGTCGGTCTATATCCTAAGCGCTCAGGGGTCATGGGCCATCGCCCTGTGCACTCCGGGTCATTGCGAGCAGAGCGAATCTCGGTACCACCCCTCAGAATGGCGCCGGCCCAGCCCGGCCGCAGTGCTGAACTGGACGTCTGACAGAGCTTTCGGCTGATGCATACGATGCAGAACGCCCATACTATGCCCACGTGATGGTTAGTGCTATCAGGCCAGAGGCCTGCTCGGATCAAATATCCAAATCGTAGTGGACTAGGGGCTTGCGGAAAACGAGCAGAGACTCACGAAAGATGTGACCCTGTCGCCCCGTCTCGAGGACTTGCGGCAAGGGCCATGAATGCCCGGCCACGCCTCGTATTCACCACTCGGGCACCATACAGGCACCCGTCTTCACAACACTCGCCTCTTAGGCGCATGCGGGTACCCCTCAGGGTCGACCCGCCTATCCAAGTAACAGTGTAAAATCCAAGTATCTGTGTGTCCATAACATCAGGGGAATCCGAGGTATCACCCTCGTTGGATTCCTACTCGATGTGTCTGTCAAGGTGAACTCGGAGGATTCACCCTCGATGGGTTCACACTTGATGTGTTGCATGACAGCGTCGTTACCGGAAGTGGTGAAGGAGGAATCACCCTCGATGACCATGACCGAATAGCTACTCTACAGAGTTAACATTAGAAGTGCTACAAGAGGTTTCACCCTCGGCACTCGATAGTAACGCTGCAGTGTCGTTACAACTAAGGGGGGTGATGTGCGGTGTCGGGGCCTGGTCTTCAATTCCCGTTGATCGGGTCTTCTGACAATCCAGTGCGGCAGTCGGGATAAGTGGGGTCACTGATAGGTCTCTACCCAGCCTAGACTAAACAGTTTAGGATATGCAGGTAATTATCAATAGCAGGTTACAATGAACAGGCTATGCATCAGAATAGGTAAAGCAGCAGCAGCAGCAATTCTAATGCAAGCATGGGAAATTAGAATGGGCGATATCGGGATGATCAAAAGGGGGGGGGCTTGCCTGGTTGCTCGGCGGCAAAGGCAAGGTCGTCTATGGTGTCTTCGGTCTCCGGAGCTGCGTCGGCCTCAGGGACGACGTCGGGGTCGGGGGCTATCGAGAGAGAAGAGGGGGAGGAAACAGTATAAATATAGAGCAAACATAAGCAACACAAAGCACGACATGACAATGTGCAGTGTCGGGTGCGTCCTAACGTATGGTTGCACGTCACCGAGGAAGGGGGAATCCATCCGGGAATGTTTTCCCGGTTCCGGACATTTGTCAGACAGATGACCGGAGAGGAACGGTTGCATGTTCGGGTAGTTAGGGACGTGTGACGGATGAACGGACCGCGTATTCGGATTCGTCTCGTCGTTCTGAGCGACTTTCATGTACAAAGTTTTTCCATCGGAGTTACGGATTATTTAATATGATTTACTAAAGTTTTATTGATTTTCTGGAATTTATTTAATTTATTAAATCAACATTATCCGAAACAGTGTCTGCTGACGTCAGGACCAGTGGGTCCCACCTATCATACTCTGTTAGGTTTAATTAGGGTTTAGCTAATTAATTACTGATTAATTAAACTAACTAATTAATTAGACTAATTAAATAGGATTAATTAACTTAATTAATTTCCTAATTAATTAACTAATTATTTATTTTATTAACTATTTTATTTTTTTATTTATTTTTTTTAAATAACAGGGGCGTGGGCCCCTCATGTCATAGGCCCAGGGGGCGTTTAGCGGGCGCACGGGCGCGGGCGCCGGGTCGCCTGGACCCGGGCGCCCGACGGGGCAAGGCAAGCAGGGCGACGGTGGGGCGGTGAGCTGGAGCGGGGCGAGGCCAGGCGTGCGGGCGGCGGGGTCGCGGGCAGCGAGCAGGGCCGCGGTGGGGCGGCGAGCACGCAGCAGCAGGCGGCAGCCGTCGGCGTGGTGAAGCGGGCGCGCGCGGCGGATAGAGGCGGCGCGGTGGAGCAGCAACACGGGAGCGGTGAGCTGGCGGTGCGCGGGCGCGGCCGGAACGAGCGAGCGCGGCGAGGCGACGCGGGGAGCGCGCGGGAGCGGCGCGAGGCGCGCGGTGACCGGCGACCGGGGGGGCGGGAAGGCTCACAGGGGGGGCAGAGGCGGCCGGCGGCGTTGGTGGCGACGGGGTGGGGCGACGCATGTTGGGGGCGCGTAGGGGAGGAGGCGGTGGCGATGGCGTCCGGCGACGGTGTCGGCGCGGGGCCGGCGTCGAACGGCGGCGAGCGCGCCCGATCCCTCCTGGATCGGGGGAGGAGAGGAGAGCGAGGGGGGTAAGAGTGGGGATTAGGGTTAGCGGGGTGGGGTGGACCGGGGGATAAAGGGGGCGAGCGGCTGGGCCGGCCTGGTGGCCTGCTGGGCCGAGGCCCAGTCGGGGGGGGTCCCTTTTCTTTTTGTTTTCTTTTGTTTTTCTTTTCTTTTCTATTTTGCAAAATGTGTGGCCCCCATTAGAGTTTTGTAAAATATGAGAGCTGGCCCACAAATCACAACACAATATATCCTACCACCAAAAACTAGTTTGGGGTAAATATCTTTTCATATTTATTTTAGATTAAATAAAAGGTAATTAAATATTGTCTTTAGTCACTGTTTGGGGATGTTTGAGTCACTTACCCAACTCCAATGATGTTGGTTTCAATTTTAGAATTGTCTCTGATTTATTTGCTATTTAATGAACAATTTAGTTTCTATGTTGGACAACTTTTATTTTCCACTTTCATTTAAATTTGGATTTTGAATTAGGAGTTGAAATGCAATACGATGTTAATGATGATCATGCACTGTTAAACATGATGACATGGCATAATCAAAAGTGATTACTGTAGCTAATGACAGGGGGTTACTGTAGCTAATGACAGGGGGTGTTACATCTGATCCAAACCGAAACCCGATAGCTTAACGGCGACCCGTTACGGTGGATGCCACGTGTCGGTTACCCTTGACGAAAACACTTCCATGATGCGCCATTTATCGTCATGGAAGTGGACACTTCCGTGATGATAATTTTGGTATTGTCATGGAACACTTCTACGACAGCACAGGTATGACTATCTTGATTCTATCATAAAATCGTCATGGATGTACATGCATGACAGAAAACGTGACCTATTGTGACAAACACGTATCATCACGGAAGTGTATTTTTTTTGTAGTGATAGCTAGTAGCTAGATGGCTTCTTCTCTCTCTTTGATCTTTAATACAATGTTCTCCTCGATGTTCTTGGAGATCTATTTGATGTAATCACTTTTTCGGTATGTTTGTTGGGATCCGATGAATTGTGAGTTTATGATCAGATTATCCATGAATATCATTTGAGTCTTCTCTGAACTCTTTTATGCATGATTATTATAGCTTTGTATTTCTCTCTGGTCTATTGATTTGGTTTGGCCAACTAGATTGATTTTTCTTGCAATGGGAGAGGTTCCTTTTAATGGTTCAATCTTGCGGTGATCTATATCCTAGTGACAAAAGGGGACAAGACACGTATTTGTATTGTTGCCATTAAGGATCAAACGATGGGGTTTATTCATGCGTGAGTATACTTTGTCTACATCATGTCATCTTGCTTAAGGCATTACTCCGTTCTTTATGAACTTAATACTCTAGATGCATGCTGGATAGTGGTCGATGTGTGGAGTAATAGTAGTAGATGCAGGCAAGAGTCGGTTGACTTGTCTCGGACGTGATGCCTATATGCATGATCATTGCCTTGGATATCGTCATGATTATTCGATGTTCTATCAATTGCCCAATAGTAATTTGTTTACCCACCGTATACTATTTTCAAGATAGAAGCCTCATGTGAAAACTATGGCCCCCGGGTCTACTTTTATCATATATTAAAATCTAAAAATACCTTGCTGCAATTTTATTTACTTTATTTTATTTTGTATTTTTGTGCTATCTATCTATCACTACAAAATTTGATCCTTGCAATTAACCGCCAAGGGATTGACAACCCCTTATTCCCGTTGGGTGCAAGTATTTGTTATTTTGTGTGTAGGTACTGCTAACGACGTGTTGCATGGTTCTCCTAATGGATTGATAACCTTGGTTCTTAACTGAGGGAAATACTTATCTCTATTGTATTGCATCATCCTCTCCTCTTCGAGGAAATCCCAATGCAGCTCACAAGTAGCACTAAGCGAGAATTCCTAGAAAAGGCTATTCCGCCTAATTTTTACCTTAATCATGATGAAGATATTAAAATGATTGGTGTCTCGCCCATTGAATCTTTATTTATTACCATAAAACTTGATGAAAAGGGACTGAAGATGAGTCAACTTTAGCTAGAAGGCATCCCAATTGTTCGGAGGGTGATGATCTTAATGATAAAAATGATAAAAGTCATTTCAGAGAGGTCAAAACTTTAACGAGTGATGTGCCCACTTCTTTGGATTTCAAGTACTTTAATTATGATAGTTTTTCTTTAGTTTAGTGTATTTCCTTGTTGCAATTCATAATAAATTCACCCAATGCTTATGAACAAAATAAATCTTTTGCTAAACATATTGTAGAAGCTACGATGAAAGCTTTTGAAGAAAAATTAGAGTTGGAGGTGTCAATACCTAGAAAATTGCATGATGAATGGGAACCTACTATTAAAATAAAGATTAAAAATTATAAATGTAATGCTTTATGTGATTTGGGAGCTAGCGTTTCCACTATACCAAAATCTTTATGTAGTGTGCTAGGCCTTGAGGATTTGGATGAATGTTCCCTTAATTTGCACTTAGCAGATTCAACTATTAAGAAACCATTGGGTAGAATAAATGATGTGATTATTCTAGCTAATAGAAATTATGTGCCCGTTCATTTCATTGTTCTTGATATTGAATGCAATCTGTCTTGTCCTATAATACTTGGTAGGCCTTTCCTACGTACCATAGGTGCTATTATTGATATGAAAGAAGGTAATATAAGATTACAATTACATTAAAGAAAGGCATGGAGCACTTCCATAGAAAGAGAATTAAGCCACCATAAGAATCTATTATGAGGGCCACCTATGGAATTCATTTGAAAGATGACAATACTTGAAACTATGCATTACGCCTAGCTAGGGCGTAAAACGATAGCGCTTGTTGGGAGGCAACCCAAAAGTTATCTTTGTTGTTACTTTTTCTTTTCTATTTTTGAGTGTGCACAAAATTATGCTACTATTATGATTGTGTTTTTGTGTTTTAGTTAGTATTTGTGCCAAGTAAAGCCTTTGGGATGATTTGGTTCATAGTTGACTTGACTCTATGAAAAATAAATAGAAACTTTTGCACCCAGTAGAAGAATTGTTTCAATTCACTGGAAAGTGATAAAATTCTGAATTTTATTACACATGATTGATATACAAATTTCCCACATTGTCCTAATTTTTCATATTTTTTGGAGTTATAGAAGTATTGCATTTGTTCAGATCATTACACACTGTTCTCTTTTTGACAGATTCTGTTTTCGTTGCATAGTTTGCTTGTTTTAATGAATCTATGGATTGTATCAGAGGGTATAAATCATGGAGAAGTTTGAATAAAATATATATTATGAAATAATAAAATATGAATGGGTTGACAACAGTACCTAAAGTTTATGATTTGCTTGTTATAGCGGATCTCACGAGGTTTCTGTTGAGTTTTGTGTGCTGAAGTTTTCAAGTTTTGGGTGAGATCACGATGGATGAAGGAATAAGGAGCGGCAAGACCCTAATCTTGGGGATGCCCAAGGCACCCCAAGGTAATATTCAAGGACAACCAAGCATCTAAGCTTGGGGATGCCCCGGATGGCATCCCCTCTTTCATCTACAATCCATCGGTATATTACTTGGAGCTATATTTTTATTCATCACATGATATGAGTTTTTCTTGGAGCGTCATGTATTATATGAGTCTTTGATTTGTTTGCTTTTTAGTTTGCCACAATCATCTTTGCCGCACACACCTTTTGAGAGGGACACACATTTATTCGTGATTTGCTAGAATACTTTTTCGTGAATACGCAACAATTGCATATCATTCCATTGATAGGTAGGGGTGAACAAGAGTGTAGAGGTTACAGGGTGTAACCCCTCTCCACGTACGCATTACTAGGCATAGAGGGGAGTTACAGGAGCAGAACACGGGAATGCTCAGCCCAGAGTGTCAAGGCGGCATGAAACTAGCTATGTCCTTCGCACCGGCAGTAGCCCAGGTGCGAGCGTCTTCCTTGATGGCCTGAAGCAATAGGTGGGTGGAGGGGATGGCATTGTCAAAGATGTAGGCGTTGCGATGGCGCCAGATGGACCAAGCAGATAGAAGCACAAGGGAGGACAGACCCTTGCGCATAGCAGTGGGCGCAGCCGCGATGATAGTCGACCACCAACTGAGAAAGCAAGTTTCGTGGTCCTGGGGTGGGTGGATAGGGGCAACACCAGGCCAAGATCTCATGCCAGATGATCTTGGAGAACAGGCAGTGGACGAGCAAGCGTTCAATGGTCTCCAGCTCCTGATCGCAGAGCGCACTTTGTGCTTCACTTATATCTTTTGAGCTAGGCAGTTGCTCTAGTGCTTCACTTATATCTTTTAGAGCACAACAGTGGTTATATTTTAAAGAAATAGTTGCACTCTCATGCTTAGCTTATATCTTTTGGATAGTTTAATAAATAGTAATGGCAATATGCACGGGTTATGAAATTGGTCCTGATATGATATGTATTCAAAAGGGATATAATAAAAAAATTCATGTACATCACTGAATATGATAAGTTTGATTCCTGGCAATAGTTTTGACATATAGAGATGGTGATATGTGGGTTGTACTATTGAATGATTTTGGTTAAGTAAGAATATTGATGTTAAGGTTTGTGATTCCCGAAGCAGGCACGTATAGTCTCCCGTTATGCTAAGAAGTTGGAGCATGATTTATTATTGAGTGTCGTCCTTTGCGTGAAGGCCAGGGCGCACGATGGTTAACTCCTACCAACGTCCCCCTAGGGGCATGAGTAGTAGTACTTTGCTTTGAGGGCTAATAAACTTTCGCAATAAGTATGTGAGTTCTTTATGACTAATGCGAGTCCATGGATTATACGCACTCTCACCTTTCCGCAATTTGCTAGCCTCTTTGGTACCGTGCATTGCCCTTTCTCACCTCGAGAGTTGGTGCAAACTTCGCTGGTGCATCCAAACCCCATGATATGATACTCTCTATCACACATAAGCCTCCTTATATCTTCCTCACAACAGCCACCATACCTACCTATCATGGCATTTCCATAGCCATTCCGAGATATATTGCCATGCAACTTCCACTGTTCCGTTATTATGACTCAGATTATCATTGTCATATTGCTTTGCATGATCATATAGCTGACATAGTATTTGCGGCTCAGCCACCGTTCATCATTATCATACATGTTATGCTGGTATCATTGCACATCTTGGTACACTACCAGAGGCATTCATATAGAGTCATATCTTTAGTTTTATCGAGTTGTATATTGAGTTGTAAGTAAATAGAAGTGTGATGATCATCATTATTTGAGCATTGTCCTAATGAGGAAAAAAGAGAGGCCAAAAAGAGCCCAACAAAAAAATGAGAGAAAAAGAGAGAAGGGGCAATGTTACTATCCTTTTCCACACTTGTGCTTCAAAGTAGCACCATGTTTTTCATATAGAGAGTCTCCTATGTTGTCACTTTCATATACTAGTGGGAATTTTTCATTATAGAACTTGTCTTGTATATTCCAATGGGCTTCCTCAAATGCATGAGGTCTTCTAGAGCAAGCAAGTTGGATGCACACCCACTTAGTTTTTAGTTTGAGCTTTCATACACTTCTCTTAGTATATCTGTTGCATGGCAATCCCTACTCCTCGCATTGACATCAATTGATGGGCATCTCCATAGCCCGTTGATTAGTCGCGTCGATGTGAGACTTTCTTTCTTTTTTGTCTTCTCCATATTAAGCTCTGCCACCGCATTCTATTCCATCCATAGTGTTATATCCATGGCTTGCGCACATGTATTGCGTGGGGGTTTAAAAAGCTAAAGCACGTTAAAAAGTATGAACCAATTGCTTGGCTGACACCGGGGTAGTGCATGATTTATATTTTGTGTTAAGAAGATGGAGCATGACAAGGTTATATGATTTTGTAGGGATATCATTCTTTAGCATTTTATTTTGAAAGGCATGATTGTTTGTTGGTATGTCTGAGTATTAATGTCTTTATGTCAAATTATAGACTATTACTTTGAATCATTCGGATCTAAATATTCATATCATAAAAGAAAGATTACATGATAGACATGTTAGATAGCATTCCACATCAAAAATTCTGTTTTTATCATTTACCTACTCGAGGACGAGTAGGAATTAAGCTTGGGGATGCTTGATATGTCTCCAACGTATCTATAATTTTTTATTGTTCCATGCTATTATAGTATCAATCTTGGATGTTTTATGTGCAATTTTATAGCAGGAATTAAGCTTGGAGAAGGCCTGAGGAGTCACGAGGGAGCGACAAGCTCAGGGGGCGCGCCCCGGGTGGGGCAGGCTTGTGGACCCCTCATGGCACCTCCTAACCTAATTCCACCTCTATAAATTCCCAAATATTCCCATTATACCAAAGAGCCACCCGAAACACTTTTTCCGCCATCGCAAGTTTCTATTCTTCCGGGATCCCATCTGCAGGCCTTTTCCGGTACTCTGCCGGAGGGGGAATCGATCACGGAGGGCTTCTACATCATCCTTGCTACCTTCTGATGATGCGTGAGTAGTTCACCACAGACCTATGGGTCCACAGCTAGTAGCTAGATGGCTTCTCTCTCTTTGATGTTCAATACAATGTTCTCCTCGATGTTCTTGGAGTTCTATCCAATGTAATCTTCTTTTGCGGTGTGTTTGTTGGGATCCGATGAATTGTGGGTTTATGATCAGATTATTCATGAATATTAATCGTGTCTTTTCTGAATTCTTTTATGCATGATTATTATAGCATTGTATTTCCATCCGATCTATCCATTTGGTTTGGCAAACTAGATTGATTTATCTTGCAATGGGAGAGGTGCTTTGTGATGGGTTCAATCTTGCGGTGCTCAATCCCAGTGACAGAAAGGGACATGACACGTATTTGTATTGTTTCATTAAGGATAAAAAGATGGGGTTCAATCATATTGCTTGGGTTTACTTTGTCTATGATACGTCTCCATCGTATCTATAATTTTTTATTGGTTCATGCCAATATTCTACAACTTTCATATACTTTTGGCAACATTTTACAATATTTTTGGGAGTAACATATTGATCCAGTGCCCAGTGCCAGTTCCTATTTGTTGCATGTTTTTTGATTCGCAGAATATCCATATCAAACAAAGTCCAAACACGATAAAAATTTACGGAGATTTATTTTGGAATATATGTGATTTTTGGGAAGAATAATAAACGCAAGGTGGTGCACAAGGTGGCCACGAGGCACCAGGGCGCGCCCAGGGGGGTGGCCGCGCCCTGGTGGCTTGTGAGCACCTCGTAAGTCGGTTGACCCCCTTCTTTCGCTGCAAGAAAGATATATCCAAAAAAATCGTGTTAAAATTTCAGCCCAATCCGAGTTACGGATCTCCGAGAATTTAAGAAACGGTTTTCGGCCAGAAAACGGGAACGCGGAACAGAAGAGAATAGAGAGAGAGATCCAATCTAGGAGGGACTCCTGCCCCTCCGCCACCATGGCGGCCATGGACCAGAGGGAAAACTCTCCTCCCATCTAGGGGGGAGGCCATGGAAGAAGAAGAAGGAGGGGGCTCTCTCCCCCCCCCCCTCCCGGTGGCGCCGGAACGCCGCCGGGGCAATCATCGTGCCGGAGATCTACACCAACAACTTCGCCGCCATCACCACCAACTCTCTCCCCCTCTATGCAGCGGTGTACACCTCTTCTCCCCGTTGTAATATCTACTTAAACATGGTGCCTAATGCTATATATTATTATCCAATGATGTATGGCCATCCTATGATGTTTGAGTAGATTCGTTCTGTCCTATGAGTTGATTGATGATCGTGATTGGTTTGAGTTGTATGTTTTATTTTGGTGTTGTCCTATGGTGCCCTCTGTGTCACCCAAGCATGTGGGATTCCCGTTGTAGGGTGTTGCAATACATTCATGATTCGCTTATGGTGGGTGGCAAGTGTGACAGAAGCTTATACCCGAGTAAGGGGGTTGTTGCGTATGGGAGTAAAGAGGACTTGTTACTTAATGCTATGGTTGGGTTTACCTTAATGATCTTTAGTAGTTGTGGATGCTTGCTAGATTTCCAGTCATAAGTTCATATGATCCAAGTATGGAAAGTATGTTAGCTCATGCCTCTCCCTCATATAAAATTGCAATAATGATTGCCGGTCTGGTTATCGATTGCCTAGGGACAAATAACTTTCTTGTGTTACAAAAAGCTCTCTACTAAACAACTAATTTTATAATCTTGCAAATTACTCATAGTTTTATTCTTGCTAAGTACTTCTAGTTTTATTCTCAAACCTATCATATCACCTACAAAATAGTTTCATACTTGTTCTAGGTAAAGCGAATTTTAAGTGTGTGTAGAGTAGTATTGGTGGTCAATAGAACTTGAAGGGAATATAAATCCTACCTTTAGCTCCTCATTGGGTTCGACGCTCTTATTTATCGAAAAAACTACAATTGATCCCTATACTTGTGGGTTATCAAGACCTTTTCTGGCGCCGTTGCCGGGGAGCAACAGCGTGGGGTGAATATTCTCGTGTGTGCTTGTTTGCTTTATCACTAAGTAGATTTTATTTTGTGCCCTTGTTTTCTATCTTTAATAGCATGGAACAATAAAAAATTATAGATACGTTGGAGACATATCACGCCCCCCCTAGGGCGCGCCCCGTGAGCTTGTGGCCATCTCGTGGCCCTTCTGGCCTCCTCCTAAAGCTTCCAGGGTGTCTTGTGGTCCAAGAAAAATCGTCAAAAAGTTTCGTTCCGTTTGGTATTGATTTTCTGTAAAGACAAAAACAAGGAAAAACAGCAACTGGAACTTGGCACTAGGTTAATAGGTTAGTCCCAAAAATGATATAAAATAGCATAATAATGTATATAAAACATCCAAGATGGATAATATAATAGCATGGCAATCAAAAATTATAGATACGTTGGAGACATATCAATAATTAAAGATGGGCCAATTTCATTTTTACCCCTAATTTTGTCCCGATCTCATCTTTACCCCTAAATAAAAATAGTGCTCAACTTTGCCCCTCTTCCGTTAAGTGCGCTTATAGAAATGCCCTTCCGTACATTTTCCGTCCAGTCAAAGGCCTTTGACCGTTAGATTTTTCTATACGCGCACTTAACGGTCAAAGGCCTTTGACTGGACGGACAATGTACGAAAGGGTATTTCTGTAAGCGCACTTAATGGAAGAGGGGCAAAGTTGCGCACTGTTTTTATTTAGGGGTAAAGATGAGATCGGGACAAAATTAGAGGGGAAAATGTAAATCTCCCATTAAATTATCTGTTTTGGATGTTTCATATGCATTATTATGCTATTTTATATTATTTTTGGGACTAACTTATTAACCTAGAGCCCAGTGCTAGTTTCTGTTTTTCCTTGTTATTGAGTTTTACAGAAAAGGCATACCAAACGGAGTCCAAATGGAATAAAACTTTCGCGATGATTTTTCTTGGACCAGAAGACACACGTAGGACTTAGAGATGAAGTCAGAGGAGTCCCAAGGCGGCGACAAGCCTCAGGGGCGCGTCCTAGGGGGCGCCCTGAGGGCTTGTGGGCCCCTCGGAGCTCCTCCAACCCTAATTCTTGGCCTTTAAATTCACAAATATTCCCAAACGACCAGAAGCGTCCACCAAAATACTTTTTCGCCCCGCAACCTTCTGTACCCATGAGATCCCATCTTGGGGCCTTTTTCGGCACCCTGCCGGAGGGGGATTCGATCACGGAGGGCTTCTACATCAACTCCATTGCCCTTCCGATGAAGCGTGAGTAGTTTACCACAGACCTACGGGTCCATAGCTAGTAGCTAGATGGCTTCTTCTCTCTCTTTGATCTTCAATACAATGTTCTCCTTGATGTTCTTGGAGATCTATCCGATGTAATATTCTTTTGCGGTGTGTTTGTCGAGATCCGATGAATTGTGGATTTATGATCAGATTATCTATGAATATTATTTGAATCTTCTCTGAATTCTTATATGCATGATTTGATATCTTTGTATTTCTCTTCGAATTATCGGTTTGGTTTGGCCAACTAGATTGGTTCTTCTTGCAATGGGAGAGGTGCTTAGTTTTGGGTTCAATCTTGCGGTGTCCTCACCCAGTGACAAAGTAGGGGTAGCGAGGCACGTATTGTATTGTTGCCATCAAGGGTAAAAAGATGGGGTTTTCATCATATTGCTTGAGTTTATCCCTCTACATCATGTCATCTTACTTAAGGCGTTACTCCGTTCTTTTGAACTTAATACTCTAGATGCATGCTGGATAGCGGTCGATGTGTGGAGTAATAGTAGTAGATGCAGGCAGGAGTCGGTCTACTTGACACGGACGTGATGCCTATATTCATAATCATTGCCTTGGATATCGTCATAACTTTGCGCTTTTCTATCAATTGCTCGACAGTAATTTGTTCACCCACCGTATTATTTTCTTTCAAGAGAGAAGCCTCTAGTGAAACCTATGGCCCCCGGGTCTATTTTCCATCATATATTTTCAGATCTATAAACGAAAAAACCCAAAAATATCTTGCTGCAATTTATTTGTTTTTACTTTGTTTTACGTTTTAGTAATCTTTTATATCTATCTCTATCAGATCTCATCCTTGCAAGTGACCGTGAAGGGATTGACAACCCCTTTATCGCGTTGGGTGCAAGTGTTTGATTGTTTGTGCAGGTGCATAGATTGGAGACTTGCGTGTACCTCCTACTGGATTGATACCTTGGTTCTCAAACTGAGGGAAATACTTATCTCTACTTTGCTGCATCACCCTTTCCTCTTCAAGGGAAAAACCAACGCAAGCTCAAGAAGTAGCAGGGCGCCCCCCAAGCTTGTGGGCCCTCGTAGCTCTTCTAACCCTAATTCTTCTTCTATAAATACTCAAATATTCCCCGTAGACCAGTGGGCACACCAAAAATACTTTTCCGCCGCCGCAAGTTTCTGTCCTCATGAGATCCCATCTGGAGACATGTTCCGGTACTCCGCCGGAGGGGGATTCAATCATGAAGGGCCTCTACATCAACCTTGCTGCCCTTCTGATGATGTGTGAGTAGTTTACCACAGACCTACGGGTCCATAGCTAGTAGCTAGATGGCTTCTTCTCTCTCTTTGATCTTCAATACAATGTTCTCCTCGATGTTCCTGGAGATCTATTTGATGTAATCTTCTTTTGCGGTGCGTTTGCTGAGATCCGATGAATTGTGGATTTATGATCAGATTATCTATAAATATTATTTGAGTCTTCTCTGAACTCTTTTATGCATGATTAAGATAGCTTTGTATTTCTCTACGATCTATTGATTTGGTTTGGCCAACTAGATTGATTTTTCTTGCCATGAGAGAGGTGCTTTGTAATGGGTTCAATCTTGCGGTGCTTATTCCCAGTGACATAAAGGGATATGACATGTATTTGTATTGTTGCCATTAATGATAAAAAGGTGGGGTTTGTTCATATTGATTGGATCTATCCCTCTACATCATGTCATCTTGCTTAAGGCGTTACTCCGTTCTTGTTAACTTAATACATTAGATGCATGCTGGATAGCGGTCGATGTGTGGAGTAATAGTAGTAGATGCAGGCAGGAGTCGGTCTACTTGTCACGGGCGTGATGCCTATATTCATGATCATTGTCTTAGATATCATCATAACTATGCGCTTTTCTATCAATTGCTCAACATTAATTTGTTTACCCACTGTATGCTTTCTTTCAAGAGAGAAGCCTCTAGTGAAAACTATGGCCCCCGGGTCTATCTTTTATCATATTATTTTCAGATCTATAAAACCAAAATTACAAAAATACCTTGCGGCAATTTATTTACCTTTACTTTGTTTTGCACTTTTACTTATCTTTTATACGTATCTCTATCAGATCTCATCCTTGCAAGTAACCGTGAAGGGATTGACAACCCCTTTATCACGTTGGGTGCAAGTATTTGTTTGTTTGTGTAGGTGCAACCATTGATGACTTGTGTGTTCCTCCTACTGGATTGATACCTTGGTTCTCAACTGAGGGAAATACTTATCTCTACTTTGCTGCATCACACTTTCCTCTTCAAGGGAAAAACCAACGCAAGCTCAAGAAGTAGCAGTTATGGGTAGGAAACATAAAATACCAAAAAAATAGTTGTACCTGCTAAACCAATGGTTGAAGAACCACCCAAATCTATCATACTGCTGAAGCTTTCTACTTGGATCATCTTCGATCCCTATGTGCTCGTGCTAAAAACCCAACTAGCTTAGTTGAGGGAAAATCATTAAATGAGCATGCTTATTTTGTGCGACACCGCTTATCTCAAAAAGGGAAACTTTTATGGCATCATATTAATACTATGCATTGATATGCTTGGAATTTATGCGAAATACATGATTTTACTTGTTGTTCTGAAGACCCTAAGAAACACCTTCCCTAGCAATGTGAGTTTAGTGATAATGGAATCGTATCTTCTTATGCTAAAGGTGTTTATAGTTACTATGATATTGAGCAAATTGAAGAATTTGTCGCTTTTAAGGGTGCTTATGAAATTGCTTCTTTGATTGAAAAGTATGATGCTACTCTTTACAAGTCTGCAAATTTTGCCATACTTAAATATTGCTATGAAAACTATGCTTCTAATGCTTATGTCAAAGCATATATTGAGGACGCCTCCGCTGTACAAGAAGAGACTAATATTTTGCAGGAAACTGCGGAAGAAGAAATTGCTGAAACTGTGAGCTCATTAGATGAAAAAGATGACGAGGAGAGCGAAGAACAAAAGAAGGAAGAGTCGATTAGCTACCCGTGCCCACCTTCTAATGAGAGTAACTATTCAACTCATACATTGTTTAATTTCCCTTCGTGCTTACCGAAGGATAAATGCTATGATGATTGCTATGATCCCGTTGATTCATTTGAAATATCCCTTTTTGATGAACTTGATGCTTGTTATGCTTATGGCCAAGATGCCAATTTGAATTATGCTTATGGAGATGAACTTGCTATATCTTATGTTAAGAATGAAATTGTTGCTATTGCACCCACACATGATAGTCCTATTATCTTTTTGAATTCTCCCAACTACATTATATCGGAGAAGTTTGCGCTTATTAAGGATTATATTGATGGGTTGTGTTTTACCATTACACGTGATGATTTTGATGAATATAATATGCATGTGCTTGCTTCTCCTACCTGCAATTATTATGAGAGAGGAACTACATCTCAACCTCTCTATGTTTCCAATACAATAAAATTGCAAGAAACTGTTTATGCTATGTATCGGGCTTTACTTTGTGTGCATGAATTGTTCTTTTATAACATGCTGATGCATAGTGAGGGAGTTAGACTTCGTTGTTACATGATATATATTACTTTGTGCTCACTACTAAATTACAAATCATTGTTGATTAAAATTGGCTTTGATATACCTTGGGATCCGAGTGGATCAATTACTTGAGCACTATATGCCTAGCTTAATGGCTTTAAAGAAAGCGTTGCCAGGGAGACAACCTAGAAGTTTTAGAGAGTCATTTACTTCTATTGTGTGCTTTTATAAAGTTTAAAAACAAAAAATATAGAGAGGAACCTAAAAACTTTACAAAAGGAAAAGTGAAAGTGAGAAAGACAAGCACCGTTGAAGTGGGGGATATCCTTGAACTTGTTCATGCCTACAGAAACTTTGTGAATCTTGAATTACAGAAACTTTTCAACAAAAATAATTATACCCTTGTACAAATCCATTGTATTATAAAAATAATGTGCCAAGATTTGCCTTTTGTATGTTTAGATTGCTTGTTTGGTATGTGTAGTGCGAAAATAGAAATTTTGGCTGTAGTGCGTGAATTTACATTTTTTACTGGAACGTCAAAAGTTTCTGAAATTTTTACACGGTACTTCTATGCAATTTTTTTATTTTTTTCATAATGTTTCAGAATTTTTAGAGTTGCATAAGTATGTTCAATGTTCAGATTACTACAGACTGTTCTCTTTTTGATAGATTTTGTTTTTGTTGTGATGTTTGCTTGTTTTGATGAATCTATGGATTGTACCGGGGGGTATAAGCCATTGTGAAGTTAGAATACAGTAGGTATAATGCAATAATAAAATATGAATGGGTTTGCAACAGTACTTAAAGTGGTGATTGGCTTTATTATATACTAACGGATCTCACGAAGGTTTTGTTAAGTTTTGTGTGGATGAAGTGTTCAAAGATCGAGGAGGTCTCGATATGAGGAGAAGAAGGAGAGGCAAGAGTTCAAGCTTGGGGATGCCCAGGCACCCCAAGTAAACATTCAAGGAGACTCAAGCGTCTAAGCATGGAGATGCCCTGGAAGGCATCCCATCTTTCTTCAACAATTATCGGTATGTTTTGATTTTTGTTTTGTTCACATGATATGTGTAACACCCCCAGTGGTTAACTACAGTAATCACCCTTTTGATTATGCCATGTCAGCATGATTAACAGTGCATGATCATCATTAGCATCATATTGCATTTCAACTCCTAAGTCAAATTCGAATTTAAATGAAAGTGGAAAATAGAAGTTATTCAAATCATAAACTAAAATGTCAAATAAATAACAAACATTCCAGAGGCACTTCTAAAATTGAAACCAACATTATTGAAAATGGATAAGTGGCTTGAACGTCCTCAAACAGTGGCTGAAAATAATATTTAATGACCTTTTAATTTATTTAAAACAAATAAGAAATGATGTTTTGTCCAAACTAATTTTAGGTGTTAGGGAATAAAGCACTGGTATTTATGGACCAGGTCACATGTTTTACAAAATTCAATTTGAGCCCTAACTATTTACAAAACAGGGGTATGGATAAATAAAAAGGCAAAAAAAAAAGAAAAGGAAAAGCCCCCCCCCCCCCCGGTACCAACTGGGCCGTGGCCCTAGCTGGACACCAGGCCCCACCCAGGCCGGCCCATTCCCCCTGGCGGACCACCCCTCCCCATATCCCACCCAAACAGAAAAAACGTAGAAGCGAACAAAAAAACAATTGGGCTTCATAGATGAATAAAACCACATACGCCCAGATAAAAAAGGAGAGGGGGCGGGGAAGCTCCGAACCGCACCGCAGCAGCCCGACGCGCACCGTCGCCGCCTCGCCCTAGACCGACAGCCGGCGCTAACCGCCGCCGCCGCCGCCGCCTTAGTCCCCGGCGTCGCCCCGACTCCCGTCTAGACGGCTCATCCAAGAAACTACGATGAAAAACGAAAAAATAGAAGTGAAGATACACGGGAAGGAAAAGTGCAGAAAACGTAGAGACCCTAAACGGAGGAAAGAGTCACGGCACCACCAAACAACAAGCACCCCGGCGGAATAAACGCCGCCGATATGCCTCGACGGTACGCCACCCGATCTTCGCGACGCCCTCCCCGCCGGACATGCCTCGACTCCTCATCCCCACACCTGTGACAACCTCCTCGCCACGTCGCGGCCAGCCTCGAAGACCTGGCAATCAAAAACCTTCATCGGGAGAAAGCATTTAAAGAAGAAAGAAGACTGCTCCCTACCTACTCTGCTAGCAATTGCATCCTCTCCTTCACCTACACCCATCCCCGCTTTCCCTGGCCCGCCCAATCTCATCTTACTCTTTCTACCCATACTACCCACCTCCCTTTCATACACCTCGCCTCCTAACAGTTATCCCCCATCGCTATCGTTTATCTAATGACGACCAATTCTATTAAAACCGTCCCTACTTCCCACCTACCCCCCATCTACCGCTCTTCCCTACCAGCCCATCTCCTCCCGCTACTTTCTCTGCGCCTTCCCTCATCACACCGTACCCTCCATCTCACACGCCAGATCATATAAGCAGTAGAAGAGGAAAAAATAAAGGACGAGTAGCACGAGCCAACGGGAACCCTCCACCCTCAAGAGCAACAAAAGCAAAAATAGGGGGGAACAAGATAGAAAGAAAAAACGAGGAAAGAGACAACGCCTAGGAAAGAGACGAAAGAAGTCTAGCCTGATGACAATGAAGAAAAAGGGGAGGGTTCCTCTAAGAGAAACAACACGGGCTCCCCAGAGATCCCCCGATGGGAAGAGGAAAAGAAATCGGAAACGCACGAAAAAAAATCCACTAACACAAAACGAACCGGAACGAGACTCCTTACATTACTCCACTATCTTTCCATCCAAGAGAGGGAAAGGGGGAAAAGGGCAGGGAAGGGAAACTAATGGGCACGATGAAAGACATGGACGCGCAACTCCCAGGATCGTGCCACGACGCGCCATGTCCGCCAGCCCACTGACCTAGGGCCCACGGGCCCCGAACGAATTAAAAAATAATAATAAAAATAAAAAAATAATTAAACTAATTAATTAATTAAGTGTTAATTAATCCTGATTAGGTTAATTTAATTAAGTAGTTAGTGTTAATTAAACAAGTAATTTAATTAGTTAATCACTAATTAACACTAACAGCCTATGACAGGTGGGGACCCACTGGTCCTGACGTCATGCTGACGTCATGCTGACGTCAGCAAGACACTGTTTTCGGATAATGTTAATTTAAATAATTAATTAAATTCCAGAAATTAATAAAAACTTTAGAAAATCATATAAAATAATCCGTAGCTCAGATGAAAATACTTTGTACATGAAAGTTGCTCAGAACGACGAGACGAATCTGAATACGCGGTCCGTTCGTCCGACACGCGTCCCTAACTATCCGAACTTGCAAACGTTCCCCTCTTATCCTCTGTCCGATAATTCCAAAGACCCGGGAAATATCGTCAGATATTCTCCCGCTCCGTCTGTTACGTGTGATGCTGCGTTAGACTACCCCTAGCACCGTGTTATCGTATTTGTCATGCTCATGTTTGCTATATATTTATACTGTTTCCTCCCCCCTCTTCTCTCTCGATAGCCCCCGACCCCGGCGTCGTCCCCGAGACCGACGCAGCTAGCTCCGGATCCCGAAGACACCATAGAGAACCTTGCCTTGCCGCCGAGCAACCAGGCAAGCCCCTCCCTTGAGCATCCCGATATCGCCCATTCTAATTCCCATGCTTGCATTAGAATTGCTGACTGTGCTGCTGCTCTTTACCTATTCTGATGCATAGCGTTCATGTACCTGCTGTATAATTACCTACAATTCCTAAACTGTTTAGTCTAGGCTGGGTAGAGACACTATCAGTGACCCCACTTATCCCGACTGCCGCGCCTGGATCGTCAGAAGACCCGATCAACGGGATTGAAGACCAGGCCCCGACACCGCACATCACCCCCCCCCTTAGTTTGTAACGACACTGCAGAGCGTTACTATCGAGTGTCCGAGGGTGAAACCTCATGTAGCCTTCAATTTAAACTCTTGTAGAGTAGTTATTCGGATCGTGGTCATCGAGGGTGATTCCTCTTTCACCGCTTCCGATAACGACGCTGTCGACAACACCTCAAGTGTGGACCAGTGAGGGTGATTCCTCCTAGTTCACCTTGACGGATACATCGAGTGGGAATTCAATGCAGGGTTGTAAACACCCCCGGTGGTGAAACTACGTAATCCCATTTTGATTTATGCCACGTCAGAATGATTAACAGTGCATGATCATCATCTGCATCATAATGATTTCAAGTTCTAACTCAAAATCCAATTTAAATGAAAGTGGAAATAAAAAGTTGTTCCAAACTGAAAACCAAATGTGCCTCATGTTGCAAATATTCCCATAGCATTTGTAAAAATGATTGCAACCTTAGTTGAACATTGTAAAAGGACTCGAACACTAAAACCGCAAGCAACATAGCACTATTCAATCCTTTTTCAATTAATAAAATCCAAACAAAAAGATATGGACCCAAACCCAATTTCTAGCGTGACGACAGATAATGCACTGTAAATAAGGAGCAAGTCTCATATTTTACAAAAGTCTTTTGGACTAAAATAAAAGAAAAAACGAAAAAAGATAAAGAAAAGAAAAAAAAAAGGAAAAGCCCCCCCCCCCCCGGACCCAACTGCGGCCGTGGCCCAGCTGGCCACCAGGCCACAACCAGGCCGGCCCATGCCCCCCTGGCCGGCCCACCCATCCCCATTATCCCCTCACTCCCCGTAACCTAGCCCACCGACACCCCACCCCCCCCCCCCCCCGAACGAATCCCTCTCCTCTCTCCGTCCTCTCGATCCAATCGGGGGGGGGGAACTGGCCCCGACGCCGCCGTTCGCCGCCCCGCCGTGCCTCCGTCCTCCTCCAGGAACGTCCCGCCGCAGTCAGGCCTCATGCATACGCCCTGACTCAATACTCAAGAGAAACCCCCGCACGCGGCCGTCTAACCCCGAGCCACCCCGCGCTCTCCTCCTTGCCTTCGCCCGTCGCACGCCGCCCAAAGTCCCCGTTTCCCTCGCCGGCCAATCACCGAGATCCTCGCCGTCGCACATCTGCCACGGGGGTGAGCCCTGGCGCTTGCCTCCTCGTTCTCCTCCCCGCCAACCCGTTTGCACACTCGCGCGCGTCGCGCGCCTGGCCGTCGTCCCGCCACCGCGCTGGCGTGACGCACCTCGCACCACCGGGCCGCGAACGCCTCCCGATCGCCTCCGTGCTCGCACCTCCTCGACCCCGGACGAACCGGACCTAACAAGCGCGAGTGCTCGTGCGCTCGCACCTCCCCGGGGCGCGGTGCACTGCACGTGCTGCGCCCTGCCGCCCCCTCCCGAGGGAACGAGACCATAGATGGAAAACTGGAAGAAGAGGGAGGCATCAGGCTATGCACTGAAACGCCCAACAAGGAGAACAAAAAAAAAAGTCTCCTCTCCATTTTACCCACAACCACCACCTATCGCTCTCGCCCCCGCCTCATCACCTCTTGGACACTTCCATAACTTCCACACACACTTCTCCTTCTGCACTCCCTCGGATTTCTCCCATCTCCCCCCCCTCTCCCTCCCCCATCCTCCCTTCCTCGTTGCCAACCACCCCGTCGCACCTACTCACAGCCACCCTCCCCTACCCCTCTCCTGCCCCCTGATCTTTCCCCCCATTCCAAAACCCAAAACCTCTCTTGTGCTTCCATTTCATCCCCCCCTGCACCACCCCGTCCTACCACTCCCCAACCCCTCTCCCCCCTCCACACCCCACCCTTCCCCCTCCACATCCACCCCCCCCCGTCAACCCCCTTACGCGCGCCGTCGCCGTCCCGTCGTCCCTCCTCCGGACCGCGCCGTGCCAGCGCCCCCGCCCGTTTGCCTCAGTCGTCCGACCCCCCCCCCCCAGAAAATTCCAAAACCACCATAAAACAAAAATCCAATCCACGCACAAAACAACCCAACATCAAAATCTTCACCAAACACAACCACTCTTTTCAAAATAAAACAAAAAACAACCAACCTCAGAATATTCAAAAAACTCCTACACTAGCAAACTAAAAAAACCCGCAAAACAAAAACACAACATCCAATTACCCTTGATTATTCAATTAAAGACACTCCTAGACAATTTAGGCTGCGCACTATCTTAGAGTAAGACTCGATAAAAAAAAAAAGAAAAAAAAAAGGCGGCGGGACACATCCAACCACCGAACGTGCCATTTGGGCACCGGGCATGTCCGGTCCCAAATGGGCACGCTCCAGACATGTCCGGCGCCCAGACGTGCACGCCGCGGACATGTCCGCCCAGCCCACTGACATAGGGGCCCACGGCCCAGAACGAATTAAAAAATAATAATAAAAATAAAAATAATTAAACTAATTAATTAATTAATTAGTTAATTAATCCTGATTAGGTTAATTTAATTAAGTAGTTAGTGTTAATTAAACAGTAATTTAATTAGTTAATCACTAATTAACCTAACAGCCTATGACAGGTGGGACCCACTGGTCCTGACGTCATGCTGACGTCATGCTGACGTCAGCAAGACACTGTTTCGGATAATGTTAATTTAAATAATTAATTAAATTCCAGAAATTAATAAAAACTTTAGAAAATCATATAAAATAATCCGTAGCTCAGATGAAAATACTTTGTACATGAAAGTTGCTCAGAACGACGAGACGAATCTGAATACGCGGTCCGTTCGTCCGTCACGCGTCCCTAACTATCCGAACTTGCAACCGTTCCCCTCTTATCCTTTGTCCGATAATTCCAAAGACCCGGGAAATATCGTCAGATATTCTCCCGCTCCGTCTGTTACGTGTGATGCTGCGTTAGACTACCCCTAGCACCGTGTATCGTATTTGTCATGCTCATGTTTGCTATATATTTATACTGTTTCCTCCCCCTCTTCTCTCTCGATAGCCCCCGACCCCGACGTCGTCCCCGAGACCGACGCAGCTCCGGATCCCGAAGACACCATAGACGACCTTGCCCTTGCCGCCGAGCAACCAGGCAAGCCCCTCCCTTGAGCATACCGATATCGCCCATTCTAAATTTCTCATGCTTGCATTAGAATTACTGCTGCTGCTGCTTTACCTATTCTGATGCATAGCCTGTTCATTGTAACCTACTGTTGATAATTACCTACATATCCTAAACTGTTTAGTCTAGGCTAGGTAGAGACCTATCAGTGACCCCACTTATCCCGACTGCCGCGCTGGATCGTCAGAAGACCCGATCAATGGGATTGAAGACCAGGACCCGACACCGCACATCACCCCCCTTAGTTGTAACGACACTGCAGCGTTACTATCGAGTGCCGAGGGTGAAACCTCTTGTAGCACTTCTGATGTTAACTCTGTAGAGTAGCTATTCGGTCGTGGTCATCGAGGGTGATTCCTCCTTCACCGCTTCCGATAACGACGCTGTCCTACAACACCTCAAGTGTGGACCCAGTGAGGGTGATTCCTCCTAGTTCACCTTGACGGATACATCGAGTGGGAATCCAATGAGGGTGATACCTCGGATTCCCTGATGTTATGGACACACGGATACTTGGACCTTACAATGTTACTTGGAAAGGCGGGTCGACCCTGAGGGGTACCCGCATGTGATGTGAAGGCGGGTTGCCAGTGTGGTGCCCGAGTGGTGAATACGAGGCGCGGCCGGGCATTCTTAACCCTTGCCGCAAGTCCTCGAGACGGGGCGACGGGGTCACATCTTTCGTGAGTCTCTGCTCGTTACCGCAAGCCCCTAGTCCTAGCGATTTGGATATTTGATTCGAGCAGGCCTCTGGTCTGATAGCACTAACCATCACGTGGGCATAGTATGGGCGTTCTGCATCGTAGCATCAGCCGAAAGCTCTGTCAGACGTCCAGTTCAGCATGGCGGCACGGACGGACCGGCGCCCTCCTGGTGCCAGGCTTCTCCCTGCGCGCAACGACTCGGAGTGCACAGGGCGATGGCCCAAGACCTCTGAGCGCTTAGGATGTAGACCGACGGGGACCTCTCTGCTGAGCTGTAGGTAGGGTTGCGATGTGTCGTTTGGCCGAGGCCGGGCATGACCCAGGAAAGTGTGTCCGGCCGAAGTTAATCGAGCGTGTTGGGTAAGTTGGTGCACCCCTGCAGGGAAGAACATTTCTATCGATAGCCGGTCCTACGGTAAAGGACACTCGGAGTTGTATCCTGATTGATACAATTTAGAACTGGATACCTGTGATGAGACCTGTATATATGGCTCTGGGATTGCTTTCTCGCAGGGAGTCGAGAAAGGATCTCTGGGTGAGGTTGATATTATTACTGCTACATTATATTGTTTTGTTCTACTCTCTTCTACTGCTGCAAGACTGCCGAAGATGCTAGTCTTCGATAGGACTAGGCCTTCTCTCTATTCTGGCATTTCTACAGCCCAGTCCACATATACAGCCTCCCCTTGAAAATGTTGCATATGTAGTGTAGATCCTTGCTTGCTGAGTACTTCAGAGTACTCACGGTTGCTTTGTTTTCCTTTTTCTCCCCATATCAGTTTGACGTGACCAGAGGACGGAGCCCCCTGAGACAGATGCCCCGACGATCGCTACTACTACTACCCAGAGGATGGATACTACTACGAGTTGACTGACGACCAGGAGTAGGATCGGAGGGTCCCAGGCAGGAGGCCTTCGCCTTTCGATCGTAGTGTTTTATTTTGTCCCGCCTTCCTAAAGGCCTTTCTGTTTCTATTTCATATCTGTACTCAGATATCTGATGCTTCCGCTGACGCTTGTGCGCAAGCTTATGTATTCGAGCCCTCGAGGCCCCTGGCTTGTAATATAAAGCTTGTATGACTTTATTTATGTTTTAGAGTTGTGTTGTGATATCTTCCCGTGAGTCCTTAGGCTTGATCGTGTGCATGTGCGTGTATGATTAGTGCACGATCGGGCCGGGGGCGTCACAAGTTGGTATCAGAGCCGACTGCCTGTAGGAGTCCCCTTTTCAACTCCTCGGCCGAAGTTGAGTCTAGTGGTCCAAAAACTAATTTACTAACTTGGCTGTGTGGCTTACGGGCCCACGTCGCCAATTGGGAGGTATTAGTATCTTTTACTCCTCGACCTTTACTCTGGGCCTCTGACCTCTCTTCTATTCGGGTTAAATGATTTTACTAACTCCAACATTAGGTTCTCGTGGTCACGTCCACCCGAAGTTCTGAAAATATCCCCCTTGCTTCAAGATTATGGGCCAGGTTCTGCTTACAGGATCCTCTTATCGAGGGCACCCTGTGTTGTCACTTGCAGATTCCTCGCTCCAACAATTTTCTCCGACGAGGATCTAGCCTTTGCTATGTCTCGTTGTGTACTTCCATATCGCGTGCCTGCGCGCCGCTTAGATGTCTAGCCTTTTCCTTTTCAACTGTCGTAATGCCGGATGCTAACCGAGGCTATGTGTGGCTTTGAATGTCTGGTACGAATATGATGAAGTATCTATTGCACTTCCTTCTGTTGTGCGTGTTACTTCATAAATAATTCCATACACCTGCAAGTTACTAGCTAAATTGCCCCTGTTGATTTGGCAGGATGGCTGACGATCCTCCACATCCACCCTATATTGCCGCAATGATACAGCAGTTTGAAATCAACCGTCAGCAGTTTGAGCTTAACCGTCAGTTTATGACCGGGGTATTGGCTCAGCTTCCAAACCAGAATGCTCAGCAACAGACTGCTCCAATAACTCTGCCGGAATTCGTGCGCCTCAATCCGTCTGTTTTCCGCAACTCCACCAATCCTATGGATGCTGATGATTGGCTTCGTGACATCCTGTTTGAAATGGAGTCAGCTAATGTTGCCCCTGACAGTTACGTCACCTTCGCGACATTCCACCTAAAGGGCCCAGCTGCTCAATGGTGGGAAAGCCACAAGGGTATGTTGCCTGCTGAAACCGTAACCACTTGGCAGGAATTTCAGTCGACTTTTCGTGCACGGTACATTCCTCAAGGCCTGATGGACCAGAAGAAGCAGGAGTTTCGCAAACTTACCCAGGGCACAATGACTGTGGATGAATATCAGAGGAAATTTCTCGAGTTATCCCGCTATGCGGAGGATGACGTTGACACTGACGCCCGCAAGCAGGAGAAATTCCGTGAAGGACTCCGTACTGACATAAAACTCGCACTTGCAGTCCTTGATTGCACAGACTTCGCAACGCTTGTCAGCAAATCTTTCCGAATTGAAACAGCTCTGACTGAATGCCAGGAGTCGCTCAAACGCACTCGTGAAGCAGGCTCACCCTCGGGTCAGCCTGTTCAGAAACGTCGAGTGTGGATCCCGCACAATGTTCATCACCCACCTGCTCCAACACCAAGGCCGTCATATGTTGCACCTCGTCTGCCTTCACCGCCGAGACAGCTATCGGTTCATGATGGACCGCCTAATGTTATGGCTTCTCCTCAGGATGCACCACGTCTCTCGGATGGTCGTACGAAGGGCCATCGAACCCATCGTTGTAGGAATCGTAAGGCCAGGATGTCTGCTATGGACCGAGGCCAGGTCACTCACATCAAAATGGGAGAAGCTCGTGAGTCTACAAAAATCGTGATGGGAACTCTGTCAGTTAATTCAGTTGCAGCTTCTGTTCTCTTTGATTCCGGGGCATCACATTCCTTTGTGTCTCAACAATTTGCTCAGCGGCATGAGCTACCTCTAGAGTTATTGCCCGCACCATTAGAGATTATCACTCCCCGTTCCAGGTGGCAAACCAAGATGGTAAGTCACAACAATCAAATCGAGATTGAAGGGTTGATATTCTCTGCTTCCCTTATTGCTCTTGGACCTTCCGACTTAGACATCATTCTCGGTATGGACTGGTTGACAGCCCATAATGCTTTGATTGATTGCGCTGCTAAGACAGTCCAGCTCACTCATCCTTCCGGACAGACACTCAGATACTCGGCTCGAACAGTTCAGGACGCCGAAGCTCAGATTTATCTTCTGAATGCATTGAATGCTTCACCTCTTGAAGGCATCGAGAACGTTCCAGTTGTTCGTGATTTTCAAGATGTATTTCCAGAAGAACTTCCAGGAATACCCCCTGCTAGAGCTGTCGAGTTTGTCATCGACTTGAAGCCTGGCACAACTCCTATTGCGAAGCGCCCTTATAAGATGCCTCCGCATCACCTTTTGGAACTTAAGGAAGAAATCGACACGTCACTTAAGAAAGGTTTCATCCGCCCCAGTTCCTCTGCTTGGGGAGCACCTTCACTCTTCGTTAAGAAGAAGGATGGAACTAACCGATTGGTTCAGGATTATCGACCAATCAACCAAGCAACAATTCAAAACAAGTATCCGCTTCCTCGGATCAATGATTTGTATGATCAACTTGTTGGTTCCTCAGTATTCTCTAAGCTTGATTTGAGATTGGGTTATCATCAGATCCGTGTTCGTGAAGAGGATATTCCGAAGACTGCTTTTGTTACTCGCTATGGCTCTTATGAGTACACTGTCATGTCATTTGGCTTAACCAATGCTCCAGCCACATTTTCCCGTCTGATGAATTATATCTTCATGGATTACCTCGACAAGTTCGTCGTGGTATATCTAGATGATATTCTGGTTTATTCAAAGAATAAGGAAGAACATGCTGAACACCTCCGTCTTGTACTGGAAAGGCTCCGAGAACACCAACTGTATGCCAAATATTCTAAATGTGAATTCTGGTTGTCTGAAGTGACATATCTCGGCCATGTGATTTCGAAAGATGGCATTGCCGTTAACCCAGAACGAGTTCAGGCTATACTTGACTGGACTCCTCCGAAGAACGTCAAGCAAGTGAGAAGTTTTCTCGGTCTTGCAAGTTATTGCCGTCGTTTTGTCGAGAATTTTTCTAAGATTGCTAAGCCTTTGACTGATCTGCTTCACAAGGGCGTTAAGTTTGAATGGACAGAAAAATGTCAGGAAAGTTTTCAGACACTCAAAGACAAGCTAACGTCTGCCCCAGTACTTGCTCCTCCAGATTCTCGCAAAGACTTTGTGATCTATTGTGACGCATCCCGTGAAGGATTAGGCTGTATCCTAATGCAAGAGCGTAAAGTGATTGCCTATGGCTCTCGTCAGTTGCGACCGCATGAAGAGAATTATCCGGTACATGATCTAGAACTAGCTGCTGTCATCTATGCACTGCAGTTGTGGCGACATTATCTCCTCGGTAATCGTTGCGAGATCTACACGGATCATAAAAGTTTGAAGTACTTGTTCACTCAGCCATCTCTGAATCTCCGTCAGCAAAGATGGATGGAGACCATTGCGGACTATGATTTGGGTATTTCTTATACCCCTGGCAAGGCTAATGTAATGGCTGATGCGTTGAGCCGCAAATCCTATTGCTGCGAACTTGAGGTTCAGCTACAGCAACCACTTCTGTATGAAGGGCTTCGAAAGCTAAATCTCGAGATAGTTCCCCAAGGATACCTAAAAACCTTGGTTGTTGAACCAGATCTTGAGAAAGCTGTTAAGAATGCGCAAGCTAAAGATGCTGAAGTTGATCTGATGAAGAAAGACCTTCACCTTGTAAAGTACAGGGATTTCTCGCTGTCTGAAGATGGAACCTTGTATTTCAGAGACCGCATTGTCGTACCTCGCTTCGAGCTTATGACTGACAAAGTCATGAAGGAGGCACATGATACCCCGCTGTCTATTCATCCGGGTAGCACCAAGATGTATCGTGATCTCCGTCAAAGGTACTGGTGGTCTAGAATGAAGCAAGACATTGCTCGATATGTTGCTGAATGTGATGTGTGTCGACGCGTTAAAGCAGAACATCAGAAGCCTGTTGGAATTCTGCAACCACTTCCTATTCCTTTATGGAAATGGGATAAGGTTCAGATGGATTTCGTTACAGGACTTCCCAGGTCACAGAAGGGTCACGATGCTATTCTTGTCGTTGTCGACCAACTCTCTAAAGTTGCACACTTTCTGCCTGTCAAGGAGACAATCACTGCTAGTCAGTTAGCAGAGTTGTATATCTCCAGAATTGTATCACTCCACGGTATTCCGAAGGAGATCAGTTCGGACCGTGGCGGTCTTTTCACCTCAAAATTCTGGGAAAGTTTCCAAACAGCTATGGGAACTCATATTACCTGGAGTTCAGCTTATCACCCCCAATCCCAAGGCCAAGTTGAACGAGTTAATCAAGTGCTTGAAGACATGCTGCGAGCTTGTGTTATATCGTTTGGCAAGAAATGGGAAGAATCTCTTCCATAAGCCGAGTTCTCCTATAACAACAGCTATCAAGCCAGTCTGAAAATGGCCCCCTTTGAAGTTCTCTATGGACGTAAGTGTCGAACCCCTCTGAATTGGTCAGAAACTGGGGAACGACCGCTCGTGGGTCCAGATATTATTCAACAAGCCGAAGAACAAGTTCGTATTGTCCGGGAAAATCTCAAGGCGGCTCAGGACCGCCAGAAGAGCAACTATGATCGCAAACGATGGGGTTTGACTTATCAACCTGGTGATCAAGCTTAACTTCGTGTCACCCCTATGAAGGGCACTCACCGTTTTGGAATCAAGGGCAAGCTAGCTCCACGCTACATTGGTCCTTTCCGCATTGTTGCAAGACGTGGTCAAGTGGCGTATAAATTGGAATTGCCGCCGCAATTCTCTCATATCCACGACGTCTTCCATGTGTCGCAACTCCGTAAATGCTTCAAGGAATCTCCGCACCGATCTGTGGATCACGAGATGCTTGAATTGCATGATGATCTTTCATATAAGGAACATCCGATCCGCATTCTCGATGAAGCTGAACGTCGAACCCGTCAGAAGGTTACCAAGTTCCTCAAGGTACAGTGGTCAAATCATACTGAAAATGAAGCCACTTGGGAACGCGAGGATAATCTTCGTGCGGAATACCCCGAACTTTTTCCTTCTACTTCTTAATTCTCGGGACGAGAATTCTTGTTAGTAGAGGAGATTTGTAACACCCCCGGTGGTTAACTACAGTAATCCCATTTTGATTATGCCACGTCAGCATGATTAACAGTGCATGATCATCATCTGCATCATAATGCATTTCAGCTT